>JALIZF010001657.1:0-535075 GCA_029948255.1 Telmatactis stephensoni
TGCATTATAGTCAAAAATGGCCCAAAATCGACAAAATGCAAAGGCTATAGTCCATCAAAAATCGTCAAAAATGGCCCAAAATCGACAAAATGCAAAGGCTATAGCCCATTGAAAATTCGCAAAAATGGGCAAAAATTGATGAAATGCAAAGGCTATAGCCCATTGAAAATCGTGAAAAATGGCCCAAAATCGACAAAATGCAAAGGCTATAGCCCATCAAAAATGCTCAAAAATCGACAAAAATCGACAAAAAGCAAAGGCTATAGCCCATGCATTATAGTCAAAAATGGCCCAAAATCGACAAAATGCAAAGGCTATAGCCCATAGAAAATCGTCAAAAATGGCCCAAAATCGACAAAATGCAAAGGCTATAGCCCATTGAAAATTCGCAAAAATGGGCAAAAATTGATGAAATGCAAAGGCTATAGCCCATTGAAAATCGTGAAAAATGGCCCAAAATCGACAAAATGCAAAGGCTATAGCCCATCAAAAATGCTCAAAAATCGACAAAAATCGACAAAAAGCAAAGGCTATAGCCCATGCATTATAGTCAAAAATGGCCCAAAATCGACAAAATGCAAAGGCTATAGCCCATAGAAAATCGTCAAAAATGGCCCAAAATCGACAAAATGCAAAGGCTATAGCCCATTGAAAATTCGCAAAAATGGGCAAAAATTGATGAAATGCAAAGGCTATAGCCCATTGAAAATCGTGAAAAATGGCCCAAAATCGACAAAATGCAAAGGCTATAGTCCATCAAAAATCGTCAAAAATGGCCCAAAATCGACAAAATGCAAAGGCTATAGCCCATTAAAAATGCTCAAAATTTGACAAAAATCGACAAAAAGCAAAGGCTATAGCCCATGCTTTATAGTCAAAAATGGCCCAAAATCGATAAAAAGCAAAGGCTATAGCCCATGAAAAATGCGCAAAAATGATCCAAAATCGATAAAAAGCAAAGATTATAGCTCATCAAAAATGCGCAAAAACATACCCAAAATTGATAAAAAGCAAAGGCTATAGCTCAAAATAGCCAAAAATGGCGAAAAATCAACAAAAAGCAAAGGCTATAGCCCATGCAAAATGATCGAAAATGGCCAAAAAGCAAAGGCTGTAGCCGATGCAAAATAGTCAAAAATGGCCAGAAATGGACGAAATGTAAAGGCTATATAGCTTATTGCAAAGTGAAGAAAGAATGCAAATGTTTCTAGACAATAATAATCGTTAAAATTTGCGAAAATCGTCTGATATCTCAGGTTTTTACTCATTCAAATGTTCCTTAAAAAGATGAAAATTGAAAGAAATCTTTTTACAGCATGTTGAAGAGCTAGAAGAGGACACGTGCAACAGTACGCGTGGATATTGTCGTTTGCATATTCTTCCTGAAATTATGATGTGAATATAGCGTCCTTTTCCCCTCTTTCCTTCCCCTCCGCTCCCCTTCTCCCTCCCTTGACGCCCTGGGTCTCCGAGGACGATCGTGACAGCGCGTGTCATAAAGCAGTAGAGTTAGAGTAGTAGGTGGTAAAATGGTAAACAAGTGCGGCACCCCGTGGAAAAAGATAAGGATTTTATAAGGGAAAGTTGTCTGAATTTCAAGAAATTGTTTCTCACTTTGTTGTTATCCAAATAAATTTGACCATTTAAGGAACCCCGCACGTTTTGACTGTTGGAGGAGCTCGGCACAAGATTCGGGCCTGATTTATTTCATGACTTCTCTATCGAATTGGTCGGAAACATTAAGTGTTGATTATATAATTCCAAGAGAGTTTTGGGAAATCGCGTTAATTTTTATTTCTTTGGAGCTCGGTTTGAAACAGCCGCGCGTTTAACATGACTGCCGTTCAATTTTCAAATAAATTATCAAAATGCACTATTCTTGATAAAACGAATGTTTCTGTAAGGTTATGTATTTTGAGTTTGTAATTTTTTCGGGGGAAGGGGAGGGTTAATCATGCAAAACCGCTGGCTATTAACACTGCTTGTCAACCTTACCGTCCATGGGGGGTACCTAAAATCGAAAAAATTTAAGAAACGGTAAGTAAACTCGTTTTCTTATATTCTAAGCTTTATTTTCACAATTTCAGAGGTAAATTGTATATAGCTGTAATTGTATAGAAGCCATATTTATGACATACATTTCTTTAAAATTAAAAGTATCTGTGGTCGAAGCTTGTGCATTTCAAACATGGCGGGGTTTTGCTCTTGAGTTGTGTCGCTGCACAGGCTTACCATCCTCAACGTTTGTGAATCCGGTTAGTTCCCGTTTAGTGGGATTGGGATCCCTGTGTTGTAATTCAACCCCTTGTTTGGTAGTTGAATAGCATGAGTTTAATTTTGCCTCTGAAAAGCTTTCTTTTTCTAATCGATTCTTCGAAAGTTTGTTAGAAATAAAGATTAATAGTTACTGAACACTTCTGGCTAGTTTTTTGGGGGGTTTGAGGCGTATTTACTTAGTTTGGGAACGCAGCTCAAAACTCAACGGCCTCATACTAGGTAAAACGCCTCATAACCAAAATCGAGTGTACTCCCATGGGTCTTTCTTGAAAAGGTTTGCCAGTGAAAAGGTGGCTAACCTTGTATCTCCTTTATAAATATGCGCCTTTTAATTTGTCAGGAAGCCCAGCGGTTTCTAGTAATTTGGATACTATCTTCAAAAAAGCACAGGAAACCCAGCGAAAATACATTTTAAGATGACGATCCATTAACGGACCGCAACAAAGAAGATACTTTTCGACGTTCTCTTTTGATAGAGCAAATTATCTCATTATTATTCGCGCAACTGGTCAAGGGGATATTACTAGAACACTATTGCTGGACAAAAAACTTATTCGACAACTAGTTCTTGTTTACGTGTAACGAAAACAGTTTGGGGCTGCCGGCAAGCTCTCTCTTCCTTTCTTATATATATTCTATATTAAAGAGAAATTAGATTAAATCCCATTAGATCCCAGTTAGTGCTGTCTGCAGTGAATCTCATATTACTGCAGATAGGTGAGATTTATCATAAACTAGACGCATGACTGCGTGATCCCAGGCACTTTCAGGCTGAGCAGCTGAGAAACCGCTAAGTGAATACGAATACCGCTGTATGTGTCGGGATCCCTGTGAATTTCAATGTTGACCTCTAAGGTCAATAATATATAATTTTGTTATATACCAACTGTCAAAGTCAATTTTTTTCGTACTCTGATTGGGTGAGAGCGCATCACGTGAACGTCAACAAATTTTGCTGTTTCCTTAGCGACTACTCTCAGCGGGCAACAGTGAGTTTTATTGACCGGTAATAACAAAACCGGAAGTTGATTGAGGTCCTTGGTTGAAAAAAGCGGGAAAACCAGCGCGCTCGCGCGTCCGCTACAAACTTCATTTTAACAACAACGACAAAACAGACAACACAAAAATGGAGGAAAGTGCAAGATTTGCAAGCAGAACGGACGAAGATATCGAAAAGTTACTGAATGACAAAGAGTCTAAATCCACAAAGAATGCAACAAAACAATTAAGCTGTGAAGATTCTAAGAGACTTTTGCTTAGAAAAAGGAATTTCTGCCGACTTTGAAGGTCTCAAAAAACTCGAACTAAACCAATTGTTACAACAGTTCTATGTAAATGCAAGAAAGCAAGATGGGTCTTTTTACACAAAGAACACTCTTATCTCAATTAGGTATGGATTATCACGACATCTTGCGAAAGAAACGAAATTCAACATCATCGAGGGCCCTCAATTTTGACCCTCAGAAAACAAGAAAAGAGAAATATCAGATGCGCACAGGTTAATAAGTCAGATTTGGAATAAAAATGTGTGATCATAACTATGCGTTTTGATTGTTCTTTGACAGTTGGTATATAACAAAACACTTATTGACTGGGACCTCGGGAAAGCAGTATGTTTTGTGGTCCCGAGACCGCCAATGTTTCCCTCGGCTCCGCCTCGGGAAACATTGGCGGTCTCGGGACCACAAAACATACTGTTTCCCTCGGTCCCAGTCAATAAGTGTTAAATAAATGCTTACTTGGCGTGTAATATTATCACTAAAGACATTGACATCGTTTCTTGATAACAAAGGTGCTTAAGTCGAATAATGGTTTAAAATTAACTCTGGCGTTGTTGTAACACTGAATAAATCAACGAAGAAACCACAAAGGATAAAGTTTAATATATTTTTAATTCACTCCTGGGAGTTCACTATTAAACATAATTTGTAGATTAACATGAACAGAGGAATATTGAAGGTTGAACGTTCTTTTCTTGTGTGTTCAGTTGATGTGTTTTGTAATAATAACTGCTCAGCTAAAGCATCTTGATCTAAGGTTGATAAATCCCCTTCCAAGACTTGTGATTCATAGCATCTCACAGACCTCACAGATGATTATTTAGCTTTGATGTAGCATGATCCTCGATGAAAGGTTCACTCTAGTCATCAGTTCGCTCATAAGCTTAAATTGATCTCTCGTAAAGTTCGTGGACAAACCCGTTCCGAAACGCTAGACATCTTTTAGTGTGGGTATATCGCAGATATCGCGAACAGTGTGTGCGTTTGTATGTAGGCGTACTAGAAATCATATTTACCCTTGAATCGCGGGACATCTTGCAGACCGCCATGATGTCCATGTGCTTTTGAAGCTTATTTACGTATACACTTCATGGTTTTGAATGGCGTATAGTCGCTTTGTACTTCTCAAGTGAAGAAACATGAGGGAAAGCGATCATGGAGTATATAGCTCTCGACGCATGCGCCTTTGTATCTTCACGCATGCGCTTTAGCTGCCAGACTGCGTTTTGCGTCGAAACGAGGAAAAAAAGGAAAAAAATAACGAAGCCGAAATTTAAACCCAGGCCCCCTACGGGATGCCTGGGTAATAATGCTATAATGGAACCTCCATATAGGGAATAACCTTGGGACCGAAAGAAAATATCATTTAATCACTTTATCGTAGAGGTTACAGCGACGTGGAAAACACTTTGGCTCTCTGAAAAAGTATCAAAACGTAATGGTCCACTGTGTTTGATTTACGCCAATTAATTATATATCCCTGTTTAAAAGGTTCCTATGTAAACCGGCGTTGTTTGAATTTTAACAAGTAAAACCACTTTTCTTGATATATAGCCCCTGGCAACAGGCTACGCCTATCAACATTTCAAAATGATAATAGCAAAATGTGTTTTGCGTTCCATCGTATTTAGTGGTTTGATTTGTTTCGTTAATACGCGCGCCTTCTGTTGGATTCATCATTTTCCAGTGGATATAGAATGATTGCACATGCACTTTCCCATATATACTTGTTATCCACTGGTAAAGGATTTAGCCAACTGATTAAGCTATCTGCCCTTTTGTGAAACCATAAGCAGATAGTTAAGAAATATCGTTTGATATACATGAGGAATTTGCTTTTTTGGGGAAGCCTATTTATATTACAAAACCATTAGCTTAGTAACAGTTCAACGATAATTTAACCGAGGAATCTGTTTGACTCCACCCTCACCTGGCGTCCTATTGCTAAACCAAGAGACCATAATACTAAGAGAGCGAAACTCAGTATTTATGTCTGTGCAATGTTCGTGGTGGCTAAGGCTATTTTTAGTAACTTCGCCATCGCGCGCGCAAGGCTCTCAAACATTTGACGTGCGCGCCGACGGGACCGTTTGCTTTCGTTTTTTGAATTCTATTGTTTGAGAGCCTCGCGCGCGCGATGGCGAAGTTACTAAAAATAGCCTTAAGTCACTGTGGACATCGCACAGACATCAATACAAAGTTTCGCTCTCTTATTATTATGGTCTCTTGGCTAAACCTAATGAATATATAGATATCAAACGATTTCCCGCTGTGATGATATGATGTTGTGATAGCGGTTAAAGTTTAATAACGTTTTTACGTGAAGAAACGAAAAACTATATAATAGTTCAGTAATCTGTCCATCATACTCTGAACTTTGTACATAATTGATTCTAGTTCAACTTAGTTAATGGCATTGTCCATTAATTTCAAGCTGAAGAGAGAACCTGCTGGCATAATGATGGTCAACGATCAATTGCCTCCAAAATCGATTAGCAATGGTTTGGGGAAACCGGAAAGTAATAGAAAACCACTTATTTTATAACTTGTTTTAAGGTACTTGCCAGGAGTGAGAGAAAGCGCTTGGCGGGTCTGATATGACTGGATTTGTGCGACCAATTTCAAAAATTCAGTACTAAATGGAACCCTTGATTGAAATATGCAAGATTTAAAAGCTATGTTGGGTTGGAATCATCTTTTCACTAGTTCTTCTTCTTCTTCAATAATTAGATACTTAGATAATTAGATAGTTCCATTTAGTACTGAATATTTTTAGGAACAACTCAGTTGGTTAGTGCGCGGCTTTCTGATGTGAGAGGTCCCGAGTCCAATTCTCTGTCGGCCTTACACTTGTTTCGACTTCTTTCCATTCCGTGTAGCTTTAATTAGCTTTTAAAAATACCCTTAAAACGGAGCACTGATAAAAAGAGGGGGGTGAAGAGCGCAACGTCGATTTCCCGCTGTGATGATATGATGTTTTGATAGCGGTTAAAGTTTAATAACGTTTTTACGTGAAGAAACGAAAAACTATATAATAGTTCAGTAGTCTGTCCATCATACTTGGAACTAACAAGTGATTTGTACATAATTGATTCTCTGAGCTTTTGTTAATGGCATTGTCCATTAATTTCAAGCTAAAGATTGAACCTGCTAGCATAATGATGGTCAATGACCAATGGCCTCAATGATCAATGGCAATGGTTTGGGGAAAACGGAAAGTAATAGAAATTAAACTACTTATTTTATAACTCGTTTTAAGGTACTTGCCAGGAGTGAGAGAAAGCGCTTGGCGGGTCTGATATGACTGGATTTGTGCGATCAATTTCAAAAATTCAGTACTAAATGGAACCTTGATTGAAATATGCAAGGTTTAAAAGCCATGTTAGATTGAAATCGTCGTTTCACCAGTTCTTCTTCTTCAATAATTAGATACTTAGATAATTAGATAGTTCCATTTAGTACTGAATATTTTTAGGAACAAGTGTAGCTCAGTTGGTTAGTGCGCGGCCTTCTGATGTGAGAGGTCCCGAGTTCAATTCTCTGTACTTTACACTTGTTTCTACTTCTTTCCATTCCGTGTAGCTTTAATTAGCTTTAAATACACTTAAAACGGAGCACTGATTGAAAGAGGGGGATAAAGAGCGCACCGTCAGCTTCCTGGGAGAACAGCGTTCAGCTGAAGGAACTACCGACGCTAAATATTAGTGCTTTACCTTAATACCAGATCAAACGTTTTTTGTAAAGATTAGTATTTCTCTGGAATTTGAAAATATTTTATCCCGCCTTTAATTAACCAAAACCATATTTGGAATACCTCGGTGATCATTCCAAATATCTCCATATAAGGCGACACCAATCGTGTTTCCCGCTGAGAGAATTTGCCTCGTTTATTTTCTTGTTTTATCCATGGTACATTTTTTCTGTATTTTGCAGTCAATTCGCGTCTTTAAAAATATAATTTTAGAAAACCCAGCCTCTGGGCAATATTCATTATTCATACTATTGGGCGTTGTAACTATCAAATTTATGCCAACCCAAATATTTCTATTTACTTTGACTTTTACTTTTAGATGACCGTTCCACTATGGAATTTGAAATTTAGATCACTTAGGTATATAAGTTGCAAGGTTGTCATTGATTGTCTATTGGAAGGTGAAGAAGACAACAGCACCTTATTCTAAGAAAGCAAAAACTCCATTGTTCACAAACTATGAAGAGGTATTATATATTATAGACACACGTACAAATGTCATCTCCTGCTTCGTTTCTTGAAATAATCTGATTTTCTTTTTTCGTTTGTTTTTTGTTTACTTGTTTAATTTGTTCACTTTATCAAAGATTACTGATGAAAAAGAAACCTTTTTTCCTGGCTTTATTCCTGATCCTGGATCTGATGATAAAATCGCCGGCCCTTCAACTGAATGCCTATTCCAACGACATTAACACCTGCCTCTTCAATGCTTGGACAACAGGCTCTAATGCTCCACTCTCAAAAGTACCAGACACGTGTAATGATACATCTAAACAGCAGCCATTGTGTTATTCCAACGCAGGCAGCGGTCAAGCGCAGTTTATTAGCTGCTACAACAATGAAACCCTGATTCCAGACTTTACAGCTCACAAGGTGGTCAAAAACCGTGGTGGGGGAAGACCTAGCGACGCCTGGCATAATGACAATGGAGCTTTCGGTAATCAAATCAGCAATCTGGTTGAAAAAATCTCATAAATTGCCGTATTCCTCTCCCGAAGCCCCCTGTTAGATTTTTGTTAAATTAGCAAGACATGCACATAATTGGTCAGTAGTCGGTCGTACATCATGCTAAAGGCGTGCATCAACCATCTTTTCACCGGTTATTTCCACTTGTTATATTTTCTCAACAGGCGGATGAAAAACAACCTATTGCTTGTTACCTCACTAATGATGTTATCTTCTTGTCCGTCTACCTTTAGCTCCATTTCCAGCATCTTCCGTGATGAACCCGGACGACTACAATAGTACCCTACAAATTGGTTTATATTCAAACTACAATGCAAACAATCAGTTCCTGAATAGAGGGCATTGTGTCCCAAATGGAGATCTGCCAGTAACCTCTCCAAACAAGCAAGAACGTAACATAACATTCGTGAACACCAATGCTGCTCCCCAGTGGAAGCTGTTTAACGGTGGTAACTGGGCCAGGTTGGAAAAATCAATTATGGACTATGTAGACAGCAGCATTGGCAAGGAGACTTACGTTTTTACTGGGACATGTAAGTAATTGACAGCAAGTTCAAGTGGAACGCTAACCCCTTGAACTCTAAACTACAATCTTGCTCTAAAAACCTGAATCACTTCTCCTCACATCCCGTCCTCCAATGTTGGCCCTTCCATATCAGCGACATTTCACAGTGCGCTGCACAATAAGCCAGTTCGGAGTTTAAGAATCGTTTTCAGTGCGCATGCGATTTTATCCCGAACTTCTCACCTTCTTTTGTTTAAACCTTCTTTTGTTTTTAATCAAACAAAAGAAGGTGAGAAATTCGGGATAAAATCGCATGCGCATAAGAAACGATTCTTAAACTCCGAACTGGCTTATTCTGCCATAGCTAGCAACATTGAAAGGGGGAGAGGGGATAGCTGGACGTTCTTGTCTCCCACTGATTCAGTTATTTGTGAGCGGGATTGTAGGTTTTTAGCTCGGGTGTTTAGGCTGATCGAAGAAGGAATCTACTGACACTCATTTAGTGTGAAAACACAAAATTAGTCGGTTGTCTTTATCATCACCAAGAAAGTTGCTCAGAGACGAAGTGCCGTTACCCTATTAAGAATTTCTTGTATTTATTTTTCTTTTAACAATTATTTATATTTAAGAATTTAAGAATTTCTTGTATTTATTTTTCTTTTAACAATTATTTATATTTGAAAAGTGGTCCACTTTACATAGTCTCCTTTGCAGCCTTTTTGTGGACTTTCTCGTGAAAAGTTGTCAGGACTGCTTTTTGACTAGCAGTAATAGAAAAAAAAATTTGGTCAACTTTTATCAAGACAATGTCTCTTGTAAAATAGAGGTTTCACCCCAAATGAATGTAGTCACTTGTAGCGCAGACCTGCCCACTTTAGAGACGAGTTCATGCAGTTATTGGTATTGCGGCAAAATGAGAATGCAGTGCATTGTGGAGACATTTGTTCCTATAAATTCAGTGTTTACGGTGACAATATTTTAACACCTTCATTAAGAAACAAAAATGGCTTGAATTGAGGATGAAATTTTAGTTTTACTTTAACAAATGCCACATCCAAATAGACCCCGTCGCTAACTGAGCAACAATCTTAGATGTCTTTGTGTCGCCCAAGTTCCAAACTCGTTTCTAAAGTGGGCATTATTTCACATTTTTCTAAACTTTGTTGCATTCTTCTTCTTACAGCTGGCCAAGCAACAAGCTCTGACAATGCAACGGAAATCAAATTAAACGATAAGGTAGTTACTCCTAAATATTTCTGGAAAGCTGTTTGTGTTCCTGGCGTCGGTTCGTATGTCTTTTGGGCTGAAAACAATGTGGGCGTAATTACGACCTCTCCACCACAAGCAGGCTGTAACGGCAAAGAGCAAACTCCAAGTAAAGGAATCGTCCATTGTAAATCTTTTGACGATGCCTTAGCAGATAGCACTGTAAAAACGTTTATGCTTCCTCCACTTCACACGACAAATTGCAAAACTAATACACTGGGCACTTTCTTGAGCAGGTTGAACAATTTATTGGGTTAGAGCATGTCAAAATAGAATAGGTCAAATTGACCCTCTTAAGCTACTGGAATAAAACTGTTGCTTCATGATTAACTGTGTGGTGTCATTTAGTTTTCTTTCTTTGGAAATTATCATTAAATTTAATTACGGGGGCAATCTACTGAGTACAAGAGTCGCTCCTTAAAAGGCCCGGACATCCGATGCAATGTTTCTTGCATCCTTGTGCGCAACAAGATGGTTTGGGGTCTCATACGATGCAACTTTAATAATTTTCTTCGACGTTGCGCGAAAATAGCTTGAATGCGGTACCAAGCTCTGACTATATTTACAACGCTCAGCTTCATTCCCTGCGACGACTAATAGCAAATATTTGGTACGAGTTCAGGAATGCCAAAAGTCGATTAAATGCTGTTCCGAAGGAGTCAATTTTTGAATTAGCCAATAAAAATGCAGCGAAACAATGAAACTCGTTTCGGGCCAATGAGCTTGCCGCATTATATTGAGCGTCAAAGCATTAATGCTGACAAAACGGCAGATAAAGCTGACCAGTATTACTATCAAGCTGAGGATCGAGACGATCGTAGACACATTATATTAGCCTTTCACTTGCCAACGCAGCAACTTCAATTTGATGCGCACATCACAAGTCTTTCATCGATCTAGGTTTAATTGGCTCTAGCAAGGAGCGAGGTCTTAATGAAATGCATGCAGTGCGCATATCTTTGTGGGAGAAATGCACTGCCACTCCGAATAACTCAGCGTACAAATGTACATTCCTCGGTGAGTTCAGGGAATATCCGAGGAATGCATGGGAATACAGCATCCGTCAAAGTATCGCAGTTGTGGGATATTCAGTTGAAAACTGGACTAACCCTTGTACGAAGGGTTTACTCGTTCCCAGGTGGAATTGAGCTAGTAGCTGATCAGGCCCGTCGCTTGGGGTGGTTCAAAGGTTCGAACGAACCCTTCCCCCTCCCATCCCACAGAAAATTGAGTAGTACTTTCCCTTAAGAAACTACAGTCATATGCATTTCTCTCTAAATGAACCTTTGGCGAATGCTGGTGAATTATGGTTTATCAAAACCCCGACCTTCAGCTATTTATTTTAACGATTTCTTAGTTTTAACAACTGAAGTTTCTATTTATTCTTTCATAATATTTTTCTTTTTTTTGTCTTTTCTCTCTTTCTTTTAATTGACAACTAATTTTGATTTTTGAGACAGGAAGAATAAAAGAAGAATTCGAAAAAAAAAAAAAAAAAAAAAGGCCCCGGCCCCAGCCGGTTTCGAACCGGGCCCTTACATCTGCTCATTTGCTTCACAGTTCAAGGGTTTTCCAACTGCGCCACGGGATCAAGTAATTTGCACAACAATAGATAGCCAATTCACAGGATACACTTGGTTGTTTTGTCCTACAAATCCCTTAGTAGACCAGTTAGCCTAGTGGTATGGTTCAGTCTTCTATGGCCTAGGATCCGACTGTTTCCTCCCTCTTTGACTGCGAAGCTCGCTGTGTTCTACCGGATAGCGCGGAAGGGGCCGAAATCTCCATCCTATACGTAACATGCGATGATTCAGCGATTTGTCTGGATGCATGGTCCGATTTTTTGGGTTTTGCATAAAATTAGCATACTAATTCCTTTGGGTAAAGAGTTCGAGTCCTGCCTACGCCAACAACTTTTCTTTTTTTTTTTTTTTCTTCTGTTTTTAATGGATTCTATTTCTTTTCTCTAATTTTTCTTGGCTTAAAATTCTTGTCTTCAATGAAGAAAACTTATCTTAACATTAGCTTGATGCTTTCAAATTTTACGTAATTTAGAAAAGCAAATTCCCTGAAATAAGAGTTGTCTTAAAATATTTTCATTCCACTTCCCAAAAGCCAGCGGGACCTCTAACTGACTTATACAGTCATTTAAGCACTCCCTAATCCCAGCCGAATATGGTGGAAATCGTACTTCCCCTACCAATATGCTTGCGACGGGCCTGAGCATGGCGTGTATCATGAAACATACTATAAGTAAAGAACCATACTAATTATGCTATTCAGTTCGAGTGGTGTATTCGGTAGCCTGTGCTGTACAGCCGAAAATTGAGATCGCTGTGTGTGGATTTCAGGCCTGTCAGAGATCAATTTACTTTTAATAATAATGTCTTGCCAAAACATTGATTTCAAATGATAAATATTATATACTGATTTCAAGGTCTATAAATTTTAGAAAAAAATAATACAATAAGCAGCAAAAGAGAAGCTATTTTGGACAACGACATTGGTGGGCTTCCTGTGGTTGTTAAAAATAATGGGTTTGCTAGTATTTGCTTGATTGCACGAGTGGTAAAATTCATGAACGCGTAAAGTTTTAATCTTTCAACTAATTATCATGTACAGAGTACAAATATGTTGAGAATCAATTCGTTTCAACTGAAGAGTAAAATCAAACCCCGAAATGATTATTCCTCCTCGGTCATCATAGAAATTATTTAAAAAGACGTCCAATACAGTAACTAATTCGGGTTTTTTTTATATCGCCCGGTTGGTTCAGTTGGTTGGGCGTCGGTCTTTCGTGCGGGAGATCGGAGTTCGATTCCCCGGTCGGACCAACACTCTTTAAATGACAGAGGAGAAGGGTGCTTTCTAGTGTATAATTGTATTTGCAAATGCTTAGAACTTCACGTCTTCTCGGATAAGGACGTTAAACAGTAGGCCCCGTCTGCTTTCACTCTAACCTGCTTGTATGGTAGACGTAAAAGATACTGTTATATTTGATTATATACATGTAGATATTTGGGCTAAAATGCTAAAATTTCATTTTTCATTTTCATGTTTATGTGGATATAAATTCAGTGATATTTTTAGTCAAGGAGTCTGTTAATGGATACTTAAAATCATTAACTAAAAGCAAATTTGAAATTTATTTAAAATTAGTAAGTTTTAAGCAATGATCATCGATTCTGTTTGATGATCAATTCATGAACGTTAAGTCTTCGTCTTCCTTAAATGGGGACTAAAACTCGGCTGTCAATTTTTGTGTAAATACGTTTTTGTTGCATGCTTTAGATTTTAAACTCGGGTAACCTATTAATTCAAGTCACAAATAATGATTCGCTTTTAGCAGGTGGGCTGGTATTATCGGTTATGACCATTAATGTCACACCATGACGTCTCATTATCAATATGAGGTTGGCTCTCAAAATCAAACGTTGATATCTGTTAGTTTCGAAGGCGTAATACTGGAGTTGATATTAATCACTAGTAGGAGCACAGTTTGCCATGGTAATGGTGTGTCGCCCTTTGGAAAAAAAGATATCAGTTATTCCGGAGCAAAAATATAGGCCCGGTTTGACAAAAAAATAAACGGTCCTTCCACTTAGGTTCTTCCTAACGATCTTTGGATCTGTGTATTTCCTGCATCGATGACTAGAAAAGTAAACCTTGGTGGGTAATGCATGATTTCCGACCTCCAAGCTGGAATGTTAGTGAATAACCACCCGGGCTCTCACACAATTAAAACAGAATTACAAGTTTCATGCAATTACTGGTATAAAGTTTGCTGATCATGTGCCAAATGACGTCAACGATTATTGGCGACACCCACTCGACACTCGAAGAAACAGGGATTATTTCATAGGACCTATACTACTTTAAATATTTAGTTTTATTTCACATAACTGAAAATCGGTCATGAGAAGCAATGCATTTGATACAATTTTTATGAGGATTCTACTTCTTATAAACGTGAGCAAAGCGGCATGGAACGTAGAATATAACGCATATTCTAAGAACATATCGTACTGCCTTTTTAACGACTGGAAGAAAGATGGACTTCTATCAGCCATACCAAAATGCAGCAACAAAAAGACTCAATGGCCACTGTGTTATGCTGTAGGTGGCGACGACCCAGCACTGTTTGTTATCTGCTACAACAATAAAACCAGAATACCCGACTTTACAGCTCATCAAGTGTTGGCAAACCGTGGTAAAGGAGGTCCACTGGACAAATATTTTGATGGCGGCGTCTGGTATAATGACAAAGGAAAATGTGGTATGGAGAACTGTACTTTTTACGTTTTAGTTAGTCATATGATAAATACATTTATTGGCCATTCGCTGGGTTTCAGTTGTGTTGCCTAGAGAATCAAAAGATAGATAGGCGGTAGCCATCTTTAGTGAACAAACAGCAGGCGCTAATCGGTTCATCCAAGATGGTGAGGCAACGTGCAACCAAGCAATTATTAGTTCTGGATTTTTAAATCCATTTTAATGTAGTATTACAACTACAGTAGGAGCTAATAATACTTGTTAGACTTGTTAGGAGTTTCAATGAAGGGGTTGTTTCCTCATTTTTTCAATCACTAGGGGATATACTTCAAATGGGATATTATCTGATTCCGTCGGTGTGATCCTAAGGAGGTTACGATGCCATGCTGAATTAGATGAATCAACTACATGTTTGCTGTTCGTACTTGATCACTGTATAATTGTCTTTTAGCTCCAAAACCAGCATCATCTGTACATGATCCTGACGATTACAACATGGAGAAACAAGACGATCTTTACCCAAACTACAAGCCTGATTCGAACCAATACCTGGGTAAAGGGCATTATATTCCAAATGGAGATATAATGACAGATTATGACATACCACATCACAGTAAAAAGGTGGAGCGAAGAATGACATTCATAAATACCAACACCGCGCCACAGTGGCAGCCTTTTAATAAAGGGAACTGGAGACAGATGGAAAATGCAATCACTGCCTACGTAGACAAAACTCGCAAACAAGCATACGTTTTTACTGGAACAGGTAAATGAGCTCATAAATCTGTAGGGAACCAGTGATCGTGGAACTTAAATCGGGATTTCGAGACTGACAGGGGTCATATCATGTCAGTATCTAAAGGATGGAGCCAGGTAACTCCCTGCGATGGAATGTTGCTGGAGGTTATAGTCCATTAGGGTACCTTAATTCCTCAGGGGACTGAGTCAATTAAAGGGTGTGAATTGACAACTTCAAGTATAAGCAGGCTGGGTGGGGTAGGCAAAGATTTATTTGATATAATATATTTTAATATAATTTGATATAATATAATTTGATGTAAAGCTTTTATTTGATATAACGAACAAACAGTGGCACATGACACTGAGCTGGCGGTTTGAGAATCCCCAAGGATCATTATAATCTGACTTAGTAATACTCATTAAATACTGGTGCTTGGCCAATCACACACTTGTGCAGACAAAATGTCTCCGGATTTCAGCAATTTAAAAACCAATTTTGTTGCCTCCGCCATGTCCTTCCTTCCCAACGCCTCAAACTTATAAATATCAGTTTGGCACCTTGGGATTAATGTCAACAAAAACCTTTGTATTGACGTTGAGTAATGTTTGATGTCTCTATAGATGGGCAAGCAGTCAGGCCGGACAATGAAAAGGTCAAGATCACATTACATGGAATAACTGTTCCCAAGTATTTCTGGAAGGCAGTTTGTGTTCCTGGCGTTGGAACTTATATATTTTGGGCTGAAAACAATGTTGGCATGGCTGGAGATTCTAAACAACAAGAAAAAGGTTGTCATGGAAAGAACCAAGAAAAAAGTTTGGGAGTTATAAAATGTATCAGTTATGCTAAAGCTAAAACACGTGAACCAACAAAACGTTTTAAGCTCCCTTCTTTTGATGAAGATAAATGTAAAACTAATAAAGTGGCTTCTTTTTTGAGGAAATATCTGAATAAGAAACTAAAATAGACACATAATGAATAAACATAAACATCGATGCATAATGAATATCATATATTTCTCAGACTAGTGACATTACCACTAATGTGCACTTCTTTGAGATTCAGGTCCAACACAAGTTGAGTTCTTTTGCAATAAAATCATCTTTCAAATGTTAGAGGAATGAGCTGTTTCTAGAAAGTAAAACCCAACCAACAATGACGTTTAGATCAACATTCTCTTGGTAAAAATGTATTTGATGGCTGTCAGTAAGTTGATGTTTTCAAAACTATAGAAATGCTTCAAAAATGCTATCATTTTGTAAGATCTGCGTGATGTCCACGTAATACGGTGGCCGAGATGGTTCACCAAAAGTCAAATGGCAAAATGGCAAAACGTCAAATGACAAAAAGCCAAAACGCCAAAAGCGAAACGGCGAAAAGTCAAAGTCAGATTCAAATGTTCCAGGCGTTCCTCGTAGGGCACTAAGGGAGACTGGTAACTAAAAACAAAATATTTCTGAGCGTTTAAAAAGGGGAAGGAGATATAAACAAACCGATAATAACAAAAGTCTTTACCTTTGAGAATAGTTTACTAAAAAAAATTTTTAGAAGTTGCAATTGATCGATTTGGTTTATCATTTGGGTTTCAAAATTTTCTGAGAGTTTTTTTTTTAATAAACAAAACGAGATAATAATGGACGTGGAGTGGTTGGGCAATAACCAAAAACATTCAATCAAGCCTTAAATCAAGGAAGAAAAAAGAAAAAAAAAAAATCATGCGGCGTGCGTGTTGAAAAATAAATTCATAGATTCATACACCCCCCTCCCCCCCTGACGAAATTTATACACCAAAAAAATAAAACAAAAAATACATCTGTATTTAATAAAATAACTTTCAAAGAAGTTGAAAACATGCTGCATTTTAATAAATTAAAATTTATTATTGACAGTCTTAGCTTGAAAGTTATTGACGAGGAACGCCTGGGGGATTTGAATCTGACAATGACTTTTTGCCGTTTGACTTTTTTCCATTTGGCTTTTGGACGTTTGACGTTTTGACATTTGACTTTTGGACGCTTCAGCTTTTGACTTTTTGCCGTTTGACTTTTTGTCATTTGACTTTTTGGTCTTTCGTCAAAACGTCAAACGTCCAAAAGCCAAATGGAAAAAAGTCAAACGGCAAAAAGTCATTGTCAGATTCAAATCCCCCAGGCGTTCCTCGTCAATAACTTTCAAGCTAAGACTGTCAATAATAAATTAATGCAGCATGTTTTCAACTTCTTTGAAAGTTATTTTATTAAATACAGATGTATTTTTTGTTTTATTTTTTTGGTGTATAAATTTCGTCAGGGGGGGAGGGGGGTGTATGAATCTATGAATTTATTTTTCAACACGCACGCCGCATGATTTTTTTTTTTTTTTTCTTTTTTCTTCCTTGATTTAAGGCTTGATTGAATGTTTTTGGTTATTGCCCAACCACTCCACGTCCATTATTATCTCGTTTTGTTTATTAAAAAAAAAACTCTCAGAAAATTTTGAAACCCAAATGATAAACCAAATCGATATCTTCATGACTGAAAACCAGCCTCTCAATTGCAACTTCTAAAAATTTTTTTTAGTAAACTATTCTCAAAGGTAAAGACTTTTGTTATTATCGGTTTGTTTATATCTCCTTCCCCTTTTTAAACGCTCAGAAATATTTTGTTTTTAGTTACCAGTCTCCCTTAGTGCCCTACGAGGAACGCCTGGAACATTTGAATCTGACTTTGACTTTTCGCCGTTTCGCTTTTGGCGTTTTGGCTTTTTGTCATTTGACGTTTTGCCATTTTGCCATTTGACTTTTGGTGAACCATCTCGGCCACCGTAACGTAAAACTGAACTTTGCCACTGTTTCAAGGATATAGTGTTGACTGTAGTCGGTATTTGGAACTGAATGCATGTTTTGAAGTAAATATAAACTCCTTGCATTAACTTTCTTTTGCTTTTCTCCCTCCCAAGAGAATTGGAAATACGACTTTTGTAAAAACAATGTCTTCAAATTAGACTGCGAGACTACTGCGGAAAGGGTGCTATTGACTATAGACCAAATTCACATGCAGTTTTCCCATGAATGTGATCTCGACACAGTGACATGGTCGAAATAATGCATGGTTAAATATATTTTCATAAAAGTTTCAGTGATAAGATGGGATAACATTAAGGCAAGTGGATACTTTTTTTGATACATTCTGATGATGACCACCAGGTCGAAAACGTTTATAACTTTTATACATTTTTTTAGTCTTTTATTTGTAAATATCAATTTTAGCGTATTATGTCGCAAGTGGATACGTTTGACGTATTGTTGTAAACAAATGGAATTCGATGCCTCCAGTTTGCAGTCTAGCGTATTAACTGATGATTTTCAGTGACAAATGCCATAATCAATTTCACGATCGTTCTGCCAAGGTAATTAAACATGATATTTTCTGCAAATTAAAACAATTCAAATGAATTGCTTTAATGGATCGGACCATCGAAGAATATGTAATTAGCCCATTTTCTTTGCATTAACTGTAGCTTTTTGCAGGTGTTATAAAATAAAAGGGCAACTAAACTCCACCCATTGGAATCAACTTAAGTTAATTTGCAACATTACGACATCACAATGCGATGAAACGTAAATGTAGAATGGGTAGACAAGTAGGTCGTACACAAGTCGACATTAGAGCATTTTCCACAGTACTGGACAACATTTAAGTAAATGGTTTAGAGGACTCATCAACGCTTTTCAACGCCAGGTAAGGAATAAAAATAACATTGTTGTAAAATATCATACGATCGCAATTTCTGATAAAGGACTTTAGAAATACAGCCACTAATTTTATTAGATATCAAGCTGTTCCATTAGCAATTTTTCCTAGATTGTTTTTAATAAGATTTGTCCCAAGTATCTTGATTGTTACTGGCTAAATTTTTGCCTTGATCACGTTGAATGTGTTTTGACGTAATTTTTCGAGCTTTCTTTTTTTTCCCGACGATAAATCTAGAGCATTGTACAGAACCAATCTTTGATTATCCTTGATTGAAATGTATATTTGGAAAGCTCCAAACATTAATTAGATCAGATATAGGATTATTTTTTTAATAGAAAGGATATCTTTAAATAGATTAGTTATGCGCATTATATATTTTGCTAAGCAAAACAAATGTTCCTTATTAATTATTTTCTTAAATTTAGGTTTTCTTTAACGTTTAATCTCGGTACGCTGATACGTCTCTATAGATCTCCAAAAAGGTGAAGTTGCAAAGCTCGAAAGTCATACAGCCTCTCCAAATAAGAAAAACAACAATAACAACAACAAACACACTCATCCGCATACATGTTATTACGCATCTTTTTTGTCCACACTAACTAAAAAGCGTTTTTCATTTGCTTAAGAAGACCGGTGTCACAGTAATGTCAGTACTAACCCATGGGATTTCGGTATCCCCGTACCCAAATTCCTAGTAATATGGTTATTCCCTACGAAATTGATAGCCGTAAAGTGGGTATCCCCATGGGGAAAATGAACATTAATGCAACATCAATCAGAACTGATGTCTTTTTCTAACAAATGTGCAGTTAGATTGGATCGAAGATGATAACAATATCCATTATTGGCCTGTTAATGATTCTTCATTTAATGGAACAATCATTAGCTGCTCCTCAATTCAATGCCTACGACAACAATCTTGACGAATGCCTTTTTAAAAGCTGGAGGAGCGGATCAAAAGCACCATTATCAGGGCCTGTTAACTGCCACGACAAAGTAAAACAGTTTGGGCTGTGTTATGGCATCCATGGTCAACACCCTGCGGAGTTTGTATCCTGTTACAATAACGAAACCCTGATACCAGACTTTACTGCACATCTAGTGGAACCCGACATCAAAGACGATGGACAAAAGGGATGTTATTGGCATGATGAAAGTGGAAAGTTTGGTAAGTTTAACAGACTTAACATGCAGTAACTCTCATCGTTATCACAAAGATTGATATTCTGATTCTTGGTCGAAATTCCTTTTTCCTTGTTAGCTCCAACACATTGGATGCGTTTGAACACCACTTGAGCCAACAATGTCCAACATTTATTTTGTTTTGCTATCACCAAAGCCTAACACAACAAATGTTGAGTGCGTTTGAACTGCCATCCAGCAACTGCCAAAAATGTGTGGGCCAAGAATGTTGGATAGTGCTGAAAGCTTTCACACTGGTCTTTATCTCTAAAAATGGCCGACTATGGAAAGAAACTTTTTTTACAACGAAACACAAACCAGCAAAATTGCATAGCATCTCCACTTCCGCAATTGTTGCGCGTACCGCTGAGTGCAACAGTTGCAGAAGAAATACGTTTTACATCTGGAACGTTGCATAGTATCGTGTAGCGAAATGCCACTGCGGCGATGAGTTTGAGAGTCGTTCTGGCATTTAAAAGTAACCTTCGTTAAAACAGAGCTAGAATCAATACTAAAATTGTTTACATGACAGGCAATTTTAATACGCGCGTAATGAATGGCCGAGTACTTCTCATCCTTCCCGCTCCCCTAAATAAATGTAAGGATGGAAAATATGGCACAAGGGACATTTTACCCGCTCAATATACCTTTAACCTATAGAAAGGGTAGTCTGGGGGTATGGGGGACTGCAAACGACAGAAAAAAGTTTAGATGCCCAAAGAAATATCTAAAATGTTATCATGCCAAGTAATTGTGGCAATGATTGTAGATCTATGCCCTCTAAAACTAGTTGTGCCCGGCGTGGCAACGTCATAGAAAAGTTAATTACATCGTGTGTTCACCTTGGCGAACGCAATGTTTCACCAAAAGTTACATTTTGTGTCCAGGCCTTAACAACATTTTCATTCTTTGTCAAAGCTCCAAAACCCGAGTCGTCGGTTAATGACTACAAGTTAATCAAGCAGGAGAATCTTTTCCAAAACAAGGATGACGAAAAAAATCAGTACTTTGCTCGTGGCCATTTGACACCAAATTTAGACTTCAGTAACGTGGAAAAACGCCACATGACTTTCATTAATACCAATATCGCACCACAATGGGAATTGTTCAATCAATTTAACTGGAATAACTTGGAGAAAGCAGTGAGATCCTATGCGTCATCAGTACAAAGACGAATCTACGTGTTCACTGGAACAGGTATGCTATTTAGCTAGGTAACGTTTAGTGGAGATATATGCTCCTCAAAAATCAGGGTATTTTCAAACTTTAGCCCTGGCCTTTAAATCTTTGTGGTATTGTTGGCTTGGCGACAAGGACGCATGCTATTCACTTTATCGGCCCACGTTAATTTCTTGGCCACATGTGAACTGGCTCTGGTTGATGTGTATATGATGTTCTGTACCATGCGATTACGAGGGTTTTTCTCCTGTGTTTCCTTCCTCAACAAATGTCGATAGGTAATGTCAAATATAGAGGTAATAAGGGTGAGAGCAAGTAGATGAAGAACTACGTGGATATGCTGCTATCATCTTCATCATCATCATCATCAGCAGCAGCAGCAGCAGGAGCAGGAGCAGCAGTAGAAGCATCACCTCAGCGTTTGTAAGAGTCTCATGGTTCGATTATGGAACCCGGTTTCGAGGTTTTGGCAGCTCGCCGGATTACTTGGAATGTTGTTCTTGAAATGCAGTTCAATCAGTCCCAAAACTATCTTTTTATTGTTTATTTTTTACCAGATTTATTAACCTTGTTTGTCTGTTTGTTTCTTTGATTTATTTATTGATTTATTTACTAATTGATTGATTGATTGACTTACTTGATCTATTTATTGATTAATTGATTGATTTATTTGATTGATTGATTGCTTTTTCATCATTATTTTTAGGTGGCCAAGCTACAAATTCAACCGAACAGGCCATTAAACTCAATAATAAAGTCGTTGCACCAAAGTATTTTTGGAAGGCAGTTTGCGATCCTGGCGTTAGTGGATCTGTGGTATTTGTAGCTGAAAACCCAGTTGAAGACATTGGCACAACTCAGACTGAGGGCTGTAATAATATTAAGCAAACTACAAAGTATGGAGTTATTCAGTGTTTCAGTTTGGATGACGTGAGCTCTGAGAAGGGTCAGTTTGCCTCTGCTGATTTCGTTCTTCCCCCTTTTCACAGCACTAACTGTGACCCTAGCAAAAGAGGTACATTCATGGATAGCCATTTAGCCTTTCAGTAACTAAAGCGGATCAATATGCATACATAAATACTTATTTATCGAAATATTTCAAACAATCAGAGTGCGGTTAAAAATATTCAGTGATGTCCTCCGTGCATCAGTACTCTTATTACACACGGTTCTCGACCAATCAAAGCGCACGTAATAATACCAATTATTAATATATGATTAATAAAAATGCATTAGGTGTGTCTTACAGAACATTCAGTAAAAGCCGAGGTTTAGATGGGATTTGAATGCGTTACAAATAAAAATGACCTACAGGAATAATCCGAGCTGAAGTTTCAATAGAACCGATGACCCTTTCATGAAGACCAAGAAACTGCATAACTTATTAAAAAAATAATGTTTCCCAAATTAGACTTATTTAATTAGGTATCTATTGTAGCATTTTCGATAATATCTTAAATCCTTTAAAATATATACCATATCAAAATATCCAAATACAGTGTCCGATCTGTGGAGTCCAGGCGAAAGTTTGATTTTTGTCGTTAGGAATCTATCAATAAAATAGTATCATTTAGATAGCTGTTAAGGATACACGGGATACAAAATCACTTCAAATTACTACTTTTTAGAAAACGTGCTGTAAGGTTAATTAGGGTATAATCTTTCATTTTATAAGAAAAGCAAATTAAAAAAGCGAGTTATTTCAAAAAAATAATCACCCCTGTGTAAATAAACCTTAATCCTTTGAAAGTTAAAATCATGCTTTTCTCGGGAAGAGTTTTTAGATAAAAATGCAACTTTAAAAGGTTTATTCTCCCTCGGTAATCAATCAATTACAATGATATTTGGCAAGTTGATTCAAAAGATATTCATCTTCCAAAGTGTGTCTGCGTTTCCTTTTTTTTTTCTATTCTTTCTTTAGATATGAGGCATTTTGTGAAGAGGGCCCCTAAAAACACGTATGTCGAACTTCAAAATTCAATTAGAAAAGAATGGAGCGTTAATTTAAAAAACCCAGACACACTTTGCGAGATCAATGTTGGCAAAACAAGTTGGAATAAAAATTTGATCCATCCATACAAAACGGAAAGAGAATAAACTTTAAATTCTGAGACTGCGCATATTTTTCGGTACTTGATAATTCCCAACTTAAGCAGTTTTATGGGGAAAAGATATAAGATATGTAAATTGTGGTCTTTAGGCTTTTAGAAAATGTATATTTTATTAGAACGAGACGGAAAACCGCAATTAGAGGATTGGGGCGCCTGTGATGAACAGTGACGTTCTCTTCACTATACGACACGGTCCGTGCCATCGGCCATTCACATTCAATAGGACTTTTTTGCAGGACTGTCGGGTTTTGTAGGACTGTCGGGTTTTGTAGGACTGTCGGGTTTTGTAGGACTGTCGGGTTTTGTAGGACTGTCGGGTATTGTAGGACTGTCGGGTTTTGTAAGACTGTCGGGTTTTGTAGGACTGTCGGGTATTGTAGGACTGTCGGGTTTTGTAGGACTGTCGGGTTTTGTAGGACTGTCGGGTTTTGTAGGACTGTCGGGTGTTGTAGGACTGTCGGGTTTTGTAGGACTGTCGGGTTTTGTAGGACTGTCGGGTTTTGTAGGACTGTCGGGTGTTGTAGGACTGTCGGGTTTTGTAGGACTGTCGGGTTTTGTAGGACTGTCGGGTTTTGTAGGACTGTCGGGTATTGTAGGACTGTCGGGTTTTGTAGGACTGTCGGGTTTTGTAGGACTGTCGGGTTTTGTAGGACTGTCGGGTTTTGTAGGACTGTCGGGTTTTGTAGGACTGTCGGGTTTTGTAGGACTGTCGGGTTTTGTAGGACTGTCGGGTTTTGTAGGACTGTCGGGTCTGGTAGGACTGTCGGGTCTGGTAGGACTGTCGGGTTTTGTAGGACTGTCGGGTTTTGTAGGACTGTCGGGTTTTGTAGGACTGTCGGGTTTTGTAGGACTGTCGGGTCTGGTAGGACTGTCGGGTCTGGTAGGACTGTCGGGTCTGGTAGGACTGTCGGGGGATCCCTGTCGGGTCTGGTAGGACTGTCGGGTTTTGTAGGACTGTAGTGTGTTGTAGGACTGTCGGGTTTTGTAGGACTGTCGGGTCTGGTAGGACTGTCGGGTCTGGTAGGACTGTCGGGTTTTGTAGGACTGTCGGGTCTTGTAGGACTGTCGGGTCTTGTAGGACTGTCGGGTCTTGTAGGACTGTCGGGTTTTGTAGGACTGTCGGGTTTTGTAGGACTGTCGGGTTTTGTAGGTCGGGTATTGTAGGACTGTCGGGTTTTGTAGGACTGTCGGGTTTTGTTTTCTGGTAGGACTGTCGGGTTTTGTAGGACTGTCGGGTCTTGTAGGACTGTCGGGTTTTGCAGGACTGTCGGGTTTTGTAGGACTGTCGGGTTTTGTAGGACTGTCGGGTTTTGTAGGTCGGGTTTTGTAGGACTGTCGGGTTTTGTAGGACTGTCGGGTCTGGTAGGACTGTCGGGTCTGGTAGGACTGTCGGGTTTTGTAGGACTGTAGTGTGTTGTAGGACTGTCGGGTTTTGTAGGACTGTCGGGTCTGGTAGGACTGTCGGGTCTGGTAGGACTGTCGGGTTTTGTAGGACTGTCGGGTCTTGTAGGACTGTCGGGTCTTGTAGGACTGTCGGGTTTTGTAGGACTGTCGGGTTTTGTAGGACTGTCGGGTTTTGTAGGTCGGGTATTGTAGGACTGTCGGGTTTTGTAGGACTGTCGGGTTTTGTTTTCTGGTAGGACTGTCGGGTTTTGTAGGACTGTCGGGTTTTGTAGGACTGTCGGGTTTTGTAGGTCGGGTTTTGTAGGACTGTCGGGTTTTGTAGGACTTTCGGGTCTGGTAGGACTGTCGGGTCTGGTAGGACTGTCGGGTTTTGTAGGACTGTAGTGTGTTGTAGGACTGTCGGGTTTTGTAGGACTGTCGGGTCTTGTAGGACTGTCGGGTCTTGTAGGACTGTCGGGTTTTGTAGGACTGTCGGGTTTTGTAGGACTGTCGGGTTTTGTAGGTCGGGTTTTGTAGGACTGTCGGGTTTTGTAGGACTGTCGGGTCTGGTAGGACTGTCGGGTCTGGTAGGACTGTCGGGTTTTGTAGGACTGTCGGGTCTTGTAGGACTGTCGGGTTTTGCAGGACTGTCGGGTTTTGTAGGACTGTCGGGTTTTGTAGGACTGTCGGGTTTTGTAGGTCGGGTTTTGTAGGACTGTCGGGTTTTGTAGGACTGTCGGGTTTTGTAGGACTGTCGGGTCTTGTAGGACTGTCGGGTCTTGTAGGACTGTCGGGTGTTGTAGGACTGTAGGGTACGTGTGTTGTAGGACTGTCTGGTGTAGTTAGAAACGAAAGCACTTTACAATGCTTTGTTTTCGTTCCAAACATTCGGAATTTGACGGATCTTACTCGCTCTGACAAATATCATTGACATATGTTATCGTTTTCCTTTTCACTAAAATCAAACAAGCAATGCCGCTTACTTATGCATCGGAATGTATAGGACCGACAAAACCCGTCATAAATGTGTCCCTATTCTACGACGGGTATATGTCCACGTAAAAACTTTGTCACTGTTTCAAGGATATAGTGTTGACTGTAGTCGGTATATATTTGGAACTGAATGCATGTTTTGAAGTAAATCTAAACTCCTTGCATTAACTTTCTTTTGCTTTTCTCCCTCCCAAGAGAATTGGAAATACGACTTTTGTCAAAACCATGTCTTCAAATTAGACTGCGAGACTACTGCGGAAAGGGTGCTATTGACTATAGACCAAATTCACATGCAGTTTTCCCATGAATGTGATCTCGACACAGTGACATGGCCGAAATAATGCATGGTTAAATATATTTTCATAAGAGTTTCAGTGATAAGATGGGAAAACATTAAGGCAAGTGGATGTACTTTTTTTGATACATTCTGATGATGACCACCTGCAGGTCGAAAACGTTTAAAACTTTTATAAATTTTTTTTTAATTCTTTATGTTTAAATATCAATTTTAGCGGATACATTTTACGTATTGTTGTAAACAAATGGAATTCGATGCCTCCAGTTTGCAGTCTAGCGTATTTACTGATGATTTTCAGTAACAAATGCCATAATTAATTTCACGATCGTTCTGCCAAGTTAATTTAACATGATATTTTCTGCAAATTAAAACAATTCAAATGAATTGTCTTTAATGGACCACCGTAGAATATTTAATTAGCCCATTTTCTTTGCATTAACTGTAGCTTTTTACAGGTGTTATAAAATAAAAGGGCAACTAAACTCCACCCATTGGAATCAACTTAAGTTAATTTGCAACATTACGACATCACAATGCGATGAAACGTAAATGTACAATGGGTAGACAAGTAGGTCGTGCACAAGTCGACATTCTGCTATAGCATTTTCCACAGTACAGGACAACATTTAAGTAAATGGTTTAGAGGACTCATCAACGCTTTTCAACGCCAGGTAAGGAAATAAAAATAACATTCTTGTTGTAAAATCAAGATCACACCCGATCGCAATTTATAAAGAACTTTAGAAAGACAGCTACTAATTTCATTAGATATCAAGCTGTTCCATTGAGCAATTTTTCATAGTTTGTTTTTGATAAGTTTTGTCCCAAGTATCTGGATTGTTACATGGCTAAATTTTTGCCTTGATCACGTTGAATGCGTTTTGACGTAATTTTTCGAGTAAACTTTGTTAAAACAGAGCTAGAATCAATACTAAAATTACTTACATGATAGGCAATTTTTTATACGCGCGTAATTAATGGTTAAGTGCTTCTCATCCTTCCCGCATCCTTAAATAAATGTAGGGTAGGAAAATATGGCACAAGGGACATTAACCTAGAAAGGGTAGTCTGGGAGTATGGGGGACTGCGAAAGACAGAAAAAAGTTTAGATGCCCTAAGAAATATCAAAAATGTTATCATGCCAAGTAACTGTGGCAATGATTGTAGATCTATGCCCTCTAAAACTAGTTGTGCCCGGCGTGGCAACGTCATAGAAAAAGTAAATTACATCGTGTGTTCACCTTGGCGAACGCAATGTTTCACCAAAAGTTACATTTTGTGTCCAGGTCCTTAACAACATTTTCATTCTTTGTCAAAGCTCCAAAACCCGAGTCGTCGGTTAATGACTACAAGTTAATCAAGCAGGAGAATCTTTTCCAAAACAAGGATGACGAAAAAAATCAGTACTTTGCTCATGGCCATTTGACACCAAATTTAGACTTCAGTAACGTGGAAAAACGCCACATGACTTTCATTAATACCAATATCGCACCACAATGGGAATTGTTCAATCAATTTAACTGGAATAACTTGGAGAAAGCAGTGAGATCCTATGCGTCATCAGTACAAAGACGAATTTACGTATTCACTGGAACAGGTATGCTATTTAGGTAGTTTAGTGGAGATATATGGTCCTCAAAAATCAGGGTATTTTCAAAATTTAGCCCTGGTCTATAAATCTCTGTGGTATTGTTGGCTTGGCGACAAGGACGCATGCTATTCATTTTATCGGCCCACGTTAACTTCCTGGCCACATGTGAACTTGCTCTGGTTGATGTGTATATGATGTTCTGTACCATGCGATTACGAGGGTTTTTCTCCTGTGTTTCCTTCCTCAACAAATGTCGATAGGTAATGTCGAATATAGAGGTAATGAGGGTGAGAGCAAGTAGATGAAGAACTACGTAGATATGCTGCTATCATCATCAGCAGCAGCAACAGCAGCAGGAGCAGGAGCAGCAGTAGAAGCATCACCTCAACGTTTGTAAGAGTCTCATGGTTCGATTATGGAACCCGGGTTTCGAGGTTTTGGCAGCTCGCCCGATTGGAATGTTGTTCTTGAAAAACTATCTTTTTCTTGTTTTTTTTTTTTTTACCAGATTTATTAACCTTGTTTGTCTGTTTGTTTCTTTGATTTATTTATTGATTTATTTACTAATTGATTGATTGATTGATTGATTGACTTACTTGATTTATTGATTGAATGATTGATTTGATTGATTGATTGCTTTTTCATCATTATTTTCAGGTGGCCAAGCTACAAATTCAACCGAACAGGCCATTAAACTCAATAATAAAGTCGTTGCACCAAAGTATTTTTGGAAGGCAGTTTGCGATCCTGGCGTTAGTGGATCTGTGGTATTTGTAGCTGAAAACCCGGTTGAAGACATTGGCACAACTCAGACTGAGGGCTGTAATAATATTAAGCAAACTACAAAGTATGGAGTTATTCAGTGTTTCAGTTTGGATGACGTGAGCTCTGAGAAGGGTCAGTTTGCCTCTGCTGATTTCGTTCTTCCCCCTTTTCACAGCACTAACTGTGACCCTAGCAAAAGAGGTACATTCATGGATAGTCATTTAGCCTTTCAGTAACTAAAGCGGATCAATATGCATACACTGAATACTTATTTATCGAAATATTTCAACCAATCAGAGTGCGGTTAATATTCAGTGATGTCCTCCGTGCATCAGTACTCTTATTACACACGGTTCTCGACCAATCAAAGCGCACGTAATATACCAATTATTATATGATTAATAAAAATGCATTAAGTGTGTCCAACAGAAAATTCAGTAAAAGCCGAGGCTCAGATGGGATTTGAATGCGTTACAAATAAAAATGACTTCAGGAATAATCCGAGCTGAAGTTTCAATAGAACCGATGATCCTTTCATGAAGACCAAGAAACTGCATAACTCATAAAAATTCATGTTTCCCAAATTAGACTTATTTAATTAGGTATCTATTGTAGCATTTTCGATAATATCTTAAATCCTTTAAAATATATATCATGTCAAAATATCCAAATACAGTGTCCGATCTGCGGAGTCCAGGCGAATATTTGATTTTTGTCATTAGGAATCTATCAATAAAATAGTATCATTTAGATAGCTGTTAAGTGATTTCTAACTTGATTGTTCAGGTTCACCAAATATAACTCGGTCCAGCCTCATGTCTCTCTCAGTAACGGGGATCGAATCACACATCTGGGTGCTGAAGCCTAATCCTGAAGAAAGAAACTGGAAAACCGCAATTAGAGGATTGGGACACCTGTGATGAGCAGTGACGTTCTCTTCACTATACGACACGGTCCGTGCCATCAGCCATTCACATTCAATAGACTTCATTTTTCCGTACGTCAGTACCTAATAAGAGCATATTTCGTATGAGTGGGAAACTGACCGTACCGTACCGTGACTGTACGCGTGTCAGTACCGTAATGTCTATAAAAACATTCGAAAATCCAGCCGTAACCGTACCGCGCTTTGACCGTAACTAGTACGGTCAGTTTCCCACTCACACGAAAACCGCTCAATTGCACAAATGACGTTGAAATGTGATGAGGACAAAATAGTGCACCACACGAAGCCTAGCCTGATTTCCACGTGCTTTTAACAGGATTCCCAGCCATTCTGAAATATTAAATTCCCTGACTTTTCACTGACTTTTCCCTGACTAAAACTCAGTTTTTCGTGACTATTTTGCTCAAACACAACAGTTCGTAAGTTACTTCCAATATGGCTGCCTTTAAGTTGTATCCAGGCCATTTTTATCAGAAGACAAAAAATAGAAAACGTTGGTGTAACTAACATGACCAGTTTGTTAAATGCTTCAAATAATTTATTCTCTTTGAAAGTTTTTTTCTTTACTTAAAATACATCCTCGGGGACCCAGGGCGAAGGGGGAGGGGTAAGGAGGGGAAGGATGCTTAAAATAGCATCTGCAAGAAATATTTTTTAGTTACTTATACAAAATTCCCTGACTTTTCCCTGACTTGAAGTGAAAATCTCAATTTCCCTGACCAAATAAAGAATTCCCTGACTTTTCCCTGACTTTGTTTTTCCCTAGGTATCAGGGTACCCTTAGCGACCGGTGTGCGTTCAACTCTATATTGCGCAAAAACTTTTAGTCTAAACCACATTAAAGTATACATTTTTAGAAAGCTGAATAAATGTAGAAACTATTTCTATTATTTTTATCGTAAAATAATTTTTTCCTTTTAGGTTAGAGCGAATTATTCAAATTTTCACCGAGGTGTCTTCGCGGAGTTCCCGGTCAATCAATATTGATCCGAAAACAATGTTTACTATCTTTCTGAGATCATGAGATATCACTTGTCAAAAGTGTGTCTCAGATTTTTGATTAGTTGCCCCGTTGTTCTGTTATACGTTCCTAAAGTTACAACACCGCCAAAATAGCTGTATCTGATACAAAACAGACGATAACTTTGGAATGGAGCAAAAAATCGGAGACACACTTTTAAAGAACAACTATCGAAGATGACCTCTGCCAAATTTCAGATGAATCCATTAAAATCCCTTTGACCGGGAACTCAAAATACACGGCTAAATGATCGTAAATTCACTTCCGAGAAAAACGCAAAAATGTGTTTTGGAGCCAAGAAGCGGGTTTGTTAATACAAGGGGATGATAACACCTCATAATCTTGCCCGATGACTGCTGAAGTAAAGGGCAACCAAAATCTTGTTACGTTTCCCACACAAATGGCGGGAAGTCAAGGCAATTTCATCCCATTGAACTTTGACTCTTGTTGAATAATCTTTTTACAAAGGTTTCGATAGTTAAACAAATATATTCTTCACCGACAAGCTCTCTTGATGACAGGTCGATTGACAAGTGATGTCAACAGATAATTGACAGGGATTAAGCCGGAAAAAGGTTTTTTGCTTATATTAAGGATGGTGCCCCCTAATGGCAGCGCGCACTGTTTCTGCGCATGACGTTTACAAAACACAGGAAGCCCGACCTGAGTTCTTGAGAACCAAAATTAGAAAAGAGCAAGTAAAGAGCAAGGTAAATGAAAGTTTTTCATATCAGTCAATGAACTAACAACTCATTTCAACTTGAGCGTTTTCTAATAGCTCTTCCAGCAAAGCGCGTTAGATTTTTGGGAGAAATCACATCTACTTACGAAGTTTGTACCAAAGTACTAAATTGACCGGCAAAAGTTGGCCAGAAATAAATTATATAAGCTTAATCTGTTCAAGATTGACACTCTAATTTTAGCCAAATGGTAAGTGATTTTCGGATTATTTGCTGCATCTAAAACTTTTACTGGAAGAATAACAACGAGATTCATAGTGCTTTTGAAAACCGAACACCCTCTGACCGAACACTGTCGCTCTTTCTTCGTGTTCCCGGCGTACAATTTTACCTTTTACATGCACTGGAGATCGATTCATTCAGATTTGATTTTACCTTTTGTGCATTGGAGATCGATTTAAAGTCCCATCAAGGTTTCCTGGTATGACAGACCGTTCCACTTTACCTTTATGAAAAGGCCTGAAAAATCTTGACACGTACACGAGAAGAACAGCCAAGTTGCATGGACTCCTAATTTTTAGCTTCACCAAAAAGAGAGAAGAAAAAGCTAAAAAATCAACATGATTATGCAAGAGATAAGTTAAAATGAAAGTTAAAAAATAGTATTCACAGATTTCTTCATGAAATTGAAAAATATGGCTGTTTGGAAAGTTTTTTTCTCACCTGTAAGTCCTGTAGCGTTTGCACTTTTCGATTCATTTTGAACACAAACTTGGTAAGTAGATGCGTTTTTTCCTAAAACTCTTAACTTATTTTGTTGAAGGAGCTTCCAGAAGTCTTGCAAGATCAAAACTATTTGCTATTTCATTGACTGATGTGAAAAACTTTCATTAAACTTGCTCTTTTCTTGCAAAACAAAATAGTTTTTGTGGGGACATGTTGACATTTTTTCTCGTGGCTGACTGTACAAATTTCAATTTTTACCGGGGGAGGGCTAGGGCAAAATTGTCATTTGCGAAATTTTTGCACAGAAACTTGAGATATGAACCCCGATAACTTTTCAAAATGCATGGGGACCCCCACTTTTTCTTCGTCGAAAACGTTATAAAAATATTGAATTTAATTTGTAAATGGTAATTTTGAAAATAAAAATGGTTTCTGTTAGGTATTTCGGCAATAAGTTGTTACCTTCTCAAAATCACATTTCTATTGCTTGAGGAAAAATCCATTAAAAACACTAAATTATCTACATGACAAATAAAATGTTTTATATTTTCTAAAAAGCTCATATATCGATGATTATTTTTAGCCTGCCGTATGTACACTAACTCGAAGCAGTAAAAAATGATAAACTTTTTTAATGTGCAAATTGACGCTTACGTCATCAGGTATTTAGCGTTAATTATCTCGCTTAGATGCGTGGGTACCCCCAACTTTTTTTCCAGTTTCTAATAGTCCATTGGGTGGTTGAAATAACTGACAGGATTTAGAAGAAATAAAAATGGTTTGCCATTAGGGGGCACCATCCTTAAACTCGCTATTAAAAATCGCCAGTGAAATAATTTTTTCACTAAATCATAGCTTATTGTGTATTCTATCAGAAAACGTAAAAAAGTAAAAATCGACCCTTTTGAGAAACTTTGGGGTACCCTGATACCTTAAGGCGACTACTAACCGTCTGGAAATCAGGCCAGACAAAGCCGATCGTCGATGCTGTTGTTTTCACCACATTTGGACGTCGTTTGTGCATTTATTAACGTCTAGACACACGATGCACGTTTTCGTGCAGCTTTTTCTCGCAATGTTGCGCGCAACCATGTGGCGCAACACAGAGTTACACCCTATATCCACGCCCTGCAAAAGTTGCGCACAACAGTTAATTGTTGCATGTTCAGAATCGAGTTCTACTTCCGCAATTTTTCCTGCAATTTTGCGCACATTGCAGGGGTGAACACACGATGCAAATGTGTTGCACGCAACGTTGCAGAAAAAGTTGCATCGTATTTTCGGGCCGGTTCTCGGCCGAATCAGCGCACTGGTTGCATCAAGAGCCAATTAGCCCTTCTCAAATATATCCAACACCTGTGCAAATACGAAACATGAAAAACAATATATTTCTACAGGGGAGTACAACTATGAGATCGAGACACACGCATTATGTGCATGATTTGAAGTGTTGCACCGCTTTAGGCTATTTTTAGAACTGCTTTTTGACCCTGTTACGACCGCGAGCTTCTTCCGCACGGTGAAAGCTTTAGAGTAATTATCATGCATCTCACTACCAGCGGCAATAACCGAACCAGAATTTCTAAAAATTGCCGGAATGCTGGGCAATGTGTCACATTTGGCAGTTGAAGGTATTTTACAAATACAAGCCTGGCTATAATCCCGGACTTCTATCAATAGCCCGCCCCATTTTTTTCATTTCGTGGCCTTGTCCACTAATTCTACAAGACGCAGTCAGTTTTGCTCCTTTGGATTTGTAAGCCGCTCGCGATACTCAGAATTGACTAACAAGGCGACTTACAGTATAGAATCAGTCTCGCTCACACATACAACGTTAAAATGTCAAACGTCTAGAGCAGATTTCGTATGGCTGTGAAAACGGCACTGCGCGATCACGGCACGCCGGGTTACGGCAGGAATTTCGAATGTTTTTATAGAGTTCACGGTACTGACACGACCACTACACTCATACGAAGTCTGCTCTACACTTGCATCACCACAAGCATTCGGATTGCAAATTAAAGGCATTGTACCTACCTACAAGAAATGGCTTCTTATGGCACAGTTCTATGCACTTCATTATGTATTTGTCATAGTAGCCCTGTTGTGGGAAACATATTCCTATTTTAGTAAGAGTTGTCCTCCTTAAATCTAGCAATGACTCACATTTATCTTTAAACAACTTCATACCTTCCCTCTTCCAAGTCTTTCACCATGCTTCGGAAACAAAGAAAAATGCAATAAACAAAACATGTACATGTAATTTTTTTCATGCGATAAAGCAGACTTTCTGAATGTGATCATAACACTGAAACAGTCTTGAAACAGTCATGGCACAGTGCCAAATTGATCCATTTTTACACTCATTTGAAAACTGCTCTAATGAAAAAATAATAATACCTTAGTAAATCCTAGACCAGGGACAACAATAAGGTCAAGTCCTCCAGATAATATTGCCTCTTCTCTCACATCATCATCTACAACAAAATCAATAAATATTGGGGAAACTCTTTGTTATGATAAGGAACTAAACAGCCTCCTTCAGACCCCTCCCCTCATCATCATTTTTGCCTTCTTCCCAGTCTCTCCTCATTTCTGCAACAGGAAGCCCAATTAGGAATAACCTGCAGTGGAGGCTAGTGAATGGAAATGGAATTTCAAAATGAGAGTTTTCTTCATACTGTAAAATGAAATCATTGTGCACATGCTATTATTGCAGATGGTTGGCCCATTTTTGTCTCCTCTCCAACTGAAATTTTCAAAAAAATCTGCCTTCTGAAGACATTTCATTGCATGAAAATATAAACAAAACAAATTTTGTTTTGTCATTCATAAAATTTTTGGAACTCAAAAAGATCCTAATCCACATGAGATTCAAACCTATGACCTTACTTATTCTAGTTAGACTCTCTAATCACTGAGCTACTGGAACTCAAGTGTTGAGCTATGCATGGTCAACATCAGTTGGTGTGACATACATGTGCTGCCAACTGTAGCATCAACAGATTGAGGATAGCAGTCCATACAGTATACAGTCGTTTGTACCTCACTATCCAAAGTTGGTCTTAGAATTATTGAACTATGGGCTTCTCTCTCAGTCTAATAATATTAGTATACGACCTGAGGGAGAAGTCTATATAGTTCAATAATTCAATAGTTCAGCTACCATTAATAAAGAGTAGCATTGGCTTATTTGGTTAATTATTAATCAACTAAGCCACTACTGTTCTTTATCAATGGTAGCTGACTGACTGTATTTCAGCAATGATAACTTTCTCACCTGCATGTTGATGGATATTCCAAGGTGTTAGTGGCAAGGACTTAATCTCATCATATGAGTCTAGCAATAACATATCCATATTGGAACCAATGTATCTTGGAATATAACACTTTCTAGTAGAAAATGTTTACATGAATTAGTTTGTTTTCTTATGAGGACTGGTCAACTATTTGTGAAAAGGCTAATCTTTTGTGGGTTTTGATTTTTAACAATAAGACCCCAAAATTGCTGTGGGTGTCATTGGCAGGTCATTGGTGACGGTGGCTTGTTGAAAGGTCAGTGGCAGTGTTGATGGCAGCTTGTCGGTAGGTAGGTCATTGGTAGGTTAATGATAGCTTGTCTGTAGGTAGGTCATTGGTAGGTTGATGGTAGCTTTTTGGTTGGTCATAGACCCTTATTTGCTATCAAATTTGTCACATTGAAAATAGTAATATTGCAAAGTTTTGTAACGATTGCCCTTAAACTGACAAAGTTATGAATTTTTAAATGTAAGCATTTTGGTGAAAATTTTTGCAAAGAAATGTATATGTCTAGCCTGACTTAACGAGGCTGGGCGTGCATGCGATGCATGTCCACAGTACATTTCCGATTTGTAAAAATGCTGACTTTCAAAAATTCATTTCTTCGTCAGTTGGCGGCCAATCTTTATGTAACTTTGCAATTTTATTATAATCATTGTGACCAATTTTATAGAAAACTTCTTTTTCCGATAAATCAAATATCTTATACACGCCAGCGTGATAAGGGTCTATTAAAATGCGTTTCACACAACGTTTTACAGGCGAGTTTCGATGGAGTTCAAGTCGCTTTACTTTGGGAGTTTCCAACGAACTTCATTGGCGAACTTCGAACTTACTTCCCGCGTAAATTCGATAACTCGTTAGATATTCAGTCATTTTTGCAACTTGCGCTATTTTTTTCTCCTTGAAGCCATCGTTAGGCAAGGCACTGTCCGATTTTTTTGATAATATTAACAATTTTTCTCCAAATGGTCTAAAATGGCATCAATGAACTTTTCTGTGTCATATCCTATAATGTCTTCAGGAAAGTCACTTAGGCCATTTTCATTGGTATCCCTTCAATTGTTATTTGTACTTTAGACTGAATAGGCTTGAAAGGGAAATTTTGATGCAAGAGGTTGTTGGAGAGGAAGGAAGAGTTACACTGATAGATCCAGGAATATACTTCAGGGAGGGTGTACAATAGAAAATGGAAACCACCTAGATATAGAGGATATCTTGGAAATGTTTTGAGAAAAAAGAGCCAAAAGTCATTTTAGGTTGGTTCAGAGTCTCTCCCCACACTACCAGTAGGCCTTCAATGTGAAAATATAGTAGTCGAATAGAAAAATAAAACCTTAGGTAACATATTCTGAACAGATGCTTCAGCTTGTTTTCATGCTCTCTGTTGGAAGTGGGAAGAGGGAAGAGAGGAGGACTGCCTGCACAAATGCCATTCTTTAAAAATATACACTCCTACTTATGCTCGATTTCGCCTTGGAGGATATTCCCACTATTCATAGAGTACTTGTAATGCATTATCTTATTTTCATCATTTACAACCGTTTGCATAATTGCAGGCCCTGAAAGACAAAAGTCTCTACTGTGAAGCCAACTAAGTGTTCAGAAATCAATGGTGAAAACTCGATCCCTGTTTCAAAAAATAAATTTTTTGTAGCCTATCGACCAATTACCAGTCTGCACTTTAGTCTGGCAGAGTGCCATAATTATGCAAACAGTAGGTCACTTCAATTCCGTCTACCTTAATGACCAGTCTTGCATATGGTTCATTCAGATGACAAATTTAATCACCTCAGCCAACTATATGCCTAGAAATTGATGGGTAAATACAGTGTGTGTATTTAAAATGAAAGTATTTGTGCAGGGATCTTCCTTCTTCCCCTCCCTGACCCTCCTTACTGACCCTCACTGCATGGCCATACTCTAGCTGGCAGTGACCAGGATGCCTAAGTTGGCTAATTTAAGTGCTTTCAGCTGATTTATGCTTGGGCGACTGAATAGGAAGTATGGAATGGTAAAGTATGTGTAGTACCTGGCACCCGGAGAACACAGCTTTGTAAATAGTAATATATCAATAATAGTTTCAACCTTGCTACAGTTAATAATATACCTTTAAAATCATGTCTGTGTTGACTTCTGATGGCATGGTTAGATAGACTGATATTCTTTGGCTATATTTGTATTCTTGGCTTGAAAGCAACTAAGAAAAATAAAAATGCTGCTTTATACACTGATTACGTATTTTGAATCAACGAGATAATCCGAGATAACTTACTGGGTCTTACAAACCTTTTCGCAGATATCTTTTGACTCTCTTTCTTTGGCGTCATTGCTCAGCTGAGTCAAACGCTTCTTAATTTGACGACGAAGAAGCTTCTTCGCCTCAAAAATCGCAGTTTGGGACATTTGGAAATCTAGAATTTCCACTTCTTCACCGCGCGAAATGCAAAACTTTAGATGAGCTTGGCCTAGTTAGTGCCTAGTCTTTCTCCGTCTCAAACACAGGAAACCCAACAATATTTCTCGTTCAAACCCAGAAGGCCAAAGGAGAGACTGACTGACTGATTGATTGATTGATTGATTGATTGATTGATTGATTGATTGATTGATTTGTTCGTTGCTTTTCGCTGTTTAATTCCGAAACATGTCTTGAAATAAATTGAAAAGTATCTACCATGTCGTTCTTTTACTAAAATTAAAGTCTTAAGAATACATATAAAAGAATGCTTCAAAAGAGTAATAGCTCATTTCCTCTACACGACACGAAATACACGGCCCCATGAACCTTAACTTTCAAACATTGATCACGCATAACATAATAAATAATGAATAAATATAAATAAATAATCTTCTACAGCAGATCTACGTAGTGGCTATTCTTCTGCTGCCACTCACACTCACTACCTCTACATTAAATATTTTGTATAACATCATATCGCTCAACTCACATGTTGCTTTTTGCTGGGAGAGGAAAAACCGGAGATCCCGGAGAAAAAACCCTCGTGGCATGGTAGAGGACAACATATCAAACAAGGTCAATAGTCCAGTTTCCAGTTACTAGAGACCGCTGAGCTTCCTGACAAAAGGCGCATTTATACAGGGTTAGCCTCATTTTCAAGAAAGATCCAAGAGAGTAAACTCGATTTTTTTCTGCTGTTAACAAAACAAAACAAAACCGCGTTTACTCCCATGGGTCTTTCTTGAAAGGGAGGCTAACCCTGTATAAATGCGCCTTAATTTTGTGAGGAAGCTCAGCGGTCTCTAGTAACTGGTAACTGGACTATTCCGATGCTCGAGCCGGGACTCGAACCCGGACCACAGCGGTGAAAGGCCGGTGCTTTCACGTGAACACTCGGTCATGCCACCATGCATAATAAATCTACAGCAATTATTTTTCATTAATTCATTTTTCATTTTGCCTCAATTGTTTAATTAAATGTTACAAATTACTATACTAGTATGAAAATTAAAAAAATTAAAGATAAAAAAAAACATGAAAAATGGTGTTGTATTGAAAATGCTGATCTGATAGTTTAGGTTCAGTTTATCTGTACTGACAAGTTAATTTAAAGTAACAACAAGAAAACCAAGTCGGTCTTGATCATTGTCTTGACCGACCGACATGAAGGTCCTTTTCAGTTTTGGCGGGCTCTAAGATATTTTCATATCGGACTGATGTAATTGGGCTGCCTCTGGCGAAGCAAAATGACCAAAATGACAAGTTGTCAAGAAAGTCATTTAATATGTAATAAGGCTTTTCCACACCAGCCAATTTTCTGACAAATTTTCTTTGGCGGCATATAATTTTTGCTACGTGTGGATGAGAGAATTTGACCAAATTTTATTGGGACAAATTCATTTGTCCCGATATGAAATTTGTTTATGTAGAGCCGCGGGGGAATTCATTTGCCATAGAAAATTCACTCGTGTGGAAGCCAGGCTTTTATTCACTTCAACCCATTCAACAAACGACTCAGTCTCAGCTCCGCCAGCGGTCGAGTCAGCCAGCTCACTTACATACTTTGTAGTTGCTGTTTGTAGTTGTTAGATTTACGTAGTTGTTAGATTTAGGGTGTCACGATATTTCAGTTGAATAAATTTCTCCTCCTTTTTAAGTGTATTTTTTGCTGGTTCAGTTGTCGGTTTAGTGAATCACATCATTTGCAAATTGCATTCTCCGCCTTCCATGGTCTGACTTACTTTAAGTTGTGGTAAGAAATTTTGATGTTCAAAGAAAAAAAATCACTGTATGAGATAATCGAATGCTATCTCACTTACATATTAAAAGTTTTTATAAAGGGCTGAAGAAGTATCTATCATATTTATACCATATAAAAATCGGAAGGCCTTTTTCATAATAAGTCTAATTATAGACGTTTTTGTACTTGAAACTCTCTTGAGGTTCCTAGGTTCCAAAATCACGAAGTTAATTACAAGGCAGATCTCCAAAGTCGGTACTGAGACTTAGTAAAGCTATTATAACATTAACTCTGAAGGTTTTACGAGGTACATGACCTTGTTGACCAGTAGTAGATATTAGTTGTTTAGTAGTTTAGACTTGTTTAGACTTATAATTTTGGTTGGTCTTGTCACAACACCCAGTGGTGTCTTGGAAGAATAGTTGCTACATTAATGCCATAAAAGTCAAGTCCATTTGCGACAAAAGTCGGCCTTTTTGTTAATGCCACTCATTTTTGTGGAGTCTTCGAAGTTTGACAGTCATTGTCAGCAAATTCGCTACATTTCCACTCGTCGTATTCGATTTCCACCAATCAGGAGCGATTTAGTCCTGGATTAACTCATAGATTATGTCACTAATTAAGCATTCATGTGTAGCGGCCGTTTCTCCAAGTTTAGTTCCTCCCGCGTGATCAAGCTTCTACGGCACCTGCCACTTCCAACTATGTGGCATAGGTATTGATAATTATTAGGAAAATCTGGTTTTTTCTAATAGGAAAAGGTAAGGAAAAAGTTGTATTTGATTATTGTATCCTAATGGTGCTATGCGAGTGGCAACAGGGATCGAGATCAATCTTGTGTGCGCGACAACCATATTGTTTTGCTTGAGTGATTTGGGGGAAAATATGAAACCCGTCCAACTGAGCGCATCAGTGGACCTTCTGTTTTTTCACGTCGCTTGAAAACACACAAGATTAATAACGATAAGCTTAAAAAATGGTGTCTCTGATTTTGAAAAACTTTCTTTCTCGTACTAGAAAAAATCATCTAAGATGACTTTGAAATTGTATTTGCAGGTTGAAGGCAGGTCATAGATCAACCTTTTGCCGGTCAATTAAAAACATAAAATGATAAACACGACGAAATTCATCCGAATTGTTGCCGTCTTAAGCTTAGCATTTATTATACTTGAGATCAGTACTACAGAATCAAAGCCGCTAAGTGAAGGTAAGTCGAGATCAATTATAACAAGTTCAAGTTTCTTTATAGAACTTTCATTTTGCAACCAACTTGTACTTTTGCACCTTCTCTTATTATTATATCTTTGTTTTTACTGTCTTTTGAAGGGTTCAGTGACTTGAGCAAGTAAACATGCAACCTGCATAAAAACTCCCATTAAATCTTCTGTTTGATCTTCGTTTTTTTGCGGTTTTTCTTTCCTTACGCGATTTCTAATTTTTGCCCAAGGCGATAGACTTATGTCCTCAACATTTAAGTTAAGTCTGGCAATGGCACTTGTCGAGAAACGAACGCCTTCTCGAAAAAACTTTTATCGCGATAAACAGTAAACAGTATGACAAAGAATGGGATAAATATTTTGTAGATTAGAACAAAATGCTTTCCGTTTGAACTGTACAAACGTTAAAGATACTTTCCAAAAACGTGCTTATTTTAACAGAAAGTTCCTGAAGACTTTTTGTCTTGCTTCAGCACTTCATAAATCAAAACACCCATTAAGCAAAGAAAGTACATTGGGAGCAATCTATTTTGATATGCTGTTGAATTTATCCAATGCGCTTTAAGAAATCTAAACGTTCAACATCAAATCGATTTATACGACTGTTCTTAAGCTTGAACACGCGTACTTTGTCAGCAGGATAGGCAAGGCCCATACACACTAGTACTTCGAGTAGGTTTGCAATTTCATTTGCCTGTTTAGAACTTCTGTACAAAATTAAAGAAAAGTACTTAAGTCCTCTTTTCCCTTCCCGGCTTTTAATTGTCCATGTACTAAATTCGCCATTTTCCTTGCTACTTTTAGGTTGAACGATTGTCATTTTTTATAGCTTTGTTTTGCTACCTTTGTAATGTACAATGCTAGCCTTTAAATTTATGCTTGATAATTATGAATTTCAGATTGACACACAGTACAACGCCATGTTTCTTGTAACCGACTGTCGTGTAAATTACGTCGGATGAATCTTGAAATGTTTGCGTGCAAAATCAATACTAAATGCAAAAGTGGAATCTGAATTTCCCGCTACAACATTGCACAAAACATTACAAGGGGGTCCCATGATGCATGGAAACCTCGTATTCGGTTGTAATTAAGTTGCACTGTGTGTCACAGCCCACATTTTTCCAACTTAACGTTTTTATATGAATCGGATAAGACGACAGGGCCTTGAGAAGTGCTCTGGAATCATTTGACCAAAGTAACCCAGACGACCCTACAACAACCTCCAGCCCAACACGGCAACCAACCCAAGGTGATGAAAATGGAGATGGCCCAGACTATCCTGACACTATGAGGGACAATCATGAATCGAACGTCGCCTCAGAAACTCCATCATATGTTGATGCTGATGAAGAACCTTTGAAAGAAGCAAATCATGAAGACGACAGTGATGATGCCCTTTCGTATGTTGACGATGATCAGGGACCAGGAAAGAAAATTAACAATAGTATTCATAGTATTTTGGGAAATGATCAAGAGCCTTCTAAAGAAACCACAAACAGGATCAATAATAATAAGATTCCTTCAAAGGAGGATGTTGAACAAGAATCTGCAAAGGATCAAGCAAATACTAATGTTCATCGCAACGACACTTCTTCATCTGTCGAAAATGCCGATCAAGCGACTTCAAAGGAAACCGAAAGTAGAATTGATAGTAATGAAAGTCCTTCAGATGGAGAAGTTAAACAGGAACCTTTAAAGGAAACGAATACTTTTCATAACAACGACACTGACTCATCTGTCGAAGATGGTGAAATGTCTTCTAAGAAAGCCAAAAACAAGCCAGATGATGGTAAGGAGAGTCATTCATATGATGAAACTGACCACGGACTTTCAAAGTCCAAAGTTAATGGCACCGCCAATGAAAATGGCACTTCTTCATTTGTTAAAGATGACAAAGCATTATTAAACAAAACACAAAATTGGGCTAACAATACTTCAAATGGGGGCAGTGGACAAGATTCCACGAAGGAAAGTAATGAAAACAATGACCAAGGATCAGAATTGGGTAATACAACTGATTCAATGACGAATAAATCATCAGACACCTCTGAGAAATCAATGATGATTCCATCGTACGATCCAGTAGACAATACGGATTTGTCACTGGAGAAACCAGATTCAGTCATGAACGACGATAAGACCATCCCAACAAAAGATGATGAGAAGCAAGACGTACCCAACGCAATCAGCATTTGAAGAAGGGCATTCACATCTAAACAGAACCACCAACTCATCGTTAAGTGACTTTGATTACAGTGAGAAAGATCGCGAATCTGGATTTTCTGGAATCTCGCATCCGGAGCCAAAGAAACCAAATAATGACAAGCAAACTAGAGGAGCCAAAGAATGATACGGAAATCCAGGAACCAAAGAAATCTGATAATGAACTACAAAAGCAAAACAAAGACAAGGAAAAAGGACAAAGGAAAGGAAACAAAATGATACAGCTGCATTGCAAAATATCACTATGAACTCCAGCGACTTATCCGCTTCTACCAACAAAACGTCTGCATCAACGAAGAAACTTATCCACTTCCTCGACATTTCAGAACATTACAACAAAGCTATGTCTAATATATCTCACAGTTCTGCTAAGAACGAAAGCGTCATTATGGATTTACCAAGCACTCATAAGAATGCTTCCAATGCTTCCGTCAAGTTGAAGAACATTAGCAATTCTACACGTCCAATCACTCCAAAGAAAACACAGGGATCTTTGTCTAGTGACCAAAATAAATCTCAGCCACCAAGACTTAAGCGACCGAAACCTATTGTTAAATCATACAGTGTTAATAATCATCAACCAAGTTATAACTTCCTGACATCTTACCCAAAGCCTTACACGTCAGTTGTCAAACAGATACCGCCAAGTGCGCAGGCTAGAACTCCTCCGATAATCCAGCGTCCTCTTGGCTATCAGACTACAAATAGTTTTTCTCCTTATCAAGCACAGATAAATAAACAAGCATTTAATCCCAATTACCATTGGCCAAATCAATATGGTAGTTTGTATCTGAACAAAAACCCTTGGGCCTACAGGAACGTGTATCAGAGTATTGGACCTGGCAAACGTCCTTACTATCAAAATTATCATCAACGACAATATCAGGTCCCACAACCTCTTCAGTATAACATGAATGGTGGATTGTATCAAAGGTCTGATGTTCCACATCCTGGAAACAGCATTGATTTGAATTCCAAAGAGTTTGAAGATGCCATTCTGCAGTCGCATACCAAGCAATATCAAAACTATCCATATTATGATAGAAATATGAACATACTAGGAAACAAGGAGCGGCCTTTCCAGGCGAACCCTTTTTTGAGGTCCGATGTTGGTCATATATCAAATGCGCAAAATAAAATATTTTACGGAGGAAAGAAAATAAATTTGGTGAATAACAATACACCACTACGGAAGCCTCAGAGCTTACCCAGGAAGCAAGCTTACAATGTTTACCAGGCAGCGATATACTTTGCAGATTTGCTAAAAAATGGTAAGAATAGAATCGTAAAAAAAGGAAGGACAATGACAACAGTCGAACTGATGAACGTTATCACAAAAAATGACCGATTAAGAGGCTACATAGAACTGACGAAAGAAGCACGTTGTGAAATTGACTCACGAAAGAAAACGAACCACGAGACCACTAAAGGAACGAAAAACCGACCAAATGACCAACCGCAAATGAACAGAAAGAAAGACTGAATGACAGACCGAAAGGGTTATATATATATAACTAGAAGGAACGTTACGAACAATTGGACTACTATACTAATAAGACTGATCGAGCAGAGCAAGACTATAATACCAAAAGCACAGATTGAAAAAAAACGATGATAGGAACGACTGAAGAAACAAATCAGAGAATGACAGGACTGCGCTACGAGAAAGAAGTAGACAAGAAATAAACGAACAAAATGAAATGAAAAACCAGACTGAACGACGAGTTTTGTTAGTCGAATTGAGAACAACAATGAAGGACTTAATTACATCAGGCAACAACTACAACGACTAAGACTAAACTTACTTGTTGACTGCAGACTTTTTCTATTAAAATAGTAACGTACTCTTATTTAAAATGTTGACGGGGCAAATGACGGATAGAACATGGCGTATGGCGAAAGATGAAAAGCGAATGAATACTGAATACCGGATATCAGTTCACAATATTGGCGACCCATACAGCCCACTATCAATTAAGGGGTCTTAGTTTTAATAAGCTGGTATTGTGAAATAATTCATATTTTGACAATCAAGAAGGGTTCATAAAGAAATTTATATATAGACTCACATTATGCAGTCTTGCAAACGCCATTCGCTATCCGCCCCTCAACCTCTCAAGTGATTTTGATTTGCACACGAGCAATTTTGATTTGCACACGAAGATAATAATCCTGAAGTTGAATGAATACCTGCCGATTGACAGATGTTCTATAAACCTGGCAAACCCATGATATATCCAATTGAACATACTAATTTCCTTTAATAATTGATCTTTAGAGAGCTTAAGACTCGACAGTGTTTCTTCAGGAGCTAACGGCATACCAGATGAATTGAAGGAGGACGACTTGATTGGAGAGGGCGACAAGGGCTCAGGTTTAGAAGATGTCATTGTTAAAGAGAAACCAAAAGCTAGTTTACAATCAAATGGCATAACAGAGAAACAAGTGGATAAACTAATCCAGGCACAAGACCTTGGAGACAGTGAGGGATCCGCAGAGAATTCCATTCCAGAATTTAAGGAAGCTGACGATGGCTCCGGTGAGATTATTGAAGTTGAAAAAAACAAAGCAAAGGACCAGGAATTTGCTGGTTCCATACAAAGTACCAAAGATGAGGCCACTCAAACAGAAAAGCCAACAGTAGTTACTGGTGGCGACGCAACAGCTTCACGAGCACCAGCTCCAGGAGCTACAGCCGTGCAGCCAGGAGCTCAAGTCTTTACTGACAATACAGGAGTTCCTCAGCCAGGAGCACAACCTTACAATTATGCTGCAGGTACTGAAACTAACCAAGCCTGAAGGGCAATACTACAATGATGCTCAGCCTGCCCAACAGACGGAACAGCCTGCATCACAAACTTACAACAATGCAGCAAGTCAAACTACTTCGACTTACGCAGCCTGCTGCACCATACTATAATGCAGCATCAAATCAAGAAGCGGATCAGCCTGCAGCTCAATACTATAACGATGCTGCAGCTCAGCCTTCATCGGAAGCCCAACCTGCTGAACAGACTTATACTGGTGCAGCTCCAGCCGCTCAGCCCGCCAACCAATACTACAATGATGCTCCTGCTCCTCCTGCTCCTGCTCCTGCAGCTCAGCCAGCAGTACAGTCCTATGCGGCAGCACCCTCTCAACCGGAGCAAAAACAGCCACAAGCCAGTGCTGAGGCAATACCTGCACCAGTTGATGCTGCCATGGAAGCCACCCATCCGGGTGAACAGCTTGCTTACTATGCACCAAACGGCCCTGCTACGCATCCTGCTGAAGTGCTGAACGACGCTAATGGGGTACCACAGCCAGTGGATGCTGCAACCATGGCTACTAACCCTCAAACACAATATTACAACAACCAGGAACAACAGCAAACAGCTGCTCAAACCCCGGCTGATTACAGCACTGCTTTGCAGCAATGGAATGCTGCTACAGAAGCTGCGCAACAGCCTATGCAGTACACAAGCCAGGCAAATGGCAACCAAAATGATCAAGCTTATCAAGGTAAAAATTACATTTTGAAAGTGAATTCTATTTATTTCTTTATGAAAAATATACCCTTAAAAAGGAAGTGGCCGCTACAAACAACAGGAAAAAGGTTACTTTTTTTTAAGGAATTGAACACCTTTCTAATGCTGCCACTACTGGAAATCTTCGCCCCCCCCCCCCCCCCCCCCCAAAAAAAATTATATATTATAAGATGACTTTATTTTTTTATTTTTTATGAGTGCGTCTGAAAAGGATGTAAAATCTTGAGGTGTGCTCAAGAAATACAGTTTTTCTTTAAAATTATTGAACAGAGGGCATGGAGAGGGAACATATAGGGAACAGAGAGATTCACTCAGTAATCAGTAAAACTGAACAATCTTTTTATTGTTTCACATCAGCAACACTGACTCCAGAAGAAAAAATGAGAAAAAACGACGAGCTAGCTGAAAATAAATTCAGAACAATTGTTTGCCAGAACAACCAAGACGTCATCTCATGTCCTCAAGGCAAGAAGATCAACGTCGTTGATGCTCACTATGGGAGTATGGGAATGTCTTCATGTCAGGGACTTCAGAGTAGCTTCCTTCCAATGCAACCATGTGAAACACCAGGCGCATACGAGACAGTGAAGAAAGGCTGTGATGACATGCAGAATTGCGTACTGTCAGCCAATGACGGCATATTTGGTGATCAATGCCAAAGTGATAGAAAGTATCTGGATGTTAATTACAAATGCGATCCAAATGAAGAACGTAAGTATAGTTTGATGCTGTGTAGATTATATGCGCCAGCAACAAATGCAGACTCACTGTACTGCATGCTCGACAGGAGTCCTTGTAGTTCTATGAGCATACTGCTTATGCGTATATATCTTCACATACATTTATGTTCATCAATACTTGTTCTCAAAACAATTTACGTTTGTTATTCTACGTGGAGATCAGTCCTTAAGTTTACGTATTGAGAATCGCCAATATGTAATTTGATCTATGAATTACGTACGTAAAATTTCCTACGTATACGTAAAGAAAATTTTGTCTTTGCGCTTGTATATTTAGTAAAACCCTTGACTAAAGATCGCATACAAGTAGTAGTTTGAATAATTAATCGTTGAGCTGGTACGAGGCAGGTGGTCTACAAAGACAATTTAGAGAAGCGCGCACTTATGAATAGACAACCAAAAGTATCCAAAACAATACAATAAACATATACTAATAACTGTTACTGTAAAACTAGAATAACTTAAACGCTATTAGTTCAGATAAATCTTACTGATGTAACTTTTGTCATGAATAGCAAGATATTTCATACAACTGATTAGTAATCAAACTGTTATTTCAAGCTCAAAACAAATTTGATATTTAGAAATATGTATGACAGGTTCAGTCATTAACAGTGTAAGTGTTAACGTTGATAGTAATTTCTTTGCTTTTGTTAAATTACTAGCGATGACGTTTAGAAAAACATTAAAACTGGGCCCGCAGTAATTGGCCACGCTGTTGCGGACGCCCTGCCATATACTTATTTGTAAGCAATTTCATGGCGAAGTTAATGAAATAAAAAATAAAATAAATAAGCAACATCTAGGAAATAATTGAGAACATTCGTTGTAACCGCTGCACTTTGGAGCTGAAGATAGACATTTATCGCAGTTTATATAGAATTAACAGCCTTTTATAACGGTTTTTCTAAACCAATGAGAATTCCGATGCAGCTGAAGTGAAATGATTATAATATGAACCTTTTCCATAGATTTAATTTTGTTTATGTTTACTATTCAAAATGTCGTGTAGTACTAATCAAGTTACTCATGTCAGCCAATGGGATGCTCCCTGAAGTGATGTGATCTCAAACAACAGGTCCAAGGCCAATTCTCACGCCCGGAGCACTGCAAAGTTGAGAAAATTTCGCTATCATTTTGTTATAATTTTCAGAGACTATTGTGACATTTTTACTGCAAGAACGGCCACCAAAATGAAGGGCAATTTTGTCTTTGCAATTGTCGTTCTTCTTGGTCAGCTTCAAATGCATAGAGGTAAGAAGTGCCCTTGAGAAGAAGTCGTTTTGGTCGAGAGTTGTCGCAATTAAATTCAACCGATTCTTCTTGACCCAAAAATCTTTGCAGGAAATCCAGTGAACTTATGGCGACCGATGCCGTTCCCAAATAGCCAACAACTACAACCTTATTCAGGTGGAGAAACATGCGTCCTTTTGAACATCTCCAAAACATTTTGAATACGATTGACCTATTGTACTTTCACACAAACAGGGATGGTCCAACCTTATCCCGCACCACAGGACGATTACAAGGACAGCCAAAAAGTCGCAAAGGCAGATGGATTTAAGCCTCCAGCTTACCCCAACCAACCTGCAGTCAATCGCAACTTTTTCCCAAGTTACAACGGTAGATTATGAATTCATCAACAAAATTGTAGATATCTTTTACATGTCATTTCGTTTTGAAAAAGTAACAAAACCGTTTATCGCTCTTGATCTTCTTCAGTTCCCAGCTACCAATTTCCTTATGCCGGCTACTTTCCAGGTAAAGCAAGAGAATATATTTGAAGTTACACAATCTAGTCTGATGAATCTGGCGATTGTCAACGCCTTTTGAATTTGTTTGGAATGATGTTTTCAACGTTTCGTCAACAATGTTGGGATGATGTACCTCCACATCAACAGTTTTAACACTTGTTCAACTATTTTCGTTCGTATTTTAAAAATGTAGGCATGTTTCCTCAATATCAAGCCCCACCAAATTTAAACCAGGATGACACGGGAGATGCAAAAGAAAGGGTCAAAAGGCCAAAAAAGGCTGACGACGACGATGATAAAAATGAGGATGATAAAAATGATGACGATGAAGAGGAAAAAACGCCATCTAATCCACCAAATTTTTTTCCAGGATTTTACGGTACATATTTTCGTTTACCAAAAAAGCCTCAAACGATTGTTTTTAAACCTATTTTATAATAATTGATATTACTTAACATTTGATGCATTTTCGCTCTTGTAATCTTCAGCTCCAGGTTTTCCATATCCGGGTTATTTTCCAGGTAGGCGCGCAAAACTTAAAACTCTTCCGATAACTCTTACTGATACTTGTAAATCTAAAGTGGAAATTAAAATTCACACCGAGCCGAGGAAACTCCGGCTAAAATTTTTCATGTAAACAAAACCATTACTTTTAGTGGAAATTCAAAACTAAAAATCAGATAAATGTCGTTTTTAGTACTCGCCGAAAAGTGCTGTTAGAAATTTAAATAAGTATATTTAATCATTTAATTAGATTGTTATAGTAATTGCCATTTTAAACTGAAATTTTACTAGTAATTAACTGCAATTAATAGCTCATGTTAAAAAGTGGTTCTCAGATAGTCTCTAGATAGATTGTGAATAGACAACCAAACAGTATCCAAAACAATACATAGTCTCTAGATAGATCAATTCAGTATAGGGAATATATGACATAATGTGATTACATTTATTATTTATAAACTAAGCTCTTTAATTTAGGATCCTTATCTTTGTTGCCCTGCCTTGTACCAGTTGCAATCATTCAAGAACTATTAAATCATCCAAATCCAAAGTGATTTTGAATTGATCACAGTCTTAAGGCCCAAACAGCACACGATGCAACGTTTCTAAAAGCGTTACACGCAACAGCACAATTTCACATGGTAATCACTCCTGCATATACTCGTGCGAGGAATATGTCGTAATACGTACATACGTCAAAATATGTCGTGATAAGACCAAGTTCAGTTAACAGTTGTTTTCGCAATATTTTAACGCCTTTTGTGCATCTAGTAGAGTACAGACGCACAGAAAAATGGAATCTATTTGCTCTCTGTATATATTTATCGAAATGTCAGTATTTTAACCATTGAAAGCGCGAGTAAGCTCTTGTGACGTATTATGTACTGTAACACATGGTTGCCGACCAATCACAGCGCACGTAATATATCAATAACTATATAATTTATTATACATTTTATCATATTCTACATTTATTTTACATTACCAATTTAACTTTGTATGCCTTTTTGGTAGCTGCCGCACAACAGCAATACTATTATCCTGGTGCTCAGCCTAACTCACCAGCTTATTCGCCATACTACCAAGGTAATAACACTTCAAAGATAGTTTATACATTCGTTATATACCGACAAGAACTTATCAAGCTTGTTCACGGCTCTCAGGAAGAGCATCAATGTATGATGGGATTCCGTGTTTTGAAAATAAAGTATCTATCTAGCTATGATAGGCTTTTCTATAAAGATAATGGAAACCGGTGCGAGCAAGTTCCTTTTAATTTCATTCTTATGCGTGCACGCCTTCGCGCGTGTTCAAAGTTTTTTTGGGAAGCCCACGCTAACGAAGGCAACGACTCAAAAACGACGGAGCGTACTTGAAAAAAAACCTGTTCATCACCTTTATTATCGTCATCATCATCATCATCATCAATATTGCAATATCATCATCATTCTTACTTCTACAGCAATTTTTGTATGACTAGGAAACATACTGCGTCAAGTCAGTTCCTTGATATCTATAGAAACATTCCAGATTCCTGAGGCGTAATCGTGCCGTGCATGCCCGCGTGCCGTTTTCATAATCACACGAAAACTATCATGCTACTTCTTAATAACTCCCAGTTGTTTTATAATGTATGATATAAATATTAATACTTGAAATTGTAGGTTCCCCATATGGCTATCAGCAACAAGACCAGCAGCAACTCAACGACGAGCCAAAATTCACCCCACCTCCACCCCCTAAGATCCCAGAGCTGATGTCCACTTTGCTCCAAATCTCTAAAAATCGCAAAAAGTATGGTCCACTATCTGACCAGGCAACATGCTCCTCGTGTAATAAGTGTAGCCAATGTTTTAAATCAGCTCGATGCGCCCAATGTGATTACTGTAAGAGTAGGTTGTGTGACCAGGCTAAGGCCTCAATGCCCTTGATACCTAAGAATCTGCGTCCATTGTGGGAAATATGGAACGAGAAAACCGCTGGTACGTATATCGGTATCTATATTTAAAAAACTGTGACTGACTGACTGACTGACCGACCAACTGACTGGCTGGCTGACGGACTGACTGACAGACAGATAGATAAACAGACTGGCTGACTGACTGACTGACTGACTGACTGACTGACTGACTGACTGACTGACTGACTGACTGACTGATCACTGACTGACCGGCTGACGGACGGACTGACTGACTGACTGACTGACTGACTGACAGACTGAATCACTGACTGACTGACTGACTGACTGACTCACTGACTGACTCACTGACTGACTGACTGACTGACTCACTGACTGACTCACTGACTCACTGACCCACTGACTCACTGACTCAATGGCTGGCTGGCTGGCTGGCTGGCTGGCTGGCTGGCTGGCTGGCTGGCTGGCTGGCTGGCTGGCTGGCTGGCTGGCTAGCTGGCTGGCTCGCTGACCGACTAGTTGAATGATTGATTGATTGATTGATTGATTGATTGACTGACTGATTGATTGATTGATTGATTGATTGATTGATTGATTGATTGATTGATTGATTGATTGATTGATTGATTGACTGATTGATTGGTGGGGATTGATTTATTGACTGACTGACTGAATGAATGACTCACTGACTGATGATTGATTTTGATTGATTGATTAATTAATTGATTGATTGATTTTTTTAGATATGAACAGCATGGAAATGTCAGCTCTCGTCCTCTCCCCCTACCATAAGCATCGGAAGACTAAAGCCAAGAAAGTTGCTGATTCGTCAAGCGCCAAGCGATCACACATCAAAAAACCCCAAACCGTCCAGACCCCTAAGGAGTCAACAAAAAACACTGATAAAGTTTCAAATAAGAACGCCAAAAAGCAATAATTTATGAACAGTATAATATTTCTTCGTCAAATGAAGAAAATGCAAAACAAAATTCCAAGTCGGAAATTCTTCAAGCTGCACAAAAACGACCAGAAAGCTGAGCTTGTTTCAAAAGTGCTAGCAGCGAAAATGCTGCCTGATCAAAATTTCACTTTAGTGTACAGTGTTTTGTTTGTATTATAGAGAAAATTTCAAAGGGAAACAATAGAACATTACAATAATAGTTCATATGAGCTAAAAATAGTTGAGGGCTTCAATTTCTATACTACGTGCCCCGTAGACATTTTCGGTCCGGGAGAAATCGAAAATGATATGTCTTAAAAAAAGGGGTGGTTCTCGCAGAGGTTTGAAAAGGCTGTGTTGTTAAAACAGATGAAATTGTGCAAACACACCTCCCCCCTTCGTAGTGAAGAATGCCTGCTCTTGTGGCTTGGGATAATGAATGATAACATAACAAAACCGAGGAAGAAGAAGAATCAATCAGCTTTAGGGGTGCTCTTTTAGTTTGATTATAAGGATTATAAGTAGAGTTTGTTGCATTACGGTGGGCTAACTTCTCTCTTAATGCACCCTAATACGTTAATACGTTAATGCACTATTAGAGAAGTCCTGATGGTTGAAATATGAAATCAGTTAGGTAAATATTCATGTACATACCAATATCACAAAATAAAGATATTTTTGAGAATTTGCTAGAATACGTTCGTATATGGCCTCAAAAATCTAAACACTCTTGCATGCTTTCTCTGCTCAAATTTTTCTGCAGCATTGTGCGCAAAACAGAGTTGCACTATGTGCCCACCCCACCCCTTCAAGTTTAAGACTGATTTCTACTTCTGCAACGTACGTTTTTGGCAACGTTGCGCTCAACGTAACATTGCAAGGATGAATACACGGTGCAACCAGTGCTACACGCAGTGTTACAGAAAAAGCTGCATCAAAAAGTTAAATGCTGTGCTTCATAACCTCGGTAGACCCTTTCTGATTCACTTTTCACTAAAACCAGCTTTTTCCGAACCTACTGGATGTTTAGATTGTGCACATTGGAATTCGTGAACATTTCGAATAGACTGAAGGGTATATCGTCTAAATTTATTTGAAAAATAAAAATCTGCAGTTTAAATTAGGATATTTGCTCTCGTTAGAATCCCCACCCCTGCCTGGTCAGGGCAACAATGGCGCCAAAATTTTCTCCCCTCAGGGGTAAAGGATTTATCTAGATTCTGTAAGGCTTTGTTTGTAGGTAAACATTTTTGCTGTCATTTTCGATGTCATCGAGTGTGTAATAAGAGAAAAAGGGGCAAAGAGAAGGAATCTCCCGTATTGGCCTCTTGACCAATCATACCATATTTCATTTCGACTGGGTTTCGTTTGAGGCGCCCCTCCGCTGTTTGATTGCAAAATGCGTCGCGGCAAAAACCCTAGTTTCAAAAAAGTTCCACAGCAAGTCTAGGGATAGATTAAAGTTTCTTTTTATCATTCGTTTAAATCATTTTGATCGGAGTTTTCAATGTAGAAATAGAAAACGAGGCAGCGTGCTATGTTGAGTTATAGAAGCACGCGGGAATTGTAAGAATTAGGAGAAGCACGAGGCGTAGCCGAGTGCTTCTCAACACTTCTCGAGTCTTTTTACAATTGAGTTTTCTATTTCTTTTATAAAATACAATTGAAGTTTTATTTTCTTTTGTCGTTGGAGAAAGTTTGAAAATGTGCGCGCGCGTGTTGTGTGTTCTCATAGACAACTCGCGACACGCGTCCTTTGGCCAATCAGAGCGCGCGTTATATCATAGTTATTTTATAATAATTTATAGTGACGGCATGGCGATTTTCATAAACCTGATTTTTTGGAAAAACTAGAGTTTTGTACAAAACCGCATTTATTGTTTCATAAAATCTAGATCAAGTTCTGCACTCTTACTCAGCTTCAACGATTTCTATGACAGCGTTTTCGAATAAAACGCGCTTGAACTTTTACGCATCAACAAAGTAAACAATTCCAAGCATTCAGTTTACTTGACCGAAAACCTTGCTTAAAAATCCTTTCTTATTTCTTATCAAACTCATTAATAATTCATAAGATTGTAAGCCAATGATATGCTATTATACGACCACGTGACGACATTTTTAGTAGTAGAGAAAAGCGCAACATTCTAAAAGTCGGGGGCGGCATTGAATATTTTCAGGGGAGTGCGGGGCTGATAAAGCATTAATGAATAAAACATTAGTCCTTTATCAATTTACGATAAAGGACTAATATTTTATTCATTAATGCTTTATCAAGATCAAATGCAAGACGACAAAGCAACATATAGTCTTTAATTTTCAAGTTTTACCTTTAAGCTAGATAAATACATCTGTGTTATTACTTAACTGTTCAATCATTTTGAATTAGTAAACGTTACATTGGTGAAAGTGCAGTTACTAAACACTAATTTAGGTGGACTAGCTGTACAAGCTTCACTAACTTTTGGTGTAGGCCGAGTTACACTGGTAGTGGCACTCTCGTAATCTATGCCTGCTAATATTTCATCTGCCACATCTTCATTAAACATCAAATCATCATCAGATAAATTAATGCTGCATAATGTTTCATCAGAAATTACATTATCAAAAAAATTATCCTCTAAGGTATCAAACAGATTGAACTCAAATGAAGGGCAATTTGTACTATCGTTAGCCTCGGAATTACAAGGACCTAAAATTGAACTCGCTTGCTTTAACTGTTGATTTGAGACTCTTTCATATTTGAAAAGTGAATCTGATTTTAGACCCGTTCGATCTCTAATAAGCTTCTCTTCAATACCACTTTGAAAAAGCCTAGTTGCAGTGGTTATCCTTAATGAATGTGCTGTCTTCCTTGCCAGGCCGGCCTTAGCACAAAGCTCATCTGGTAGAATACCATTTAACTTATTTTCACCTAGAGGTCTTTGCTCAAACTCAAACTTACTGAAATCGCGATTTGGATAGAAATAGAAAGCCTTATCCTGTACTACTGAATCAAAAATTTTGATTTTTTCAAGATACAACTTATACAATTGTACTAAGCACCTGGGATGCTCTTTACCTGAATCGTGGCAAAAATGAGTGGATACTCTTGGTGTATTTTTTAGATCTTTGAGGCCACCGTGAAACGTTTTGCTAAAACTTTCGTCAAAAGTAATCATGTTATCAGTAATCCTGAAATTAGCTATTCGCAAATTGCGATGGTCTTTCGCCCTTAGACCAAATAATTTTCCATTATAGAAATAAATAGTGTGCAATAAACTAGTAGCAGAATTACCCCCTAACAGTCCTTTAGACCAAAGTATCTCCTCTTCATTTCGGCGTCCATGACTTTTCTTAGCAAGGAAAATCTAGAATAAGAAGGTAAAGTCTTTATATAAAGCTTACGGTATGATTTACTCATATTGTTTTAATTTAACATTGAAAACTTACCTTTTATCACTCTTATCCATGAAGTTGTAGTCGTTCTTGTCTTCCAGGTATCGGTTTATACCACACACAATGCTGTTTAATGTCTTCGGTGGATACAGGTCGCCGTCTTTTTTGGCAACTTCTTGCACAAATTTAATCATCCAGAAATTTAATGACTGCGCTCCCATTTCCTCCAGATTTGTGTCGCAATCTTGCAGAGTTTTAATGTCGCCAAAATTGAAACTAGTTTCTTCAAACTCTGCCTTTTTATTATTCCGGGCCTTTTGCCAGTCGCAAAACAGAGTTACTGCCCATTTTGTTACATATTTTGTGTTCTTTGGGACACTTGAGCCTACACAATTGGCCTCTTCTTCTTTAGACTTAGGTTTCCTGAAACGCCTCATTTTCCTTCGTTTATACCAGCGTTATTCTCGGGAACAGCTTATTGCTCTCAGTCGATAAACTGAACTAACTTTTCGCATCATCGTGAATAGTAATAAGTTTGAATTCCCTGGATAGTTATATTTTGAAATGGTTTTCAGCTTTAAACAATTCCCACAGGCAATTAAATATCTGCACGTTGTATCTTATGAATGCAGCTCATCAAAGAAACATTGTTTCACTATTATTCGATAACAAGATACTTATAATTAAACCCAGTTTTCTGCAAAAGTGTACAGTTACTTTACTTCAAACGAGAAAACCTCTCAGAAATATCTTTTTTATAAGATATTTTACATATGAATTATACTAGGAGTTTGATAAGTTGTATAAAGAACTCAAGAGCGTGTTTTATCGGCGCTAAAGATTCTCGCCTTCGGCTCGAATCTTTATCAGCCGATAAAACACGCTCTTTCGTTCTTTATACATTACATAAACGTTTAATGAGGTTTTGTAGTTCGTTTGACTGGACAATTTATGCGCTACTTAAATAACATATATATGGCTTACTTAAGCTATTAATTGAATGTTTTTCCCGCTCAAAATGTCGACAGGAAGTCCAAATTTTTTGTCAGGCAAGGAAACATATCGGCATTTGATATTATTCGTAATTTCCAAAGAATAAATCAAACATGCCCTCGCGAAAAGTTTGCCCTAGCTGGAGATAGCGGCTGCCAACATAATAATTAGTTGCTCGGGCATGGTAACCGAGCTAATAAATAGCAGACGATTCCTTTTCTTATCTCATTTTCTCTTGGTGTCTAAGTAGTAATTAGGAAAGTCTGTCCGTGACTTTCCGGAGTACGAAGCTGTGCCGATACGGGTACCTGCGATACGGGAACGACTATAGTGTCGAAATGGCCACTAGTTCAGTAATACATTTTTCTGCTATGATGTTTTATTTTGCAGACAAAGGCAATTAAATATAGCCTCCAGCAATGTGTTCAGTGTTTTTGGATTAATTATTTTGCATATTTTTGTTTGATTTGTGAAGAATTTCCACATGTTTATTTCCAGTTCACTGAATAAATCACTGTCGATCGCGCACTGTAAATGTTATTTATTTGTGTAATTGTGATAACAATATGATAGTATACTTCATTTATTCTGGTTGACAAATTAATCAGCACCAAAGCTGGTATTAACTGGTGACCATCAATGTTTGTTCTATTTCCAGAGTTTTTTTATTGACTACAAAGCTATATTTTTCAAATTCTCGTCCGGATTTCATATCCATTTATCTTCTTTATTAATTATGTAGTACATTAGTTTTTAAACCTTTTCTCGATATCCTGATGCCATCTCGACCGCGAGTTCGTGACTGGTGTTTTATAACCTTTGTCTTGAGATTGTACATGACTACTGATAAGTTGCTTCAATTCAAAAATTAAATCTGATTCTCTTCGGTCATTATTTCTCATCGGATTCAGTGAGTTTCTTTTTGGTTTTGGTTTTCCAAACAATATATAGCTAATTCAATTACCGTTGTTACTGAAAAAAACCTAAAGCCTAAACCTTTGAGAGAAGAATAATGAAAAAAGTTTATCACCGTGACATCATTACAATAAGAAACTCACTGTATAATGCTTGCAAATTCTACAACTTGGACAGGTATATTCCTTAATTTCTCAAATAGCCTAGAGCGAAGTTTGTTAGTAAACAAAAGATAGTTGAAAGGTTTTATAGCCTTTAGGCTTTTTTCAGCGACAACGTTAATTGAAATAGCTATATACTAATGTGTTTTTTCTTTTTTACCCAGATTTTCCTGTCAACAGTACAAGATATCAAATATGTAGAATATAGAATAAAGAATAAAGAATATAGAATAAAGAATATAGAATATAGAAGTAATACCAATTGACTATATAATGGTTGTTTACAAACAGATCATGTGTGTGAATTAAAGGTTGTTCTTTTGCAGGTTCGATTTCCAGTAATTATTGCTACTAAATCAAAGTTGCAATTTTAAAATAATCATTTATGATTACCATTGTTTAGATCATTATACAGCCTATACAACATTACCCCAATGCAGAGCTAAAAAGTGATAACAAGCCAGTAACCACATGCACTCACTCATAGACTGTTTTTATTTGGCTCTAAGCTGTTACGGAAATTCGGCTCGAAAGATTTTCTTTTTGCTCTGTCAAAACATTGCTAGGTACCTAAAAAGCTTGTATATGAGGTTTCAAAGAAATTGTATGTAGGAATAAAATTTGACACGAGGAATTTGTAAAAATAGCGTCGTTTGAATATCAGCTGGCGTATATATTGACACACGGATTTGTAAAATAGCGTTGATTGAATCTCACCTGGCAGAATACAGAAAATGTCGAATACACCATCAAAATCAAAATGAATTAGTTTTGCTGTTAAGGAGGAGAAAATTGGTGCATTATATACGCGAATCGAGCGGGTTAAAACTTTCACAAAATGGCTCGCTTGAATTATGTCGGAATCACCTCAACGCTAAGTAGATTTCAGGTCCTTTAAAACAATTGTTTTAGATGTTAAGCTTGTAAAACTTATAAGTTTCACATCTCAAACACTTCTTTTCAAGGCTCTATTAAGAACATGCTACTTCGTCGAGGACTTCCGGTACAATGAGACATTAATAGTTAAGGCCCTTCCACACCGGTAAATTTTCTATGAAAAATTATCTGTAACAAATAGATTTTTCCCGTCTACACAAGAAAATTTTATATGTTAAATGCATGTCACATGAAATTTAGACAGGTTTTCTCATCCACACGAGCAAAAATTGTTTGCCAAAGAAGATTTCTCAAATTTGGCTAAGTTTTACGTCAACAATAGGATTAACAAGAAAAACTCTTTGTTTTCTTTTCCCTGGGGTGGGACCACAAAACAAAAGAGTTAGCCCGGCTACCGGGACAATTCGTCTTCATATAAACAACTAGCTCCTGAGTCATAACATCTTGGATTTCGAAGAATCTCAGTACAATACCAGAAAAAGCTGTTCTCGGTGGCGAATTCTGATAAGACCATGCTAAGATAGCGGTAATCACAGGTGACTTTGTTTGCCATCTCTTGCAACTCTATTTGCTACTCTTTCAAAGTAGTGTCTATTTCTCTGACAACAAAGTTTAGCCCATTAAGTTTAGCGTTCATTTCGTCTGTTATCTTCAAATAATAACTTTACCGGCGTTAACTATATGAATCAAATCAGGTCTTGAAGTGTCCATAGCGGTGTTCATCAGTACTAAGTGTAAACTTCAAATTCTCCACCCCCCCGTTGTTTGTCTCACAGGTATGACCAGCGCCGTGTCGCGTGGCGTGGCTATCGAAAAAATATCATCTGTGGTTTTGGATTTTTTTGTGACCTCAAGTTTCTCAATATAAAGTTCATTTCCACTGGTGATTTTGACCGCGAGGGCAAATTCCTAACTACGTGTCCCGTGTCTCAAAGTCGTTCTTAAAACCTTTTGATCGCAAAATTCCAGTCAGTGTAAATTCTAGACAATGCTACACAGTATGGAACTGTTCTTGCTGGTTGTGCTTGGATGGACGTTGACCGTCGACGCTAGGAAATACGCTCCTCAATCGTCGAAGAAGAATTATAACTTTGATGATCCAAAAATAAGAAATAACAGACCAATTATCGGTAAGCACGCACTGATTTTTGCTCGTTTTGTAACTAATTTTAACCCTTAAAGAGCGCAAGTGAATACCACCAACATTTTAAGTAAAATGTCAAGCCACAGATTTATACATTGCAATAGGTTGCACGTTTGTAGCCTTGGTATATAGAGGCTATATTTAAAGGGGAGGGAAGAGGAAGTGGGGAAAAGGGCCTGCAAGGAACCTTAATTGGTTTGGTTTTTTTATTGCCACTTCATATTATCTCGTTGTCGCGTGAAGTGACTTCCTTTTAATAGCTGTCATCACTTTCTTGATGTTCCAGGTTCTCAAGCAATTTTCAATTTAAAAAACACTGTTTAACTTGTTCTTTACAAACTACGTTACTTTTTTGTATCGCATAAAAAAGACGTTCTTCCTCTTAACTTCTCATGTCCATTATTGCTCATTCACAGCTGGCTTAACACTTTTTTTATTGTTTATTAATGGTTACAATTACAAAAAATATATAATATTTTTACTGACTGTAAAGACGTTTTTAATGTTGCACTGAGATTTGTTTTTATAATACTGTGATTTTTTTTACAATACTTTGAAGATTTTTTTACAATACAGCAGAATTTCTTTTCAAAATTCTAGATTTTTGACAATATTGTAGATTTTTTTACAAGACTGTAGATTTTTTACAAAGATCAGACTGTAGACTTTTTTTACTGCAGTCTTTTACAATTTACAATCATTAACTGTATTAAATAATGCATACTCGATTTATTTCACGATACACGATATTATCCAGTTGTAGGGAAACATTACATCAGTGCCAGTCATAAGTTAAACTCGATCTTTTTGATTTGAGAACTTTCGTTATTTTGCCCAACTTACTTACATGTTTTGATAATTTGTCTTTCATTACGGCCACAAGGATTCTGTTTTTTTATTCTGAAAACGATTTTGAAACCTAATTTATCTGTCGAAGAAAGCAATTTAGTCACTTATATGGATGACTGTTTTTGCTATCTTTATCATATCGTTTTCCCCACGGGAAACGATCGCTACATGTTTAAAGGGGGGGCCCAAAGCCGATAATGCAGGATATTTAATTTAATAATATTTTATAATAATAATATTTATAAAGCACATTTCTCTATACAATAATAATAATAATAAAAAATCAAATGTTATACCTTTATAGCCTGCGCTACTGCTTGTAACGCATGCTAACTATACCAGAAAAAAAGTTTATTCAGGCTAAGCTAGACTTGTTATATCACAAGGTATTCTCGCTCAGGAACAAATCGGGAAACATGAAGTTTATGCAAGTGGTCAGAGTATTGGAGCATCGTATGTAAAGATGATTGAATCAGGAGGAGGACGAGCTGCGCCTATTTTGTATCCTTTGTTGATTCTTTAAAGTAATGAGGCAGGTACAACATGTACAAGGCAAAAGAAGAAGAAGAAAAAAAAAAAAGAAATCAGAAGAAAGAGAAATAGGTCGAATTGATATTTAGAAAGAAAGAATGAATACAAAGAAAGAAAAAAAAAAAAAGGAAAAGAAAAAAAGAAAGAAAAGAAAGAGAGCCGAAAGAGAGAAAGTCGAAAGAAAAAATTTAGACAGAAAGAAAGAAAGATAAAAAGAAAATAATAAAAGAGGTAAAGTAAAAAAAAAAAGACAGGCAAGAAGAACGAAGGAAGAAAGGAAGGAGGAGGGGAGGGAGAGAGGGAGGGAGAGAGGGAGGGGTAGGCGGAGGGGAAAAAAGCAGGAAAAAAAAAACCAAACCCAAACCAAAAGCAAACAAACAAATATTCAAACAAACGAACAAATTAACAACAACAAAAACATGCAGTGCAATAACTTCACGATTGAGTTATGTACGGTACCGCGACATCAGCTATTAATGTGACGAATAATAAGACCAGATGATGATTATTATAACGTCAAAACGCAAAGCAGAACCTTGACCACTATCTCAGTATCGATCAGTCACCAGAGGAAATTGAAAAGCTCTTTTACTCCCTCAGTGGGTGAGTATTTCAGAGATGTAGTTTTGGAAAATGTTCCCACAGACGCGCGTTTGACGCTCTGAATCTGGGGACGTAAGGGTTTGCGGTGATGTGGTTTTGCGCTATGTTTGATGCGGTTTTGCGTTTATTTGATATTTTAACCTGCGGTTTTGTGGTTTTTGACTTCAGATTTTGTACGCGGTTTGCGGTTTTGGGAATGTTGACGATTTTTGTTGCGTTTTCTTTTCTTTCTCAATTTTGTTTGCGGTTTTGCGGTTTCCATACCCCCTTACGACTCCCCTGGATTAGATAGACTTATTTTCAATGACCACTCCTATTTTTTTGTCCTCTTGCCAAAATTGAAGTGATCGTTATCTGAACGAAGTTATTTTTTATTTAACAGTGCAATATTTCCGGGAGGACACATTAGAATGAGTGAATCTCATTATCCAGTTGTAGGGAAACAGATATATGAGCTCGCGTTGAAGGTAAGTGTTAAAAAAAGTGTTTTAAAAAGTCGGTTTTACACACATATATATATATATATTGTATGTTGGGCATTTAGGCCATAAGCCCTGCAAGAGTTTCTGGACTTTTCTAGACTTTTCCCGGTCATATTGTAGTTTGATATTCATCAGTGTTCTAGTTTTGTAATTTTTTTCGCGCAGTTTAGCTAGAGTTAGAGTTCAACGTTTTCTGCAAAATTACGCGTAACATAGCTAGTGTTGCATCGTGTGTCCGCCCTTCCAAATGTTTCGTGCAACAGGTGCAGGTTTAGGATCGTTTGACTGACTCAGTTGATTGATTGACTAATTGACTGACCTACCGACCAACTGACTGACTGACTGATTGACTGACTGACTGACTGACTGACTGACTGACTGACTGACTGACTGACTGACTGACTGACTGACTGACTGACTGACTGACTGACTGACTGACTGACTGACTGACTGACTGACTGACTGACTGACTGACTGACTGGACTGACTGACTGACTGACTGACTGACTGACTGACTGACTGACTGACTGACTGACTGACTGACTGACTGACTGACTGCTGACTGACTGACTGACTGCTGACTGACTGACTGACTGACTGACTGACTGACTGACTGACTGACTGACTGACTGACTGACTGACTGACTGACTGACTGACTGACTGACTGACTGACTGACTGACTGACTGACTGACTGACTGACTGACTGACTGACTGACTGACTGACTGACTGACTGACTGACTGAATCACTGACTGATCGACTGACTGACTGGATGACTGACTGACCGACTGACTGACTGAATGATTGACTGACTGACTGACTGTCGACTGATTGACTGACTGAAAAGATTAAGGAATTGACCACATGTTTAACGTTTCCATTTCGAGAACATTCAATTGATATTTACTTAAACTATGTTAATTCTAGTCTAATCGAGAAGGAAAAGTATTTCCAATCTGGACTGAGTGCTTGGGAATGGAATTGGTTTTATTGTTAACTGCCGGTTATGATGTGAAACATCCTGAAAAACACGAAGACATGTTTATCTTTACTGATGCTAAAAATTTTAGCACTACAATGAAATTAAGTGGTAAGTAAAATATGTTGTCAAATTAGATGTATGACCAGCTTACCATAACACAATCAGGCTTCCAACTAACCAACAAACAAACCAATCAACCAAGGCCAAGAACAGTGCCAGTGCCAACCTATGATGGCCAATCGCCAGCCATTTATCAACCAGTAATATAACCCATGCATAGACTATATAACATCCCAGTAAACAACCGTACGCGCGTCACAGCGCGGCAAACAACTCTCCTAGACCGACCGACCCAACAAAACAACCAACCAAACAACTCATCAACTAACCGATCAAGGTACCAACCAACCAACCAACTAACCAACCAACCAACCAACCAACCAACCAACTTACCAACAAATCAACAGATATACTTATTACCTCTCTTTCTAACAAACTGACCACCAGTTTACGTGATGAACAAACGTTATAACGAAGAAAATCATGTTTATTTTTCAGAGAAGGAATCAGGCATTTTATTTTCTGACATGCCAGAGAGGCTTCAAGCATTCATGGACGTCAAACCATTTGCCTACAATAATCATAAAAAGGCAATTGCACCTAAGGTTAGTAAATTAAGGTAACGGTAAAGCTAGTTAACTTGTCGCTACTTAATAATTATGGAGGGTAGGTGCCCTAGCTGCAATGAGGCGATAGCAATGCTAGCAACTGGCAAGAGGTAACCATGGCAACCTAGCCACGGGTTAACCTCGGCACCTGTCACACTGTCTTAGCAGTGGAAAAATTATACTTACCATACTTCAATCCCAGAGGAGGGTGAGTGGGGCAAAGGCAACAAGCAAGCAGCAATGCTGAGCAATGACTGACCACGAGGGCCAGTAGCAAATTGCGCCTGAGCAGCAAGCAGCAACCGCTGGCCAGCAATCCGCTCCACGTTAACTTTGCTTATAGATAACCACATTAAACCTAGGCCTCTCTCTCTCTCTCTCTCTCTCTCTCTCTCTCTCTCTCTCTCTCTCTCTCTCTCTCTCTCTCTCTCTCTCTCTATATATATATATATATATATATCAGTGCTCCGTTTTAAGATACTAAAGCTCATTTGAAAATGAAAAGAAGTCGAAACGGCGCAGAAGGAGGCGCAAGAACAAACTTAACCACAGTTGCAGAATATTCTGTTAGCTATATTCGTAAAGAATATGTGGTTTGCAAGAAAAACGAGGATGTAAGGGTAAAAGATTTTGAGAGTGAAAAGTAAAGTTCGAGCCCTCTTACCGTCCACTGTTTTATTTTCGTAAGGAATGTAGCCTATTTGAGTTGTGATATTCAATGTTTAATCATTTCACAATGAGCTATGAATGCTTTAATTAATTTTGTTATATTGTTTTATCTAGACCTTTAATCGATACCACAAGTTAAAGAAAATGTTTCGTATTACGTCAACGTCTAAAGATAGACTTGGTTCAGAATTTGTCGCGACAGCAGAAGGTAACACAATATATATACTTATAAATATTATCAGTCAAGTCAATCTCTACCCGCATAGCCTGTGAACGGACTGTCAGGGAGGGGAGAGGGGGGAGCTATCTCTGTCAGTGCATGTGTCTCTGTCAGTCTATGTTTTTCTCTGAAGCTTCTGTGTTTTCGTTTTTGCTATTAGCGTTCCAACGTTTTTTTTCTAACATTTTGTTGGTTTTTTGTTGTTTTCCTGGAAATATACACAATACAGCTACATCTAGTTTGAAAATCATAAAAAAGATAGAGTGGTTTTCATTAATCCGTGAAGCAAAGTGTGCTAGTTATTAATATAGTATCATAGTCAGAAAATACAATAGGCCACAAATATATTAGAATGGAATAGTGCTAAATAAGCTAAAGTTAGTGTATTTTACAGTTAATATGCAAACCACTCTAAAATCTATCTGTATGTTTCTTAATAGATGTTTTATCATTTTAATTTCTGCAGTCTGCCAAGTGGGCCGACGTGTTCATTGTTTTGGGGACATTGGGGATCTGAGAGGCCGTCCTTGTTTTCGCTTAGCTCCATTCTTGCGCGTTCGTATTTTTTACACAGGAAACCCAGATCTATAACAAACCCCCCACAATAGACCAAATCGGCTAACGTGTTGCTATGTACGTTTCTACCCAATTCATATTTTCTGGGTAAGATTCTTTGTCTTTTGCATTTAATTAGATATCGCTTGGAAATTTTTTGAAAAAAAGTTCTTATTCCCAATTAAGTGGAACGCACATAGCAACGTGTTAGCCGATTTGGTTATATTTCCACACGAATTAACGCTTGATTTTCAAGCTACCTCCGAGGTATCTTACCATTTGTCATAATTGAGCTGTTTATATGGAGGCGAGCCAGCCCGGTAAGCGGGCTGACTTCTTTTGTTTTCTTTTCCCTGGGGGCCATATAAACAGCCTCTAAGACGTGTGAAATGTTACATAGGTCGTCAGTATCCTTTCTTCTTAATTCACTGGCATCCAAGCAAGACTCAATTTGAATGGAGTAGGAGCTTAGCCATCGACCATTCGCCAGAAGCTGTGCGCATAGCTCAAATTATGTTTGATAATTTCATGGACCAAGGTTAGTTGACTTTATCTGCGGTAGCTGAGTCTTGAGGCCATCCGAACCAATTTTCTATAACAAATCTTCAAAACAAATGGTTTTAGGATCCCCGCCTTAATTCACAAGCAAATCTTTATATAAAAATGTATTTGTTAGATATATTTAAAAAAATGTTCAAATTTAATCATCCACACCGGCATAAAAAATGTCATAGAAATGTTTGTGTGTGTAGAAGTGCCTAAAAGGTTGGTTTACACCCCCGGAGGGGGGAGGGGGGGGGGGGGGGGGGGGGGGGCGGAGGGGCTCCATTGTAAGAGGATCGCCGAGGTATGCTCGTCGGAAATTTTCAAAAATATCCCTAAAAGATACTGGAAGTCTTTAAGGGCATGGCTGAACGAATTTTAATCGCTAAGAGATATCACACAAAAACTACATAAACTGTTTAAACTGATTCTATGAGTATTGTATAAGTATATTTTTAAACCACTTAATTAAACTCCTTATGTGCAATTATAAAATACGAAAAGCGACTGGCTCTTTTGATACCCTAAAAGATACCAGGAAATACAAAAGCGCACCCGACCCTTTTTTTATAATTACAATGGAGTCCCCCGGGGTTTACACTTGCGACGCAAGTAGGTTTTCAATTCTACATACGTAGGTTTTCTTGGATTAAACAACAATACAAACCTTAGGCTCTGATAGGCTAAAAAAAACAATAAATATAAATATAAATATATAACTTATATCTTTCATAAGAAAACCTATACAGGTCTTCTTACCAATTAATGACTTTGTTTTACTTCCTTTAAATATAAATTAGCACTTTAATTGACAGAACATTTCAACTAAATAACAATAAAAATGGCTTCCAATCTGATCTCAACGATTAACTAAAGTAAAACTCTGCCTTAAACGTCATTCTTTTCTTCCTTTGTCATCGATTATGTGGTTAAACAATACGATAAAAATAAGATAAACATCCTTCTGATTCCAGAACAGACAACACTGTCGAGTTTAATGTTCGTTATTTTAAACTTCTTTACATCCGGGTCATTACACTAAACTTTAACTCTGACAATTTCAGCAAATATAAAATAACTTTTGAATTTCGCGCTCTTAACTTGGCCATTCTATCCAATCATATACAGCGATTTAGCTGTATGTTCACTTTGGCAGTGGGTTATATTGAGAAAGTTGTCAACCTGGGTATTCGCGATAACCCTGGCTACCCGAGTTACCCCAGCTGAGTTAACTTTCAACTTGTTCCTGTTATTCACAATCAACTGTTTACATAATGATTTATAGCTCGAGGGAAAAGGTTGTCTCGGGGACGAGATAGCACCTCGACTGATATGGTAGCCCTAGTTGCTAACCCGGACAGCTTTTGCTCGCCCGCCCAGGACTGATGAAAAGTAGAGCGAATATCGCAGGCTCTCCCGTTGGAACATGCGTATTCAAGAGACAAAGATGAGGCGGCTTTCCAACTTTGGTGCCTCGGGTGAGAGGGCTATCCCGGCTACCATGGTCAACACGCCTCCATATAACCAGGGCCTAATTAATTAACCTTACATTTCATTTCTTTTTCTAGCTCGTCAAAGTGACCACAGATTTGCATCAAAACAACAAGAACAAAATGCATTAATCTACAACTACAATCCTATTTTCACTGAACCATTAGGATTGTTTACGGAAATGTACTTTTTTATTAATCATTTACCTCAAAAAACGGCAAATGAATTTGACATTAAGGCTATTTTGGACTGAAAAAACGAGAAGATATGAAAAGTTGTACGTTAAAGAATAATCTGAGGCGTTTTAAGCCTTAAGATAAAACTTCCCTTAATGCCTAAGGTAGCTATCGATAGCTTACACCAATTAAATTTCATTTTGAACAAATTAGTTATTACAGTTCATGAAAATTTTGATTCTAACGTGATTCCCGTGAAGTCCAGGCAACGATCTTGAAGTGTGCTAAATGCCAGCTGCACTAATATAAGCGCTGGCGTATATGATCCGCAATCACTGAAAGAGAGGGATAAGGAGAGATAAGGATAAAATAACGCAAAATCTGTCTCAGTAAGTTCGGCCGAAATCTAGTACTATACAAAACTATAAACTATCAAAGCAACAAAATTTTAAGAATCGCTGTTTTTTTCGACTTTTTCCATCAGCTACAGCTATATTATAGTTCAGTTTAATGTCTAAACTTCGTAGAACTGAACCAAGTCCAAGATACACTTGAGTGAGCTCTGTACAACAACAACAACAACAACAACAACAACAACAACAACAACAACAACAACAACAACAACAACAAAAACAACATTGACGTTTTGGCCAATTTGCCTTGAACCGCCATAGCTCAACTCCCGACATCCCGGAGCCCTCGGCCTACTCCGGCCCTAAATTAAAGTCACCTTAAGTCGCGCAAAGTCGCCTTAAATGGTATAAAGTCGCCTTACGCCCCATCGACTGGTTGGCCAATTTTGCTTATCGCCTAAAGTCGTCCAAAGTCGCCTTAAAATTTACGGCGCCTTTAGGGCCCGAAATAGGCCTTACATATAAACGATAAGATTACCTTGGGTAGCAGGGTTATCCCATCTACTAGCAGCAACATGCCTCCATATTAACAGGGCCTTGATTAACTGTACATTTTATTTCTTTTTTAGCTCGACAAAGTGACCACAGATTTACATCAAAACAACAAGAACAAAATGCATTAATCTACAACTACAATCCTATTTTCACTGAACCATTAGAATTGTTCATGCAAATGTATTTTTTTATTAATCATTTACCTCATAACGCGTCATCTGAAATTATTGTTAATCCGTTGTATAAGCTGTAAGATAAAACTACCTTTAATACCTAATCGTAGTATTACTAGATCACAAAAAATACACAAAAATAAACATATACACAAATAAAATAAATATAAATGATAACGAGAAATAATAAACAAATAAATAAACAAATAAACAAACAAATAAATAAATAAAAATATAAATAAATATATAAATATATATAAGTACACAAATTATATTTCATTTTGAGCAAATACCTTATAGTTATCAACAACAACAACAACAGCAGCAGCAACAACAACAACAACAACAACAACAACAACAACAATAACATTTTTTATGACTGCCGGTATACTCTATACTCTTGTCTACAGGCATTGGTAATTAGTGTTAGCCTACTGGCTGGCTCTCAGGGGAAGGAGGAGGGGATCGAAGGGGAGGGAAGAGGGGAAGGGAAGGGGAAAGGGTAGCGCAAGCTACGCAAGCTAGTAAATATATGCAGAGACAACTTTCTGTAAGAACACTGTTTTGGGCTTGATCAAACATGTGACTATCCAAAGTCTCGGTTTCACGTGGGGAAGGGGTTGAGGGTACTCCAGTAATTAACACCTGAGACACCCTAAACGGTACCAGATCGCTGATTTTAACCCTAAAAGGTACAACGAACGCCCCCGCCCATAATATATGGGAGTCCCCCCTCCTCCGCGGTTTCACTGCATACTATCGTGCATAAAGCAGTTTAGTCTCTAATTATACAGTGGTGTAATTTAAATTATGATACCAGAATTGATAAACAGCTAGTGTAACGATGGCTAGTACAGGATTCACTCAACTGTATCTAGGGAAACGGCTATTGAATCAAGACAGGGGCCAATAGCTAGGTAATAAATGTACGTTTGGACAAAGTAGATCTGAAATAATTTATTGATGATTAATTTATTTTCAGATTTATCTTATAGTGCCCACGTAGACTTGTGGCCAGCTAGAAGTTAGATTGACTGATTGATTGATTGATTTGAAGGCTTATATGCGGGAGTTATCAAATTAAAAACAGAAATTGATGTTTGCATTTGCTTGTAAGTCGACGTGATGAGGATTTTCAATAAAACCAGTTACATCTCAAGAGCTAACTGATTCCGTCGCATGATGCATAGGTAAAGATAAAGCTATGGATTTTTGTTTACACTTTTTGATTCTGGGTCAAATTTTCAATCTTATTCTGAACAAGAAGAAGCGGACACTGAATCCTTCTTCCTTTTTTGAACTGGTCATGATGGGTCTTTCATTTCAATTTATCATTTATTATTTCTTTTTATCAATTTATCGTCAACTGATAGTGAAATCTTGCCTTTCGTCTTATTATGAAAGGTTCCATTTTCACTTTAAATTCACTTATTGTCATATCCCTGTAGGTATCTCTCAACCTTTTGTTTGCTGTTTTTGTCAAGTCAAGTAATTATTCGCGTACGTACGTCAACTGAACAGGCATCAACGAGAATAACGCTCAACTGTTTGATTTAATTGTTGTAGAAACGGCTGGGCCGATGGCATATTCTGCCGGGTCACAGTGTTAATTTCGCTACTCTAGATTGTTGTTCTTGAATTTTTGTTATGTTTTTTTAGACCTAACAACGAAAGAAAATCAAAACAACTCCGATTTTACACTAGTTTTCGTACTTTACCACACACGACGCTGATTATTTAAAGTCAGCCCAATCTCCCGATAATCCAACATTTCGAATTCGTGTTAGAAAAGCAAAAGGCGGAAACCGTCTTGGGACGAGAAACAGGTTGTTTAACAGGTCGTCGTTAGACGGATACTCGTCTGACGAAATTCTATCTGAAAGGTGCTTCCTGCCGTCTACTGAATTAGTTAGTAAATACCCCCCTTTGAGATCACGTGAGGATAAAGAGTTCTGCTCTTAAATGAAAGCGACACCAGTTGTTTACTCAAGTTTAATGAACTACGAAGTCAATAATTTACATAAAATCTCGTGACTTTACCCAAGACGGCAGACTCCACGATCTAGACGACTGTATTGGTATAGACCTTTTTTAAAAATACTGGTAAACTCATGGCTTGGTCATTCTTGGTCATATACCTATTTATCGCTCTACACTTCCCAAACGATTGTCTGTCATTGTCCTCTAAGGGATCAACACGAAATCTGAAGGAAATAGTACTAGGACGATGTTGGTACTATAAGAACTTTAAGCAAAACGTCCTCAAGAGGTCAACGAATTGTACAGATCTCTGGGAAGCTTTTTATAATGGCTTTGCATATAAAGATCCTTGTAAGCTGAAATTTGCGGACTATGAGCCATTCTTTGATGCTATTAAAGGAGAAGATGTTGTTGATAAGGTAGGTGTACTACACAGAATTAATAGCTCACTAGGTCTTAACGTTATGTCAGTTGAAGGAATTATGGTCTCCTTCGTACATGTTCGCAGCCGTGTTCAGCCTCGCCGGATGGAGTGTTGCGTGATAAGACTTGTTTCGGCTGCGAAGGAGACTAAATGAAATTACTGCAGAGATATGTGTACAATCTTTATTGTATTTTGGGGGGCTCTTCATTTGCTAAGTTTACATTTTGCTTCAGTAATTCCGTTTGAATGATCGAAGCTTTTCACACAGTACGCAGACCGGAACTCGTTCAAACGCCAAGGCGTTACTTGACATGTATACAGGAAACCCACAAAAAGAAAGAGGAAGTTAAAGAGGCGACACTGCGGCAGAACGACTGCGCATCGCGCGGCCGCGTTTTGATCACAGGAAACCCAGGCAATAGTTTTAGAATTGTTTTCTTTAGATTTTCCCATATCATATCTTTGACCTTAATTTTGAGTACAGTAGAAAACAGAACAGTACTTGGAGAAAAATAGTGACAGGCAATAGGAATACAATCTCTTACCCAGAACCTGCATTCCATTTGGTCGACACTAAGTAACGAAAGGCTCTGGCCACGACAGTTGTTCAGTCTGGGCTGCGCATGACATTGTTTGGGTTATCTGGAGTGGCTTCCAAATCATCATGCATGTTTCTTATTTTGAAATATAGTCAGAGGTAAAGAGTGATATTTATGTCATTTGTGTGGTTTCAGTTTTACGTTTTGAAGTCTCTCAGGTGAATTTGATCATGAATCGCTAGTCCAACGGCGCTCTTCGAAACACACACACTTAAACGACAACACTTGACCATCCATTGCTGTAATTAGCCAAGCTATTTGCAATTAAAATGATTAAAGATTAAAAGATTAAAAGCCCACAAATTTCCTATTAAAACTGCACTAGATTTCATCGCCTGCTCGTATCATATAGACATGAGGTAGTCTGACAATCGTTGCACATTCTGATAATTGTTCGGGCCACCCCGAACAGTTTAAGTTGTCGCAAGAGACCATAATAATGGTCTCTGGGTTGTCGAAAATCCTTCTGGAAGTAATAAATTACGATAATTCCGGGAAATATCGATTGTAAAAATATTCAAAGAATGGTGATCATGAATTCATATGTCTCCTTCTTTGTTCCGTCAACCAATCAGAGTGCTCCAAATAACTGTCGTGGTCAGAGCCTTTTGTTTTTCGGTCACTGACCAAGAAGAGCGCAGGCTCTAGGTACGACTGAAATTGTAGAATATACTGGGACTGAGTTTGGCTTCTGTGCTTAAGTTTCGTCGTTATTTTTGTTTGACTGCCGAATGTTTTCAGTTGAGGCCAACATTGAGGAGGACGGGGTGGGGGGGTGGGGGGGTGGGGGGGGGGGCACAAATGCGGGGTACGTTTTGCTGCGGTGTCTAAATGGGCATATGCAGTGTCAAGCCTAAGCAATAACAAAAACAAACGGTTGAAGCTACATGTATGTATATACATAAAAAATCACGACAAAATGAAGTAGAAACAATTTAAGAATCATTCTAATCAAAGTAGCAAGTTATATTCTACATTGACATGTGTTTTGTTTCTCTGTGCTGACTGTATCGTGTACTGACCAATTACAGTATTCACGAAGCGGCCTTGAAGTTAGAGCTTACATTCAGCGACAGAAGTCAGCCCAACAAATTACCTCCCAAAACTCAAAATGTTAAAATATTTCTCTCGTGAATGTCTTCTTTTACCAGTTGTGTGATCTAGTGCCAGAGTTAATTGTTTAGTTTGAGCTTCTCCTCACCAAAAGATGGTGGCGTCTAGTCTCTTCAAGTGGCCGAGACGGCAAAAACAATCCTTTCTTCACAACTTTAAAATCAATATATCGAAATTAAATAAAACTCCTCCCCAATAATTGTTGAGTAGATATATCTGTTGAATGAAAAGCTTAAGAATGCCCTGCTGCGTTCGATGGAAAAGGATTGAAAAGCTTGAAAATAATTTCTAAGTAGACAGAAAGTAATTATTTTTCTTTCGGCACCAGGTCCCGAGCTAAACACTGCCGCTTTAATGAGGGGAGGAGAGAGAAAAACAGATTTGGATTTGAAATATTATATATCTTACGATTTGCGTTATTATTATTATAATATTTAATGGAGTATATTTAAATATTTAATGTATTATTTTTTATTATATTATACAATGGCAAAATAAAAAATGTCAAATGTCAAATATTTTCATCTAGAAAGAGGAAGTTGAAGGGAAGATAGAGAACATATTTGGATGTAACACATTTGTAATTGTGTTTGTTTTTGTTTATTTGTTTGTTTTAGAGCTTGTTCTGGTCTGGTACTATGAAAACCGTTCATACATATTCTGATTTCTTCGATCTTGAATTCACTACCTTGGAAGACACATTAGAAGGGTAATAACAAGTGAAATAGATATTTAGTAGGCAGCACAGGGAAGGCAGATAAATTACTGTTTATATTACTAAAGCGTGGCTACACAGACGATTTTAGTTTGCTTGTACAGGCGACACGATTTTTTGACATCACCAACGTTACAATTTCGTGCACCATATTTGTTATGAAAATTAATCAGTTTTTCATGCCAGACCGACTTTATCGCCAGCATTTGTCCCTCGTTTAGCTACTACGTTGGTGATTTCAAAAACTCGCGTTGCCTGTGGAAGCAAAAAATCGCTCGTACGGGCTCATGGGAGGAGGTCGTAGCATTTTCGATTACCGGTAATACATTTTGGCGTTTTTATAATGGTAAATTTCTTCCCATTACGGTTAACAGAGAATCACTGCCAAGTCGCAGCTGCAAATTCGAACTTTGCTGCAAGTTTACCTAAGCCTCTGCAGTACCTCCCCTTTGGAGATTATGCTTTTTCGAGTCACATGCTGAGAGTATGGGGTACCTATGGCAGAGGTGTTTGTAAAAATGGCGCATGACGCAAGTTAAAAAGAAAGAATCATGTACAACTGAAAAAGAGAAGTTGAAGAGTCGAAGTACGAGTGTTTGTTTAAAACATCTTCCCCTGCATCAAACGTCATGTCAAAAGGAGGACGTACGAATATATACCGATCAAAAATGCCTATTTTCATAAAATCGCTGAAATGTCGCGATATTAAATCGCCGTAAAAATCGCCGGCTGTTGACGCGCGCGATTTTTGGTTGCAATAAAATCGCCGTTCAAATTGCCACTGTTATCGCGCGACAAAATCGCCCGTGTAATTGACCCCCTAAAAAGACGCCTATGGAGTACTTTATCATTTTCACCTGTTTTATTGGTAATGGAGCATTGTCTTTAGATATATGATGAATGGTCTAACTTGGTGCGGTAACTCGTCACTCCCTAGAAACAAAAGTGACGGTATCGACTACAATCTTTGTCCTGATTGGTCTACATGTGATAGTTTTACTCCATTCTGGGGACAAGCGTCTAAGAAGGTCAGTAAATACAATATGACATTTTTTGTACCATGTCTGCGTGTACAAAGTGCTCTAGAAGACGGAATAGCCTAGAGTATGCGTATCTCTTCCCCTTTCATTGAGACTATACAAACCAAAAAACATAGTACGAACATTCCTCAATGACACTTTTGCAGATTTGGCTGAAGACACATTATACATGCGTAACACCAAACGAAATTGCAGCTCTCAGGTCACTGGACATTTTTGCCCATTTCCTATGATATAGGAAATATATCTAAGAAACTGCATTTTCTGCATTTTGATATAGGAACTGAACAAAATGCAGGAAATATCTAGGACATTTTCCTAGGTATTTCCTATCATAGGAAATTGCATTTTCTTAAATATGTCTACAAAAAATGCAATTTCCTATGATATTAAATAAATTTAAATATCTAGGAAATATACAGGAAAATGTATTTCCTACATTCTGTCCAGGAAATGAGCAAAAACATTCAGTGCATGTCCAGTGAATGCTCTGTTTGGAAAGCTGTGTTTGAGGATCACCTTTCTTGTTGTTGTTGATGATGATGATGATGATGATGGTGATGATGACGATGACAATAATGGCCTTAATAGTCTACAGTAGTCTATCCAAAATGATTCAGCTGTTTCCTCGTTATCGAAATCCTTCTCTCTCGTCTTCTCTTACCGTTGCATTTTTCTCCTTTTCTCTTTTATATTCAATGCTCAGTTTGCTGAGCGCGCGCGCGGTATTGTCCGTGTGATGGTGAACGGTAGTAGAGTAAAAGACGATGGAACTCCAGTACCTGCTTATAAACCAAAAGATAGGTAAGTAGTTTGTAAAAACACGTACGTTTAATTGAGCAATTAAGTTATGGGATTTTAAGAATGCGCTTGTGTAATAGGCTCGAATTCAAGCCGTGGTGGCTTCGGTGCGCCTGTCATCCTCTGCGGGGGAGTGGGGGAGATTTGGGACAAACGACTTCGAAACAGAACAATTTTTCTTTCCTTTCTTATGATCAGTGGGGAGGGGGGAAGGCGAGGAGGAAGGTACTCTTACCACTTTACACCCTATACTTCTTGCAGGATAACACTTCTTTTGACAACACCCTCTATTTCCATGCTCAGTAGCGAGGGAGTACAGCAAACTTACTATTTAAATCCCATTGTTTCTTGAAATATCTTACCCCCCTCATTTTTATGCTTAGTGGGGGAAGGGGATAAAAGGTTTGGAAAACCATGTTCCCATGCACGATTTTTTTTAGGTTTAAAGCTGTGCTCGAATTTAATTAAATCTAATGGTCCGTCTCTTAGATTCCAGAAAGACGGCCAGGGTAAAATTGAAAACTTCATGAATGGAGGCGTACGTCATGGAGTATTCGAAAAGGAACTCAGTTTGGATGCATACTGGCAAAGTTTGACACAAAATGCATTCGTTTGGATTCAGTATTTTTAGTTTGGATGCATGCACGCTGGCAAAGTTTGACACAAAATGCATTCGTCTGGATTCAGTATTTTTATGTTCACATCTTTTTTGCAGTTACTTTGGAAACTATGAACTTCCAAGTTTCAACATTTCGACTATTACTAGACTTGAAATTCTAGTCGTCCATACCATTAAGAAAAAGAAACTGTAAGTATTTGACACATCGATTTTTTTAAAAGCAGAAATGCGTACAAAGCTCAAAACTACTTTAGCGTGGCTTATCTTTAAGCTGAAATATACCTTAAAACGTACGACCGTATTTAGTATATTTTTCTCGAGAAATTCAAATTATATTTTGACTTATTGTAAATTGTCCATGTAAGTTGAGACTTACAGCCTGTAAAACAAAATGGCGTACTGTACTTTTAAATTTGTAAAAAGTCTCTTTTGGGTTAAAACATCTCATACAATCATTAGCGTTAAAAAATGTGGCAGCCAGAGATACTTTCAATTTTTAAACATCGCCTGTGAATAAAAAAAGCATTACATTTAGAAAGAGATCGAAGCTGCTTTGTCTGTAGCCTCGGTGAAGCTATGAATGCACTCTTGGTATCCATTGACTGACTTTCACTGATTTTGCTTTTATGTAGAGAGAAATGTGGCACCAAGTCAATCAAGCGTTTACAACAAGATGCTGAAGCACGCGGCCTCAAAGTCGTCTGCTTTGATGATCCAGAGTATGTAATCTTGATACCATAAACTCGGCTGTCATCCCTTTTATTTGATTATATCGGTGCTCTGATCCATTTTACAACGAATAATTAAATAAAAAATACAAATCAAATTGCGTAAAAAACCGAGAGCTCACGCCAAAGAAGAAAAAGTAACTTTAATTTTCCAAACTTATCTTTTCAGTGACGTCAAGCACATACTGTGCGCGGATCATCCCAAGTCTCAAGTTTGTTTATTTCTTGGTAGTTATGGAAACAAAGACGACGATAGGTAACAACTGCCTTTTCAATTCCAGTTCTTTTTTAACTGATAGATTGGCAAGGTCTGAAGCTATACTGATTCCATAAGTCGTAGTTTCCACTCTTTCGTACTAGATTGGCAAGGTCTGAAACTATACTGATTCCATAAGTCGTAGTTTCCACTCTTCGTACTGGTCGGTCGCTCAACTAGCGTCAGTGTGTGAGCGACCGCCACAGGAAGCCCAACTGAGGAGCGAACAAACCGACTTATGGAATGTGTCTAGGTCTGAAACATAAATGTACTGTTTCGGGATCCCTATGTATAATTTTGGACGTGTACAAACCTGGATCTAGTTCAGGGAATAGGACAGCCCATGCAACTAAATGAAGATAAAATGTTTACATACTTGTATTTTAAAACTTGAATCTTTATCTTATTTCAGCATATGGAAAACTACTACCATTGCATTAGCAGTGATGTCATCAGTGTTGCTAATAGTAACCATTATCATCATGGTGATATTAGCATGCAGGTTTTTCTGTGAACATGGCGAACATGATGACACTGTCGTTCTTACTTGATCTTCCTTTTTTGCTCGTTTATTCTATAATTACAAATACAGTCTTTTCCAATGGAACAGACTGTATTTGTAAGAAAAAAGCTTAAAGGCCCAGACATCACGTCTTCCATAACAGTGGCCTTGGCGGCCATGTTGGGGACATGAACTGAACGCCATTTTGATATTTTTCTTGCCTATCAAGAAGCGAATCCACTGCCTACTTGTCCCCCAAGAGGGCGGCTTAGCATGAATTTCAGGAGGTTGTGACGTCACGTGCAAGGGATCGACTGTTTCTAAAAGCAGTGGGTGGCTTTAGTTTTGGCTTGTACAATTTCGAAAACTTTCAAAACATTATTCGTACCCAGTCAACACGAATTGTACTCGAAGTTGTGCTATTTTCTATACAAATAAATACATACCTGATAAATAGATGTATAGGCCAGATGTATACTTGATTCGCTTACTATATGTTACATGTAGCACTGGTTTTGATAACGCAGTATAGTTTCAATCGATAGTAAATTAAAACTGAGTATTGTACATCCAAGCAGAGTTCTCCAATCCAGAGTAAGACTTTTGCATGTTCTTTACATTACAATGCAAAAATACATGCGCGGATAGTAGTTAACCCATTTCCCATGTGCCATTTCGGCCTTGTCAGTGTATCGTTTCTAATTTCGTCATTCATAAACCTTGCAATTTAATGTCCTCAACCGAAAAACTGGGTAGCAAATATCAGCCTCGCGAAGGTTAAGAACGAATGGTGAAATTGAATTTTGTCCGTTATTAGGCTGCAACGAACGACCACTGACCATCAGCCTAACCAGGGAGGTAGGCTATCTACTAGTTAGCTTGATACATGAACAGCCAGTCCAGTATTGCACCGGACGCAATTGACCTATTTCAATATGATATCACTGTTTGTTTATGTTATCTCAAATGGTCGAGTCCCCAAATTGCCTGTTTTGCAATATACGTCATATATCCGCTCTCGTGAAAATTTTTCTCAGCTGTATTACAAATTTTCAATAAAGTACTGTATGGTTGAGAGCACATGAAGGACAATGTTTGCCCGTCATTTGAAGCTAGATAATGAGTATTCAAGGGATTTTTATCAGCTAATTGAAAACAAGCAATATACGATGTATCGATTCACTAAAGAATATTTATTGCATTTGACGACTGCTACCGCTTTTCTTCCTTCTATAAAACGTATTTTATATCAAGTTCTTTGTGTTGTTGCTGTTTTGTCCCCCTCCCGCGACCATGATTCTTAACGTTTAAATAGATTACTTTGGCGTGACGTCATAATGAAATAGGACAATCGAACAGGATTGTAAGTAGTGGTGTGTTTCAAATGCAAAGTTTAACAAATAGGTTCCATTTTCCTCGCGTCTGTACTCTAATAGATGCATATACACCTATTTCAAAAAAGGTTGTCACCGCTAAGAGCGATAGGCGATAGGTAATAGGTCATTCAAAGACCGCAAAGCACTATTGATTTCTAATTGATTTACATATGAATAGCCAAATATTTGATGGAAGAGTGTAAAGAAAGATTTAGGATGGCTTAATTAAGAAATCAATAGTGCTTTGCGGTCTTGGAATGACCTATTACCTATCGCCTATCGCTCTTAGCGGTGACAACCTTTTTTGAAATAGGTGTATATAGATGACGTCAAAATGTGGTGAGAACAAAAACGTACGTCACAACACGAAGTCGAGTGGCGTGGCTGTTGTTCTCGTCACATTTTGACGTCTTCGCGCCGGTGTATCTATTAGAGTAGAGACCCACGGCAAATGGAATCTGATCTATTTTTTATATAATATTCATCGAAGGATTTCAACCAATCAGAGCGCACGTAAGATTCAAGACGTCATCCAGGCACTCGACTTCGTGTTGTGACATACGTTTTTGTTCTCACCACATTTTGACGTCATCTATGCATCTATTAGAGTACAGACGCGAGGAAAATGGAACCTATTAGTGTTAAACTTTGCATTTGAATCACACACGATTCTCGACCAATTAGAACGCGCGTAATATACCAATTATTATATAATTGATGTCTAGGTGTAACTATTAAATCATCTTTAAAAGCACGTACAGGGCATTTTATTGAAATAAATGAAAAAAGTTGAGATTTGTTCTCTATAAATATAATAATTTAGTGTACCTAATTATATAATTAACCTAAGAGCTGGGCTCCAAACCACTTGTGAAGCGACAGATAATCATATTTTATGTTTGTTAATACTCCGTTCATACCAACAAGTTAAGTTTGTTTAAAAGTGATTTATCTAGACTAGGTTAAAAAAGGTGGTCACGTCTACACCTCACAACCAAACAAGGTAAAATCCTGTTCGATTAGAGTTTCTTAGCAAGACTGTTTGAAATTTGTCTTCTCCAGGGCCCGGTTGTTCGAAAGTGGATTAGCGTTAACCCAGGATTAACTCCGAATGTTTTCTTTAGAGTTAACCCCGGATTAGCGCTAATCGGCTTTCGAACAACCGGGCCCAGATGACTGGAAAGCCTAATCAAGAAATTGGAAAAACCTAAACCTGGTTTAGTTGGTGTGAATGGGGCATTCCCTACACGAACAATTCAAACTCTGTACTCCTACAAATACCATACAACTGCAGTTAGACAAAAATAGCCTTTGCACCGAAGTTTGGTTCTTTAGCGCACTTTTAGCGGCTATTTTTGCACGTTCATACCCTTTAACACAAAATTTTGTTACTCGATCATAGAGTATATTATGGGACCTTCCAGTATACTATTTCAAAAGCGTAATATTTTATGGCTTGGTTTTGCTTCATTGTGCAGTGTTTTGACAAAATTTTGATATTTTCTATCGTTATCATGTATGCATAAAGGAAAATATTATTTTTCTATAGATATTATATTCCTGTAAATAATTTTTGTCTTGTGATGAAGACTTGGTTGTATCTGGAATGATTATACATTATATACAAATCTCCATAAAGAAAACTGGATAAATAAGTTTTCTTTTTCTATTGTATAATAGAGTAGGTCTGGACACCTTGAGCATTCATATACAGTTGTATCTCAATGTATTTTGCGGACTGTAAGAAAACAATACAAGAATATTACTTTAGTTATCGACAGATTCTGTTCACCTAGACAAAGACAATTGAAAAATATGCTTTCCTATGGTTCACTAGACAAAAAAAAAACACCTGTTCTGGATCGATTTTCTCCTCAAACTTCATCAATAAAAAGAAAAGAAGAAAAGATGTGCCAATAATCTTGTTAATACTAAAAGGGGATGAAATGGGAAATTATTTTCATCAAGATTATGCAAAGGTCATCTCAAAGTTTCAGAAAGCTACAACAAAAGCAAGTTCTAAGACATTACAATTTTTTCGACTCTGCTTTCCCATTCCAGAGGAAGGCTAAATTATCAAACATTACCGCAATTTCAAAAGTATTGAAAGGTTTCCTCACTTTTGTTCTGGCCAGAAAAATTGTCGAATTGGAAAGTGGAAATGACAATAGGGATTCAATTGTTTTCCATGTTTTCGAGAATGTCTCATCGCAAAATGGAACTCATTTGGGGAGAAAATGAATCAAATGGAAAAAGGAATACGTCCATTTCTTGCCACTTTTATAAGTTACATTTTGCGATTTTGATGAAGAAAAATGTTCCATGTGTGGAATTTCATAAAGTTTCAAGCATTAATAACACAATTGTGTTATCAACACTGGTTTTCCTTTATTGAGGAAAGTGTCGATCCGGATATGTTTTGTGCAGTGTACTAAGAAGGGAAGCAAAAATGCAGTGGGATAGGATTTCGAGATAAGAAGGAAGGAAGGAAGGAAGGAAGGAAGGAAGGAAGGAAGGAAGGAAGGGAGGGAGGGAGGGAGGGAGGAATTAAGGCGCACGTAACCAAGTAACCAAATAAATAAATAAATAAATAAACAAGAAAAACTAATATAAGAAACCGATGGAATTGAATGATGATTTCACAACTCACCATGAAAAAAAACCTAAGAGTAGAGCTTCGTTATGCATAAAATTCTCTATTTGATGGATATCCACCATTTATAGCTGTATTACTAGCACGGAATAGTGAGTCCACACCATGTGATGATCGTTGACCGTATAACGTCTCGTAAAGTGGGTTTGTAAAATCCACATTATTCCAAGAGAAATCAGAAATGTATTGATCGTGATCTTCTAGAAGGGCAGTAGTTGACGTTGTGTTATGATGGAGCATGGACTCGTAGACAGGATTCGAGAAGTTTGTGCTCTACAATTAGAAAACATATATATATCATATCAGCACTGCTTTTATGGGATAAGGCATTTTATACTAGACGAGTTTCAGTGCCGCATGGTTTAAGCAACGTTTTGGTTGCATCATATTTGTAGAAACGTCCAGAGTCTATTCCCTACCACTGCAGGGAATTAAACACGTCAAATTTCACCATAGTCCTCTTACACGTGAATGTTAACTTTCGACACACCTCTTGGCGAGTGTACATATTGTTAGATTACCGACTAAACCATCACGCTTTCACGCCAGTTTTTGTCGAGCTAATATCCCTCCTATCCTACCCTCCTATGCATCGGTAGGTCCACATAACTTGGATTCTTTACCAATCAAACTAAGTTTTACCTTTTCTGGCTCATTGCGAGTATATTCTCGGCTTACTATACTGATGTTGTCGTCTGGCATTTCTTCGTACATGAAGGAAGGATTACCAACACGTACCGTCATACCACAATAGTGTGGTGGCTTCATTCTAATGATAGCATATAGGGGTTGATAATTAGATATACTGAACTATGTAACAAACAAACAAATAAACGAACAAATAAACTCAAATGATATACAAACTGAAAGAGACAAGCCAACAGACACTCAGAGAAACAAATAGAAAGAGGAGACAAGTAGAACAAAAGACGGAATGAACGAATAAAGACAGCATAGGGTTATGCTGACTTACGGTCCTCTGTGCCTACAGTATACCAAGACGATTATTGCTATGGCAACAAGCGCAACCATGACAACTGGAATGATGATTTTTGGAAGAGCTGATGACAAAGCAAAAAATAAACACAATAAGCAAAGGAAAGAAGGAATTCATGAAGGAAGGAAGGGAGGGAGGGAGGGAGGGAGGGAGGGAGGGAGGGAGGGAGGGAGGGAGGGAGAAGGGAAGGAAGGTAAAAAGGAATGAAGGAATTTGAGGGGCAATTCTAATTAAAAAGCAACGACAGAGAACTTTTGCAAATCGACCCTTTCACATTACTCTTTACGTACCACTAGTAGAATCCTGCTGTCTTCCACTTACGTTTGGGTTCCCTTTGCAGGACTCAGAAAACGACCCATTTGAGCACCTTTGAAGTTAGAACACGATATTACTGATCAGCGGTACGTCCAACGAGAAGGCGTACTTTTTGCCATGGTAATGTAAATAATGTACTTATGTAATTGCAGGGTTGCATACAGTATCGTGATTTCCTAATTACTTGCTGATTTTTCAGACAAAATATTTTGTGTAGTCTCCTCTCCAGCCGAATTAGTCTCTCTGAGGAGTGGACCGCTACATCCTTCTGTGAGACTATTTCGGCTGGGAAGGAGACTGATAATCTTGTTAAATGTGAGGCAGAATTTAATTCTGAACGTTGACTTACAAGAAAACGTCAACAAGAAAAAAGGAGAAAACTACACTCTCGATAAAAAATCTCATGAGCTAGCTCGCACCCGTGGCGTCGCTCTCAACACCGAATATATTTTCTTCAAACTAGCCGTCAACAATTTCGTGATATCACCGTCCCAAAATGGTAATAAGTCAAAGTATTCATGTTAAATTCATCGTTAAAGATGAGGTTTAGCTTGTTCCATTTCCATTGTACCTGCAGTATGGTTTATTGGTGGATCCATTGACCATACACTTGCCATCGTGTCCACAATGTCTAGTATGGTTTATACAAGGGTCTTGCTCACAACCTGGTCCAGTAGTGTAACGATAACCAGACTTGCACCTTGAAAAATTAAAGGTACCAAGAATATTGTCTAGCATTTTTTTTTCTAGTATTCTCTTATGAGCCCGAGCACATGGACACCGGGTTATCGTAGGGATGGTGTAGCAGCTCTCGTAAGATCTAAGCCTATTGGATTGATACCCTCACTGGAAAACAATAGAAATAAAAATAGAACGAGTAAACCATGAAATGTATTGTTTTGTTTCTCCAATCACAACAGATCTTACGAGTTGCTGCTACTCTACTGAATCCTAGCTCTAAGGCCTGGTTTGCAAGCACGACGGAAATAAAAAACAAAAGCAAAATTTGTTGACTCAGTGTTTAGTTTCTTGAGAGCAGACAATGAGCATTGCATTACTGAGTCTGTGTGTTGCTTCCGCTTCAGTCTCTCGTGAAGACCAGGCTTTTGTTTTAGCGTCCCCAAGAAATGGAAAACAAGAGTCAGTCCAAGGATAGTTCTAGGTTAACACTACATTTATGTAAACGAAATCTGCTATGTGATGATGATGATGATGATGATGATGATGATGATGATGATTGAAGATGATGGTGATAGTTGAGTATATGGTAGAGTAGATTTCGTATGTGACTGTGAAAACGACACCGCACGGTCACGGCACGGTCACGGCAGGAATTTCGAATGTTTTTATAGACAACACGGCACTGACACGGTCACGGCACGGCGCGGTCCGTTTCACACTCATACGAAATCTGCTCTAGTATAGCAAGTAATGAAACCAAACCTGCAATAAATCTCCTCGTCGGACGTCTCACATTTGCCGCCATTTTTGCAATGAAAAGAAGAGCATGTTTCCCCACATCGTACACCTACTGTACCCTGTGGACACCTAAATAACAAGTCAAGTCAGAGATGCATCCATTCCATGTGGGATACATTGTTTTTGCTTTGAAAAAAAATTGACAATTTTGTTTGTGTACATTTGGCGCGAAAATCAGGCTTAGGTCAGCGGATATTTTCATCAAAATTAATTTTCGCACGTAGGCGTAAACAGAATGCTTACGTTGACTTCAATTAGTGTTCTCCAGAAAACCAGTAACTAGAATTTTCACCAACTAATTTGTTTCTTAAGTAATACTTTCACTACAAATTCTACAATAATGGCTCATGCCCTCCGAACACGTGTCTGCTATCTCAAATTTGGGGGTACGTCTTTTAAAATTTCTGAGAAACACCTCTTTCAACACGTGTTCTTTTGGACATCCAAGAAGCCATCCTACCTGAAGCCTATATTTTTAGGGGCCTGAAGGTTCGTTCTCTGTTTCTTGAATTTTTTCTGGTTCGTTCAGTTTAGTGATATATGATAGAAAACTACTTACTTGCAGAATGGTTTTCCGTCTTTGAGTGCACACACCCCTCCATTGTAGCACGATATTGTAAAACAGGGATGAAGTCCTTTGGTGGTAGGTACTGTGGGGGGTGGTGTTGGGGTTAGACAATATGGACCTGTATACCCTGCAGGGCATCTGCAACGAAGAAATCAAAATTTAGTAGAACTTATTAAAGACAAATAGAGTACAAACACTAAAAGTGTGCAATACTTTGCACGATTTAGTACTAAATAGCACTAATTAAACAATAGAAAACATTTAGAGTGCTTACAATATATCCGTGAAAAACTTTGTAAGAAATTGCACTAATTTGCACTAATTAAACAATAGAAAACAAAGGATTTCGCACCATTTAGTACAATTTAGTTCGCTAACCTTTTTCACGGATATATTGTAAGCACTCTAGCACTATTTAGTTATTATATGTTGGACGCTTTAAGTATTTGTACTCTATTAGAATTACATTTATACTCCAATTCCTCTAATACATACAAATAAGCTTTAAATTTAATTTCTACTTGGTCTTTTCTTGCAATCGATACAGTTCATTACGGTCAACCCCCCCCCCGCACACACACACCTAAAAAACAGTTCTCACTTCTTTAGGTTCTGTACTGAGGATCGGATAGTCGCTTTTATTCTGCAATACTTACATGCAGTGAGCTTTACCATTGATGTCAACACATGTACCTACACCACAAGCTGTTAATGAACATACTGGGGGAGGACGAGAAGTAACGACGACTACAAGAAAACATATCGTTACTATTAAAGTAAAATACAAAGTTATAATAAAGATATAGAAATTGTGAAAAAGCACGCAGAGGACACGCCCCTCCCTCCCTCTTTCTTTATCGAGTTCTCTTCCGTTCTTCCGCTATGCAAGTCTGAATCGTTCTTTTAGTTTAATATTGGCCTTCCGTGCGGAAAGTCGACTATTAGATCTTCGCGTTTTCTCGAATAAGGGAGTAAAATGTGTAAAGGTCATCAGGGTCATCGCTTCATCGTTTTCCACAAGTACCTGAGTTACATGGCTCTATATCGTTGACGTCACCATCAGGACATGCGCACACGTGACCTTTACTTGTACGAAGGCACAGGTGAGAACAGTTTCCATTATTGAAGGCGCATGGGTTTCCTGTGTTAAAAGATATGCAGCTATTAGAGATGATGATCTTGGTATTAGACGGAGAAAATATTTCAATGAACAGTTCTGTCATCTTTTCTCCAAATTGAAAGAAAAGATACATTTTTGGCCATGTCAGCCAAGAATTATGATAACTGGTATATTACGCGCGCTCTGATTGATCAAGAACCGTGTGTAATTACAGTACACACGCATGGATGACGTCACTGAATCTTACGTGCGCTCCAATTGGTTAAAATGTTTCTATGAATATTATATAAAACAAATAGATTCCATTTTTCTGTGTGCCTGTACTCTAATAGATGCACAGAAGACGTCAAAATGTGGTGAGAACAAAAAAGTACGCCACGAGACGAAGTCGAGTGGCGTGACTGTTGTTCTCACCACATTTTGACGTCATCTGTGCATCTATTAGAGTACAGACGCACGGAAAAATGGAATCGATTTTTTGAATTATGTACAAAATGCTGCATAGATTTCATTTTTCATTCCACTTTATTATAATGACTAAAAATTGTAAAATTATCATTGACAGCTAACTGGCTTATGTAGCAATATTTTCAGTTAGCCAAAAGTTAAAAAATCATTATTTATGATCATTTTTAATTGTATACATATCTAAGGAGTAAATAAACAGACTTTCAATGACATCTTATTACCTTGTAATATTGCTTGATGTTGTTGTACCCTAACAGTGGATGCTCTTTGTAGTCCACCAAGAAACGGTACAGTTTTATTCAGTCCAAACTTATTGACCCGCAAAACCTGGTCCTTAGCTGTCACATACAACATGTCACCAGACACGGCAACCGAAGACGGTCGGTTCAATTTTCGTAGGACTAGGTTGGGACCACGCCCATCTAGTCCAATTCTTTCTACGCGCCCTCCCTTTAAGTCTGCCCAGTAAAGTTGCCGAGTGGTATGATCGATGGCGAGGCCTGAAGGATACATCAGCTTTGTGGTGACTAGTGATGTTCGATTTGTTCCGTCCATGTTCGATGATTCAATCTTGGGGATGCGTCCTCGATCAGTCCAGTACAAACGACTGTGGAGAACACATAACGATTGAAGGGTTAAAGAGTGAATGTAGGTGAAACGAATAAACAAATAAAACAAACAAACAAACAAACAACTAACCAACCAACCAAACAAACAAACAAACAAACAAATAAATAAACAAACAAACAAACAATAAAACAAACAAACAAACAAATAAGCAAACAAACAATCAAACGAATGAACCAACTTAGTTTACCGACACACGAACCAGTAAACCAACTCAGCTCACCAACATACGATCTCATACTACAATCTACACAACTAAGATACGAAATCGTTTTTCTAGCAAATTTGTGGTAAGCCCTGTCGTCTTTCTCATCATTTTTGCATCCCCTTCTCCCTGATTTAAAGACATATTTTTACCCTGTATTAGAGTCCACTACTATATCTCCTGGGTCGTGAAGCCCTGTTGACACTACCGTACGTGGATATCGTCCATCCGTTCTAGCTACTTTAATAACACGTTTCTTGGATTCCGTCCAAAAGATGTTCTTTCCTATCCAATCAACAGCAAGACCCTCAGCAACTCCAACTGGTACAGACAGATCTTGGACCGTTATGGAGGAAGTCAACTCACGACGAATTCTATGAGGATTCGTCACTATTATGATGAAAGAAAACATGATTAATAATTCATCTACAATAATACGCCCGGTTTGACTACACTATATTACAAAGGCACACGGTGCCAAATGTTGCAAACGTAGAACTCGATTCTACAGCTGAAACGTAACGATGCGCAATGGATACAAGGTGATGTTGCGCGTAACGAAATGGGAAAAGTTGCACTGTGCGTGCGTACCTTGTCCGTGCACAATACTTGTACTTATAGTCTATTATTGATTATGCATACGTCGGTAGTGAAAGCGCTTATTAGTAGTACGTTACTGAGTCTGCGTAGAGCGAATTTCGTGTGAGTGAGAAATGGACCGCGCCATGTTGTGACCGTTTCAGTGCCGTGATGTCTAGAAAAACATTCGAAATTCCTGCTGTAACCGTGCCTTGATCGTGTGGTGTGGTTTTCATAGTCATACGAAATCTGCTCCATTTTCGTATTCGTGTTCACTTCGCTAGTATAATTCATCCCACAACAAACCTGGTAGTTTGGCTCTTTTAATTGTCTTGTTTTCCAAATCAGTCCAAAATACTAAACCTTCTGAAGACAAAACGTCAAGAGAACCAACATAGGCTAAATCTCCTACACCGGTACCATAGTCAATGTCTGACGACGAGAGAACCAGGCGACGAAGTTCACTTCCACAGGGAAATAGAAGGACTGGAGGACCATCTACAATGGGATATAAAATGTTTAAGATAAAGAGAACTGAGGCAGGCAGAAAGAAAGAAAGAAAGACAGAAATGGTGACAGCATCAGTGCAAAAAGGGCACGAGAAAATAATGAATAGGAAAGAAGAAGCGGAAAAAAGGAAAGAGAGAAAGTAGGAGTGAAATGGGAATGTGTTGGAATAACAAATTGAAATGGAAGTGGAAGGTTAAAACAGAAAAACTGAAAAGAAAGAGGTAGAAGTATTATATGGACAAAAATGAAAAGGAAAGTGGATAAGAAAGAAAAAAGAAAAAAAGTAAAGTGGAAAGAATCAAGAGAGGTAAAGATGAGGATAGAGGAAGGATGTAGCAGGATTTCTTGTAGGTCTAAAAAACTGTGCCTAAAAGACTTACCTAAGGCTTTGCATGTGTGATTGTCTTGCGTTGACCTAACATAACCATCTGTACACACACATTTATAACTGCCGTGAGTATTAACGCATTTCTGTTCGCAAAGAGTTTGAGTCAAGCATTCGTTGATGTCAATGCATTTCTTGGAGATGGAGTCCAACTCGAACCCAGGCCAACAAGAACAGACCACTTTGCTACCCAAAAGGTTACATCGTTGAGAACAGCCACCATTGTTTACTGCGCATGACAGACTTGTATTGGTCGCTGTACAAAACATGTTAAAAAGGTTTAACCAAAGTGAACAGACAAACATAAAACAACAATAAATAATGTTCTGTGAAAAAATAATATGAAATGCAGTAATAAGGTCGGCCTGCGGGATTAGCGATGAAGACTACTGGTAGATGAGACTTAAAACAAATATTTACAACCAGTCATTACAGTGGAGCTACTTAGGCAAGTGCTGGAATACACTCAACACTCAAATTTGTTGGTTGTCTTATTGACTTCAAAAGTTTTTCTTTGGTTTCGAACCTGTCAATGCTAAAAGCGCTATTACACGGCACAATTTACTCTGAAACCTCTCTCGTAAAGTTGCATGAACCATTGCAGGATGTTAAACAGCGCAACATCGAAAAACGTTGGTGCAATCATTTCCTCCTAATGATTTTGCGCGATACATGGTATGTCACACGCTGCAATGGTTCGTTGGAACATGTTTCGCCCCGCCATTACCAGACGAATCTCAGAATAAATTGCACCGTGTAACTTAACAGCGCGTTAAGACCTGTCTACGAGGATGGATTAACGTTAACAGGAGAAATGAAAATGACTTACGACAGAACAACTTCATCCGATGCATCCCCACAATCATCGTTCCCATTACAAACCAATTGACCACTGATACAATTTTGGTTTTGACATTTGAACTGCTTGCGATTGCATCCTTGTTTAACTTGTTTAGTGCTCTTGTCACACAGGCCTTTGTCCTCGTCTTCTGGGTTTTTACCACCACAGTCGTTCTCTCCATTACAGACCTTCCACTTGGGAATACATCGGAAGTTTTTACATCGGAACTGGTAACAAGGGCGATACTCTGTAAATAAGCGTTTTCATTTCGTTAAAAGCCTAACAAGTATGCATACTGACACAACGAAAAATATACTTTATGCGTACGTCGAAACCACGTTTTCCGTCAAGCGTATGTTTCAATGAAGACTTTCAGGAATGACCGTAACCATGTCAGTGCCGTAATCTCTACTAAAAAAATTCCAAATTGCTACCGTTTCCGTAGCCGCGCCGCACCGTTTTCAAGTCATACGAAAACTCCACTAAGTTGCTAATGGAAACTATACCTTGTATTGAAATAGTAGTGCCATTTACAAGAGCGAAATAAGACGCGAACTATCCCAATAAACGAAATTTTTGGCCCAATTAACAAAGACGAGACTCAGCGAGCAACAGCATTGTGAGTTGTTCTTATTTCATACGCGTCTCAGGGCAAAAAAGTGTCTTTCGCGTCTAATTTACGTGGTGTCTAAGATTAGATACGTCTTATTTTTGCACGTATAAATGGTACGTATGCCTTACCACATAGAATTGGAATCTCGTCACTGTTATCACCACAGTCATTTTGTCCATCACACATCCATTGTCTATTAATACACACGTTATTACTGCACTGGTACTGATCCTCTGGACAGGTACGACCATTGGGGTAGCGGCTTGGACAATCTGAAAAACAAAAAAACAAAAAAATGATTTATTTTTATTTTTATTTATAAGCTTCGCCCTAGGGCGGGAGCAACTCACAGAATCCAAAACGAGACTCCCTGATTGAGCGACCTTGTTTAAAAGTGTGTTGTCATTAAAAACTGCTCTTCATTTTGTTAGCTTTTTATCAATTGCAACGAAACCTTCGCTAACGTTAATTACGACCTTTATTCAGAAATACAGCCAATCTCATTAACGTTGTCCAGAGAAAAAGACATTTAGACTATTCCAAATATCACGTGTCTCATTAAATATTCATCATTCTAGTGCATCACAGTCAAAAACATGGCGAAGGCAGTGCGTACTTTACCCTCCCCATCTCCATCAGTGCGCTGTTTTACGGATAGTTAAAGCCCAAGGTACACGGATTCGAGAGAAATCGAAACAAGCGTATGAGGTCGTCGGGGATCGAACTGTTGATCTGTTGCCCACTAGGCAGCGTACCATCCAAAATACACATGCTTTTTCAAGATACCAGAATAAACTGCTCAGTAAAAACAAATATCTTGGATATAAAAGGCCCAGTCAAGCATGAAGATGTCGTTCAGATATGATCTCACAAATGAAAAAGATGCGGCGTACGACAAGCATTAGCACAAGACAAACAGATGAACAGTTAGGTAGGCAGCAGGCAGACGGACGCGACGGACAGTCTGAGACAGACAGACAGACAGACCGACCGACCGACCGATCGACTGATCGACAGATAGACAGAATAAGCAAGGGGACAATCAATTTATAAATCCTCACTTTTCTCATCGGAAGCATCTTGACAGTCTCTTTTTCCATCACATTTCCAAGCTTTTTCTATACAACTGCCATCATTACATCGAATCTGTCTATCTCGACAAGACACGCTACTACAGTTCTTTTCATCGGAGCTGTCTCCACATTCATCAAGGCCGTTGCAAACCCAGTCTTTGTTTATAAGACGACCAGAAGTGCATCTGAAAGCAAACAACAATCTTTAAACCCGCAGTGTCTTCAAGTCTGGAACTACGAAAAAGAAAATTCTGGGTTCCAAATGGGATACAAAGAAGAAAGGAAACTGAGGAGCCATTTCTCTTAAAAATTCTTTGAAATTTAGAAGCTCGCTAAATGGAACTTAAAACCCGTCCTTAGTACTAGGGTCAGAACTTCAGGACTTTCCAGGACAAATAACATTGTAGATGCAACTTACTTGTGCATACTACTGCAGAACTTGATCAGTTTACTTTTAAAACTGTTACACACAAAAATATTGCGGGGGTGGGGGTGGACACACGGTGTAAGTTCCGCTGTAAGGACAAGTTTACAAGAAAAGTTGTATTACTTGTATTGTACTGCTGCTGACGCATGGCCTATCCCAAAGGGATGCAAGATGATATAACACTAGATTTATAGCAGTCAAGCATGCTCAGTTTACTCAAAACAGTCTAGGTGTTTTATACGGATACATCTAATGTGGCACTTAGTGGACGGTAACAAATTGGGTGGGACCAGGAATGCTTACTATTTAAACCAATCCAACCGGTTGGAAATTCCTTTGCTAGTAGTAAAAAACAGCGGGAAACTTGACTTACGACAAATAGTACACGCGTCTACCTGAAGGACTGAAAAGAGCGCGGGAAAAGTGCATGGATTTCTTCAATCGGAAGACCGGGTTTTCCTGAACTTTCCTCAATCGGAATAACACATACCGGTACCGTTTGTTTTTACAACTGGACTTTCCGGTTTTTCCGGATAAATAGTAAGCACCCAAGTTCGAACGCGTTTTTTGCGAAGAAATCGGACCAACAAAAGACTGGATAGCCTTTATAGATAACAGGTCTTGTTTCGGATGGGATATAGTTGTATTGGTAATGGCTATATAACGGTCTCTATCAGGAAAGGGCTATAACCTTACATATTAGTAGCGAGCTGACATTAATGACAATACCTGAACTGATAAGGAGAGATGGGATGTGCTTTACATGCATCCTCATCAGAGTTATCTCCACAGTCATTTTGACCATCACAGATCCATTTTTGGGGAATACACTTTTTGTTACGGCACTCGTACATCGTTGAAGGACACGCTTCTTCTTTGAGGAAGAAAAATCACTAAAATTACTACTGTTCATTACCACTGTTATAACTACTGTATTATGCGACCTTTGATAGAGGAATCATTTACAGTTTTAAAAATCAATTATGGCAATGGTTAATTACAATGAGCTTTTATCATGTAATTCCAAAAGTCACAGTACAGAAATATAATTACCATGGCTGGAAAGAGCACGTCAAAATTAGTAAAACTGTGAAGTTTGAATGAAGTAACTTTCAAACTCACGAAGATATTAATTTTCCGAAATCAAAATTTTGTATGAAAACGTTCGCTGGTAGGCAAGAGATACCTACCAGCAAAGGTTTTCTTACAAATTCACACTTTTCAAAAATTCACATTCTCGCGAGTTTTGGATTTAATTCCTTCAAACTTCACTGTCTTGCTAATTTTAACATGCTCTTTCCATCTATGGCAATTCTTTTTCTGTTTTACAAATTTAAAAATACCTGATAAAAGCTCATTAGTAGTGGATAATACGGGTGATTATCGTATCCACTATCAATTACATACAACAATGTACCTATTCAGTTCCTTTGGTAAAAAGAAATCGCAAGTCATTACTCAAGATTTATGACTGGAGAACCCCACTCACTGGATTTTTTGGATTCATTTTTCTTAGTAACGACATTATTCCTTATCGTCGTCAGTCTACGAGTATATATCCATGGTGATGATGACTCAAGATTTAAATTTTTGAAAAACTTACTAAAACAAAGTGACTTTTCCTCATCCGTCTGGTCCTTGCAATCCATTTCTCCATCACAAGTCCATTTCTGCGGAATACACTGATACTTTACTTTACAACGGAAGAGACCAGAAGCGCAGGTTCTAGGACAAACGTCTGGTATTTCGTCACTATTGTCACCACAATCGTTATCACCATCACATAACCATTGCTTAGAGATACATCGGCCATTTGTACAATTATGTTGATCTATAGAACATGACGTACTTGGACATTCTATTTCATCGGAGCCATCTAGGCAGTCTTTAATCCCATCGCACACCTGGCTCTTGAACACGCAACGGTTGTCATGGCAACGATATTGATGCCACGTGCATTGTCGGGCGTGGCAGGCACGTTCATCTTCGCCAGAAGTGCAGTCGTTGTGACCGTTACAGACTTGCAATGGAGAGATACAGGTTTTCTTGTCCGAGCATTGAAATGTTCCTGTTAAAACACAAATAGGCCACGTTTTCACCCTTTTTCAAAAAAAATTATCATTCGTTTCGTCCTTCCCCATATCCAGGCATCCAAAGAAGACTAGCTACCTAGCCTACGAAAACATTGGGCAATTCTTACCAGTTAGAAATTCGAAATGGAAAGTGTGAATAATAAAATTTGCTTTACTGTTTTATGTCTAAATCATCAAGATCATGTACGTAAACATTAAAATGCAACAGGTCGGGCCGTGAAGGATTTGAGACATCTATTCATAGATCCACTATCCATTGTGTTCCATCTTAGTTACTGTTGCTACGTCCAACAAGCCAAATACGTTTTCTCAGTATACAGTACGAATATACATAGATTACTGAAAACTTTATATGTCCTGTCCTTTATATGTCTTGAATTTATGCATTCTAAGAGTACGTTTCGAAAACAAAAAACAAACAAACACAAACAAACAAACAAACAAACAAAAAACAACAGTAAATGCGGCAAATCTTTCTGAAATCTACGATATTTGTCGGACATTCTATATTCCAGTGGGAATACTGCGCAATTGTTTCATGTTCACTCAAGCAAATTGTGGATCTATGAATTCCAGGAAAGGGTCAAGAAGATGACGACTTTACGATATGGCTTTGTTGCAGGTGGTAGAAAAGGTAATAATGTGGAACGAAATGAAATGGATACATTTTTGTTGGAACAGCATGAATAACATAAGGAAGAAAATATAAGCGACACATGGTATATTTCATGGTACGCTGCTTCACACCACTACATAACGTATCCACGAACTGCAGCAATAATACACTTACCTGGAGGACAAATCCTCTTCTCAGGGCAAGACGCTTCATCGCTTGAATCGATACAATCCCTTACCCCATCACACCACCATAGTCTTGGAATACACTGGTAATTCTTACACATACGTTCATTGTTGGTACAATTCTCAAGACACGTTCTACCATCGTTAGCGAGATGCATGTTGTCGGGACATGCGCACTTGGCACCATCGTTGGGTGTTAGCAAGCATAGACCAGTACAAGACAAGGTGGGGCATAATGAGGACTTGGGTTGATGTTGGAGACTTGAATGAACGACCTAAATACATGACAGAGAAAAAACGTTTTTGACTAAAGGGAAGGATGGATGGATGAATGGATGGATGGATGGGTGAATAAATGACGTTATAACATGGCGATCAGCATAGCGACGGAAATCGTGGAAAAGGGTTACGCACCGATCAAAGCTAATCCTGTGGAATAGAGGTGTGTGTGTGTGTGTGTAATTTCCCACCGTCATTCACTTGAGCATCTGGATATTTGGTGCCCGTCGGTCGAGCCAATTTCAAGTTGATGATGAAAAAGAAGAAACTGTTTCCGCCTCAGGGATCGCATTCTTTTGATGAGAACTTAGGTCACCTCCCTCGCGATCTTTGGATTATATCCCTATTCTTTGGCCGCACTCTCCCCTCCACGGGGTTACCTTTGATAGGTGCATTACCTTAACGTCATGAAGCTTGCTAGTTGACTTATGTAACGTCTGATACTTTTCCCCAGTCCACTTGAAGGCACGATTGATCGTCTTTCTCACATCAGTCCAGTATATAAAGTCTTCAAATACGCTAATCCCGAGCAGATGTTGGACCTTTAGGGCTTTGAGCTGTGTTCTACGAGAGCCGTCCAGGTTGCTGTATTCCACCACGTGAAGCTTAGCGTCAACCCAGAACAGTTTTTTGGTGATGTGGCATAAGGTTAGTCCACTTGGCCAGCCAATTTTGGCATGGACAAGACGTTGTGGTGACGAGCCGTCCAGGCCAGAACGTCCAATGTATGGCCGTTCGCTCCATACCGTGTAATATAGATATCCTAGTAATATGTAATATACGAATTTTCACTGATAATCGCTTTCAAAATGAATAGAAAAAGGTCTTGAAAAACAAACACCGAGTTTGTTTGCAAACAACCAATCAAACAGTGACAAACAGACAGACAGACAGAGAAACCCGACCACCCATGCAACCAAACAGAAACACTGGCAGGCGGACAGACAGACAGACAGACAAACAGACAAACAAACAAACAAACAAACAAACAAACAAACAAACAAACAAACAAACAAAAACAGCAGACAGACAAGCAAACAACTAAAGCAACGAATGAACGAGTAAGATGTCGCTACCTAAACATCTCCTCTATTACCTAACTAACACGAATTTCCGTTCCTTTTTATCTCGACCTCATATTCCTAAAGCAGGCGCTGATGCTAACTTCCATCTCAAAACCAAGGTGTTAAAATATTGAAAACTAATACTAACCTTGATGAGGATAGACAACCAATGCTCTTGGCTTCAAATCTTTCAGGACAATCTTCATAAATTTCCCCGTCAACGTAGTTACCAAAATGTCATTTCTATCACTGAAATAAAGATTTCTTCCAACCCAATCAACAGCAAGTCTCTCAGGAGACTGCAGACCATATTTTACAACTGACTTCTGACCCGGTACCGTTTAAAAACGCTCTTCGAATTTGACGTCCTTGAGTCCAATACACGCGGCCTTCCTTCATGTCGAATATCGATCGCTCCTGCTTGAACGTTGGTTAGAAGGATGTCCTTATACCATCCATTTAGGTCCATTGAACGGATCTGATTTCGTTCCGAGAAGATTATGTACGGCTTTTCAGATTTTCCAGTGTTTTTACATACTCTACGGTTATTAGGCTCTAAATGGTACCCTGAGGCACACCCACATCTATAGGAACCCTCAAAGTTAATACAAAACTGACTGCAACGGTTTAATAAATAATTACTGCATTCATCAATGTCTTTACAGCTTCTACCGTCAGCCATGAGTTTGTATCCAAGACGGCAAGAGCACTTGAACCCTGTCGGAGTGTCCGTACAGATGTGCGCACAAACTTTATTGTGTGTATTTAAACACTCGTTGATGTTGCATTGACGTTCATCTGATAAATCTCCACAGTCATTGATTTTATTGCAAACAAATTTTTCGTCGATACATTTGGTGTTAGCGCATTTGAAGGTACCAGTCGGGCACGTGGGTAGTTTTGTTGTATTACATCGCTGGGGATCTTCATCTGAACCATCTAAGCAATCAATGTTTTTATTACAAGCATATTCACGTGGGATACAATGGCCACTTTTGCATTGGAATTGGTTTTCGGAGCAGGTGTGGTTAGCACAAGACAACTCGTCTGAAGAATCACCACAATCGTTTTCGTTGTCACACCGCCATATATTTTGGATACAGCGGCCGTTCGTACACCTAGAACAAACAAACTACTTCATAAACGGCTCATGTTAGTTATTGTATAAATGTTAAGACCCGACAAAACCTCTCCGGTAGAATGAGAATATCAGTTCGGCAACTGTAACTATTTCAAGAAATGAACGCTTCATAATAGACCTCTTTAGGTTCGTTGCCTGTTTCTGTCTTATCTCATTTCTTAGCATACGATTACGCTCATACAGAAAGGTTAGAAAAATTAAACAAAAACAGAAAAACCAACCAAACAACCAACCAAACAAAAAACATTATGGTAATAGTCATTTGTCTAATGAAGTAGAGAACGGCGGTGAGCACTTAAGCCCTCCCCCCCTCTCGATCAGAGCTCTAGCCTGCGTGACAGTGCTCTGAGGAGAAGGGCAAGGGCGACGGGGTGGGAGAGGTTTTCCCTCCTCCTTTCCCTTTTCATTTTAGGTTCAGAAAGATTAAGGAACTAGTGTAGATTTCGTATGAGTGTGAAAAACTACGACACGGTTACGGCGCGGCGCGGCACGGACACGGCACGGAACCTCGCCTGCTGATTTCTTTACAAATTTACAAAGACATCAGCAGGCGAGGTTCCGTGCCGTGTCCGTGCCGCGGCGTAGTTTTGCACACTCATACGAAATCTGCACTATTCTGAACGGAAAACGTCGCATGACCGCACAAGGGTAATTATCATACAAAATATCTAAAAAGGTCAATTCTTTAAGCTAGACAAACAAAACATGCCACACCTGAACTGAGAAGTTCTACAAGTTGATTGCACAACACAATCCACACTAGGATGTTCATCTGAACCATCTTCACAGTCGTTTTCACCATCACACATGTACGACAGTGGTATGCAGCGTGAGGAATTTGCACACTTGAATTCGAATCCTGTGCAGTTTCGCTTGGAACACAAGGCGCCGTCAATTTTTTCATCTGAGAGATCACCGCAATCATCATCTCCGTCGCACTGAAAACGACGTGATACACAGTTGCCTGGAAAATCAAGAGAAGACAACCATCACTGGTAATTGACTGTGAACCGCTAACAGTAAGGGAGAGCACGGGCGTGACTGTGGAGTCTGCGCCAAAACAACTACATCCCCACGGCCCTTTCCCTTTGGTTGGAGGGTTGGGAGGGAGGCGAGGTAACACCAAAGAGCTACTTTATGTCGATGCCGCTGTGCCACCGTCCCGTCATATCATATCTGCCCATGCAAGCAAGAAATTGAATAGCAAAGACATGAACACGAAAGAAAGAAACGATTTCAGAACTATACATTGCGCATAGCATAGTGGACAAGTTTCACACATTTCCTTCCTTTCTTCTCTTTTCCACTGCTCATAAGCAGTGCTTGTCTTTTTTCACACCTATGCAATATAGGATACTGAACCCGCGTGTGTTGCTCGTGCCTATACTTGTGTCTGAAAACCTTTTTAAATAGTAACTACATAGTCCTTACCATTTTTACAAGTAAAATGATCTCTGCTACAAGTTCTGGTCACTGTTGGACAGTTCCTTTCATCGCTACTGTCAGTACAGTCATCCTGGCCATCACATAGCCATTGCTTTGGAATACAACGATCACTACCCTTGCAACGAAACTCGCTTGACAGGCATGCGTTATTGGAACACACCGCTGGCTTTTCGTCCCAGTTATTTCCACAGTCATCGTGACCATCACAGAGCCAGCTCTTGTCGATACAAATACTCGTATTATCACACTATCAAATCGAGAAGAAAGAAATATTTATAATAAAACTTAATCAAACGTCAATTAAGATTTTATAAGGGCGCGCGCGGCGTCTCCGTCTCCTGTTTGTTATCTTGCAAAAATCAAAGTCACCAACAGTTCATCAGGATAGTGTTAAGAGTGGTTTGTAAAGAATAAAGTTGATTTTACTTGTGAGCACACAACACTTTCACATCCTTTCTTCAGTATTCCTAAATTCACTTAAGCTAGTTAAAATTGTTAATGCTATTGCTAGAGGAATTTTTTCCCTGACCCTGATTGTCTAGAGGGCACATAACATTATTATATCTTTTCTTATTGCTTACGTCACTAATACTATTGCTAAATTTAATGCTATTCTCAGAGTCTGATTATATAAACCGGTCTGGGTTAAGCGGGCTGACTTCTTTTGTTTTGTGGCCCCAAGGGAAAATAAAACAAAAGAAGTCAGCCCGCTTAACCGGGCCAGGCCGGTTTATATAATCAGGCCCTCAGAGGATCTTTTCTCTGACCTTGATTCTATCTGGAGGGCAGACAACATTTTGACATCCTTTTTCATCACTGAAGTCCCCACAATCATTGTTGCCATCACATTTATCGGTATACTTCCTACATCGACCATTTTGGCAACGGAACTCATTGCCAGCACATTGCCTTGTAGGACAGCCAATCTCATCACTGCTATCGTCACAATCGTCTTCAAAGTCACATCTCCAGTTGGCGTTTATGCATTGGCCATTTGCACAGCGAAATTTGTTGCTAGCACACGTCCTGGGTGGACAGCCTTGTTCGTCGCTGCCATCTCCACAGTCGTTTTCGTTGTCACACTTCCATTTGTTGCTGATGCAGCGACCATGGTTGCATTTGAACTGATTGGGTCTACAAGTCCTCTTGGCTAACAATAATAACGATCATGTCATTTCATCAGCCAGATATCCATTAAAATATAGCACAAAAAAGAGGGTGGATTTTAAAAAGGAACGACGTAGCGATTAAAATCTAAAACTGCCCTGTGCAAATGCAAGCGCCGCATTCTACTTTTGTGAAACAACATTTTAAAACAATGTTGATTCCAACATTGTTGGTAGTTGTAAGTCGAAGTTCTACCGAAGCTAACATTGTTGTGTTGCACTTTGGTCGTCTTTGAGGGTGTTCAAACGGTTAGATATTGGAGCTAATGTCAATGAGGGTGTTCAAACGGATCATATTGGAGTTAACGATAATGGGAGTTGTCAGGATCTAACATATCGGAGCCACCAATCATAGAAGTTGTTGTCCAACATTGTTTGGAGTGTTTGCACAGGCTTTTCGCATGGAAAACAGCCACTTTCTTGCCAAGAGCGGCTCTATGCACTTCTTAACAAAATTTTAACTTTGATGTTGTCATGAAAACTTACCACAAACAAGAGCCAGTTCGTCAGAACCATCGCCACAATCATCAGTTGAGTCACATACTGCTAACTCTGGGATACATTTACCATTCGTACAGGCAAAATTAGATGACACACACTTTGCACTTGAGTTAATACAACGGTAGCCATCTATTAGAGTGTGACCTGGCCAACATGAACACACAGGTAGCCCATTCTTAGGAGTACACTTTTGTGTACATCCACCATTGAGAGCACAGGGTTTGAGAGCACCTGAATTTTAAATAAACAAAAATGGTGATCAAAACGGAAATGATGCTCGTATTATTTGCAGATCCCGGTGCGTTTGGTGTGGACTGTATTTCTTGATAGAATAAAGGTAAAGAACTATATTTAGCGTCGGTAGGTCCTTTAGCACAAGCTAATCTTCCAGGAAGCCGACGGTATGCTCTTTAACACCCCCCCCCCCCTCCCCTCCTACAGTGCTCCGTTCTAAAGCTACACAAAATGGAAAGAAGTCGAACCAAGTGTGAGGTCACTACGAATAAGCTATTGAAATAAATTTAAGAACTACATACAATCTTGTCTCTCCTTGGCATACACGTGTATATCCATAGGTAGTCCTGAACTTCCATCACGTGACAGACTAATTGGATCACCACCATTATATTTATTGGCTCTCATCACAGCAAAATGTCTCCAGTCTGTCCAGTATACAAACTCTCCTAGGACTGTTACAGCAAAGGCTCGCTGAACTCCAGAAATCACACGCTTACGTTGAGTACCATTTAGAAATGCTGATTCTATACTAAAATAAGCGAAAAACGTATTTGTTAAACGGTTGTTCTTATGAAGTTCAATTTCTAAACTCCCAAAATCCTTTCTGAAATTTCTTTTTTATCCAAACCTCTTTGGGAATACCAAGGCAATATTAAAAACTAGCATAACAAAAGAAGCTACCGGAAAGAATTCTGGAAGTGTAGGCATGAAACATCATAAGGGTTAGTCCTTATTGAAATTAACTAACATAAACTTTTACGACATACTAGTCAGCAATCAAACTGTCCATCAATCAGTCAGTTGATTTGTGCGTTGATCTGTGGTAGCGATTTTCAGACGGCTCGTATGACATCTACTCTCACGCAGATTCCTTGTGAAACGGTATGACGCCTAAGACGTCTGAAAATCAGCTTCATCACCCTCGAAACCAAGGGTTGAACGTAAGAAGAGGAGAAAGGGCTCCGAAGATGCAGGCTAGTCGGTCAGTGAGTCAATAAGCATATTTAATTTAGCGAACGCAAAACGACATGAAAGAGGACGCCGCGCGCGCTCATAAATTATGTTCAAAAAGACCGTTGACTTCAGAAGAGGATGGAAGATAGGTCACATGGTGTCCTCCTGAACTGTGATGTCGCGACGTCGTCAAGGTAATCATGCAATAAATCAATGTTTCATATTCCTCTCACGTCCTGTTTTCGGTTCACATCGCGTTTGCTATATCTGCAAAATCAGTCACACAACAAGAGGAAAGCCAGCGGTGTTATTACTTACACATTTTCATCAGCCCAATATATCTTCTCTTCAGTGTAGTCGATTGTAAGACCATATGGCCAGCGTAAGCTACTACTAATAAGAGTTTTTATATTCATACCATTTAACCAGGCTGACTTGATGCTTGGGGTTCGTGGTCCCCACTCAATCCAGTACATCATCCTGTGAACACAGACATTAGATTACAGTATACTATTTCTAGATAGAGACGGAGGGAGGGAGGGAAGGAAGGAAGGAAGGAAGGAAGGAAAAAAGAGAAGGCGAGGTGAGAGAAACTTGAAATCCTACGTCGTAAAAGTCATACGATACGTGCTCTAACGTATAGTTACTCACTTTTCACACGGAAAGAGTGTTATGGCTCTGGGTTGAAAAAGACCATATGGAATGACTGTTTGTAGCGATGAACCATTAAAGTTAATCCTACTGATAGTATTATAGACAATATCTGTCCAATAGACATGCTTTTCTATCCAATCAACAGCTATTCCTCCAGGTTTTAGTACTTCTGCAAATTGACAAGAGATGTTGACAATCATTTTGTTAAGCAAAAGAATGAGCTTTAACAGCTATGAGCTTGAAAAGAGAGAGGGGGAATAACTGAAAGTTGTTTTGATTGAAAATCTTCTTATCACACCACACCACATCATACCACACCACATCACAACACACATTACACTCAACACACATCACATCACACCACAACATACCACACACCACACCATACACAACACCCTCCACACCACATTACACCACACTGCAATACACATCACAATCACATTACAGTAAACACCACACATCACATCACACCACACCATACACCACACCCTCCACACCACATTACACCACACTGCAATACACATCACAATCACATTACAGTAAACACCACACATCACACCACACCACACCATACACCACACCCTCCACACCACATTACACCACACTGCAATACACATCACATTACACTAAACACCCACATCACACCACACCACACCATACACCACACCCTCCACACCACATTACACCACACTGCAATACACATCACATTACACTAAACACCACACATCACACCACACCACACCGCACCATACCACACCACCTTCCCTACTACTCTAATCCCCATTATTTTGTAAAGACGTTATTTTTGACCGAATCAGTAACGAGAGAAGAATGTTTACAAGCCTCATCTTGGAAAGATAGTGAGGGAGTAAATGGGCGTTGCCGGTGAAAAGAAGCACCTAACCACACCGAAACCCATACCCTTTCCCACATCCCCGATTGCTTCTTACTCAAAGTCAGGTTCCTAAGATCCGAGCCATCAATCTTCACTGACTTAATAGCTGGTTGTGATGTGTCTGTGTAGAAGATTTTTTCACTGTTGTAATCAAAGTCAAGTGATCTTTGCATATCAGCATTTATGTTGGTAATGGATTGGTGTGGAGATATCTTGTTTCCTGGGATTAACGACAAGAACTTGATTTCTGTAGTCTTTGCAAGGATGATGAAGTTAGGTTGAGGCACGCAGGACAGCTTGTTGGAAGCTAGACGACCAGATGGACATGCACATCTGGTGATCAAAACAAATAATGAAATATCACTATACCCTTCGAGCAAGATTGTAGCGCCGCTTAAGTGATCCTCACCACTTAAAATTAAGTGAACCCCAAATTACCGCTTAAGTGATATCCGCCGCTAAGGGATCCCCTGGAAAATTTGGATCGGAGGGACAGTCTGCAGTCTGAGTTTATAAGGTAGCTCGACAAAATCCGTATTTTACGCGAGAAACGATTTTTGATGCACTTTCGTTAGTCGAAATATCTTTTTATTTGGATGTCAATGAGATTGGCTCCATATATCTGCACTTCTTTATCAACAGGGCAACCGGAAGTAAAATTTCGCTTTTCCAAAAATCAAAAACAAAGCTTTGGATCTATATTACACATGGATATTGATAGTTAATTTGAACATTTTTCCTAAATATAGATCTTCTTTCAAAAGGAATTTAAGCAACAAATATCAGGTATCTGTGGATGTGCAAAGGATCACGTGCCTAGGAATAAACGTTACATGATGTCATCTAAATTTTACAAACGGAAAAATGTTTCATCGCAACATTTTCAATTGAAGAGTGTGATCAACAATTTCGGGTAGTATAGATCCTTTAACCTTTTACCAATAGGCCCTTTGCAGCACGTCGGAATGCAGCTCAATTTGGAGGGCAAAACAAAAGAATCTCAACTCCAGAGAACCAGAAACCTATTGTCTTGCCCTCCAAATTCAGCTGCATTCCGACGTGCTGCAAAGGGCCAATTTACCTCTTCTTAGAGCTGCTGACAGCCAAACAAAGCTCTTGACAACCACCGTTTCCCTCGCAAACACCGCCAGCAGGTTGTCGTCCAGAGTCATAGATCTGTACATCACGTGGACGTCGTTCAGTGCGTTTGCTTCTTAAGTTTGTTCCATTGTATTTGTTTGCGGTTTGTAGAATGTTTTTGTTGCGATCAACCCAGTACAAAAGATCACCGTACAAGGATAGACCACTTGGTTGCTTTAGACCTCCAACGATCTTTTGTTGGTTTCCTATAAATAAGAGAAAAATTAGAATTATAGTCAATGACGGTCTTCACAGACATCTGGCAAAAAAGTGTGAAAAAGAAAGGGAAGGAATAGTTGTAATATGAAAGGGAAATAAATAAATAAAACATTGGAAACAAACAATGATATGTACAAGAATGTGATTGACAAGTACCTGTACCTTTTTACATTACATTTTCGCGACACTTTAATTTTGTAGTTTTTGCGATTTAAAGAAATTCGCGAAAGTAAAGTGCACATTTTTGCGATTTAAAAACAATTCGCGGAATCAGTAAAGTGTTAACTCTACCCAATGTAAGATTAATCCAGCTAAATTGGTTATCATCGTTAAATAAAGATTATTATTATTTTATTTATTATTATTACCCATGACTAACTCAGTCCGAAATGCAATGATTAAGGTAAAGATGACGACCCTTTCTTACCGCCATCAAAGTCCATTTTCCATATCGTATCCTTGCGTAAGTCCACCCAGTACACCATATTATCTTTATAATCAATCGTAAGCCCTGATGGTCTCCGAATCTTGGAGCCTTTCACTAGGGTTCGCCGAAAATACCCGTCCATTGACGACCTCTCGATACGTGCTGGGGAGCCCAAGTCTGTCCAGTAGAGATATCCTTTAGCAGGGTTGACTACAATCGAACATGGTTCTGATAGACCAGTGGAGATTATCACATGACGATGAGAACCATTTAGACGGCTAACCTACAAAACATTGAAATGAGAGTGAGAATAGAATGCAATCAGAGAACGAGAAAAGGAAAAGAGAAAAAGAGATGAAAGGAGAGCGGAAACGGGCAAAGAAAATAACAGTACTTGGAAAAGAAAGAAAGAGTTAAGAGTATTCTGAACTACAATGCCGCTTCACCGAAATGGTTTCGGTGCATCCACTAACTCCTTTCTACATCGGTGCTCCGTGAAATGGGTGTACAAAGCTGCACTGAGCTACACAGGTTTCCTATTCGACAGCTACAGTTCTGAGTAACTAAAATGATCTATTGACCTTCATGCATGATAACTTTGTTGCATTTTTCAAGATTTTCTCTTCAAAAATTGAAACCCTAAGAGGCTGTTTATATGAAGGCGAGTTGTCCTATCCAAATGGAAAAATAGACAAAAGACATGTCCCAGGTAGGTTCATATAAACGGAGCCGAAATCTGATATACTAGATGGACTACAGCTTAACTACCTCAATTAGGTCCGTCCCTGCATCAGTCCAATACAAATTCATTCCGACCCAGTCCACCGCAATTCCTCGTGGCCGTCGTAAACCTGTGCTGACAATGGTCTTCTTATCAGTTCCATCCCTGTTGACGCGGCCAATCTTTCGCCTACGATCGTCAGTGTAGAAGATCCAACTTGAGTTGTAAAGAAAGTCAATGCTGGTTATGCTTCTCATTCCCTCGATTGGATTCATGGCTGGTGTGTTGTCATTGTGATCCAAGGTAATGCCATAGATTGCTGAGGACAAAGATTAAAGCAATAAATTACATACAGAACACTCGAAATATTTAGCTGGTAACACAAACGAGCTGGAAACCCGAATGCATAAATGCATAATAATAATTATTATACTGTTTATAGCGGCATTTTAGTAATTATAGCTAAGAGCACTTAGCTATACAGCTAATTTACAGACAATTTTCATACAGTAAAAGTATGAAAGAACAGAACTCAATAAGGAGGAAAGTAAAAAAGAAAAAATATCATAAACACGTTTTGCAGATTTCAAAAAAATACCTTTCCCTGTTGAATATAGTACAAAACGCTTAATTCCTAGACAAGATAATTGGTCAGCAGCCAGTTTATATCCCACAGTGCATGCGCATCGTCTTGTTGAGGCGCTCTTGGCAAGACAAAGTTGTTGACATCCTCCGTTATCTTTTTTACAAACATTAGTTCCTGAAAAAGCAGAACAATTCCAACTTAGTAAGAAATACCACGCAAAGCTGTTGAAATAAGTTAGACACAGAAAATGTTATCTATAGACATTGACCGGTGTTGCTGATCAATGGACAAAACGTTCGTAACCATCGAAAAAATGGCGGTCAACATCTTTTGTGTATTTTTGGAAAAATGTAGCAGAGTCAAGATGACTGCCCGCAAAACAACGATAAATAGACCTTGTAGTGTTTCTACACTTAAAAACAAATCTAATTCCTTTTCCATGGAGGATCACCATCATAGAGCAATTTCCAGTACATATTAAGTACAACTAATTTCAGCGGAACCTACCAAGCTGTCGCTGAGCAGCATAAACTTCTACCGCAAAAACATTCTCAAGACCATCTCTTAGAACTTTAATGACATTTCCCCTGCCTCCTCGTTTTGGAGCGTAGAAAATTGTTTTCTTATTCCAGTCGCTCCAGTACAGTGTATTTCCAAATACAGAGATGCCGAATGGATGCTTTAACACTTGTTTGCTGTAAATGGTTTGCCTATAAAATCAAGAAAGCTATGAAGTTGTGGTGGGTCGTCCTTAAATATAACTATCTGACGGGGAGGAATACAGCATCATAAATAAATTCAAAAAGAAACAAATAATCACATTATGATATAAAATAAGCAGCATGCTACTAGCTGGGCAGGATATGAAACAAACAAACAAACAAATAAACAAACAAACAAACAAGTAAGCAAGCAAGCAATTTGAGACCGCCTGACTCCCGTACAACGAGTCTAATAGCAACAACAACAACAACAACAACAACAACAATAATAAAAATAATACTGTTCATTGAAATATATATCTTGGCACATAAAATTATGTGAATTACGATATATTAACAATTAAGAAAAATATTAAATATATATATGATACAAAATCATAGAAAAACTAATACTAAAAGTCGAGTACGACTCAGTTGAAAATAGACAACAAAACTTAAAGTTGAACACTTGCGAGTACGACTCAGTTCAAAATAGACAACGCGGAACCCTTACGAGTACGACTCAGTTCAAAGTTCACTCAACTGTGCGTTAAGCGCACCACTGACGGGAAAAAGCAACGTTTGAAACGTTGATTTCTGCATTTAAATAATGAGACAATTACTGTTTCTTAAACTCCTTCCGTGGGACTGACCACGAGTTTTTGGGATGATGTGATTTAACTTTGATTTCTCGTCACGAAGTTTCTTGAAAGTGTTCGTGCAAAGTGAGTCTCCCTGTCGGTAGCTTTATGACAGGTCATGGGTTCGATTTCAATCAAGCGGACTAAGATTTCGTTTTTTCGATTTCAAGCAGGCGACACTGAATCATTTTCTATCATTTCCTTTTCTCCTAGTTGAATATCCTTCCATTTAAACATACAATATTGTCAGATACTTTCATCAACAACAGCATAGTTGGTGGTGGTGCTGCTGCTGATGGTGATGATGATGGTGACGGTGATGATGATGATGATACAAACATCAACACTGTTGAAACTCAAGCATACCTATTTCGACCGTCCAAATTAATCCTTTCTATGACGTCTTTCTTAGCGTCACACCAGTAGAGCTTAGACTCTTCGTAATCTATAGTCAAACCATTTGGATAGCCAAGATTTCCCTTCACGAGTACTCTTCGAAATGAACCGTCTAGATAGCTTTGTTCTATTCTTGGGAATTTGTCGTCCCAATCAGACCAAAACAGTAACCTAGTAAGATAGAAAGAACAAAGAAAAGCCACATAATGAGGATAGAAACAAACGAATGGAAAGACTTCTAATTGAAGAATAAAATGACTTGGTGACTGAGGAAATTAATGCTAAAAACTGAAGCTAAGAGAAACCTACAGGCAGGCAGGCAGGCAGGCAGGCAGGCAGGCAGGCAGGCAGGCAGGCAGGCAGGCAGGCAGGCAGGCAGGCAGGCAGGCAGGCAGGCAGGCAGGCAGGCAGGCAGGCAGGCAGGCAGGCAGGCAGGCAGGCAGAAATGGATGAAATTAATGGAATGGTTGCAGCCAGGTTTTCAGACTTACTCTTAATTTCTATTAAAGGTAACTTTGGTAAATATACAGCTTGGCTCCGTTGTCAAGCTCGTTCCAGGAAAAGTTTCATCGTGTGTCCGGAGCTCAACCTTTTCCAATTTAACTAAAGGCCCGAACACATGAAGGGATTTTTTCCTGTAACATGGCCCTCAACACAGTTACAACGTGTGTCAATCCTTGAAATGTTGCGGGCGATGCTGTTGCTTTCAATGTCGCAGAGAAAAGTGCAAGAAAAGTTGCATCGCGTGTCCTGGCCTTAAGTCACAAATTAACGCAGTTTTACCCCTTTGCTGGATGCACTGCAATAGCTCTTGGTTTATCGATGTTTTGATCGAGCAACGTTATGGAATATGAGCCATCATCACGGGCTACTCCTATTGATCTACGAACAATATCAGTCCAATAAAGATTCCTTGCAATCCAGTCCACTGCGATGCCTTCTGGCTGACGAATATCTGGAAATTATAGATATTAGTATAGGTAATCATACGGTTTCGAGTTCAAATTGGAATTGATTCGCACGAGTGTGTTTTTGCGTTAAGAAAGAAAGAACTGTTTTGCGTGTTTGATTTAAGCAATATAAAACTGTTTTCTGTGTTGGATAGCCTGATCAAAACACGCGTGATGTTGGGCGAACACGAGAGAACGTAGTGGAAGCACGAGGGTAAGGACTAGGTAAGGACTACATGGCGGGGGAGGGGAAGTACGCAGTGTAGACTTACTCCGTATGATGGTTTGTCGCAATGATCCATTTATAGCCACTCTTGATATAGACCGCTCCTCAACATCAGACCAATAGACGTATCCCTGCTGATATTCAAAGTCAACAGCTACCGCATGTTTGAGTAGAAATGTTGATATAATTAGATCCACAGTTACATTGGGGTCCTGGGATATGCCACGTACTTCAAAGCGATTGACGAATAGGACTGTAGTAAAATTATCTGAGAAAACAAAAAGGACAATTGTAGCAAACAAACAAACAAACATACAAACAAATAAACAAACAAACAAACAAACAAAACAAACAAACAAACAAACAAACAAACAAACAAAAACAAAAACAAAAACAAAAACAAAAACAAAAACAAAAACAAAAACAAAAACAAAAACAAAAACAAAAACAAAAACAAAAACAAAAACAAAAACAAACACAAACAAACAATGCATAAGGCAATGAGATGCACGACAGAGGGATGGGAAATGGCAGGGAGGAAATGGCGGAGGGAAGAGGAGATGGTTATGAGGAAAATCATGTAACAATTCCCCGGAAAACCAGGAATCTATATTTTCATTTCGTCCGTTTCTCGCTCTGGTCAACAAATTGGGAAAAACTATTAAAAAGCTTCCACAATCACACACGGAACATCACTTCTCATAGACTTCGCTGTCAAGGAGATTTTCTGAGAAGAAACTAGCGACAGATTTTTTACCACTGGGGTCCATTTCTCGAGTACCTGGCCGCCCAATTAGCCCCCTAAGGTTAATGTGCATTTCTTGAAATGCTCGCTATCAATCTCAGTGGCTTTTACAGGTAAATTCACAGCACCAATTTCCTCTCGTACTGAACCTTTCCCGCACATTTACGGACCCGATAATGTAGCGCACGTGACAGACGAAGAAAATAGAAACTGTGGATTTAAGAACGAATAGAAACAGAAACGAAAAACAATAAAGTCACTAATCTAACCTGTACAGTTGTGTTGATCTTGAGATAGAACCATTCCTATTGGACATTTGCACACATATCCACGTGGAACCAGTAAACACAGATGAGAACATGTGGCATTAGAACAGTAGTTTATTTCTGGCGACATAAATATCATCATTAGCTTCGATCATCCCCCTCATACATGGTGTCGCAATTTACCAAGCAACAACCAAGAATACATTCTGACAGCATGGACGAGAGGCGCCAATATCGCGTACAACCAGAGGTTCCCTTTGAAATCCTTGCATAGTCAAATCCGAGAATGAGACTTGGGGGAATGGTTGGGGTTGAAAAACCGCGTTTGATTCAAGTCAGTGGCAAGTTTCAAAATTGTTCTAACCTTCAGGTTGTCGTAAAGGATGTACAACATGAATATCCATGGGTTTCGTGACACCTTTAAAGTAAGACTTAGAACCACCGCCATGTGTCTTGTGTGCTCTGTACAGTCCCTTCTCCCTCCAGTCACACCAATACACCCAATCTTCAAATAAACTCAATGAGTAAGGCTGCTGAATGTTGTCGTGTCCACGTAACACTAAGTGACGATTACTACCGTCGTAGTTACAAAATTCAAGATGTTGTAGTTTAGCATCTATCCAATAGACACGTCTGTAACGAGAAAAAGGATGTTCAGATAACTCAAAGGGCCCGGTAATTAATGGGAAAATTTATCGGAATGCACAAGCTCGCGTAAACTTGTTTCTAGGATCGACACGGGTGAAAAACGACAGCGCATACGCGGAAGTTTTAAATACAATCATTGGAGATTCAGTAAACCTTGAAAGTTAAGACTGTCCGTGAAAAGTTAGCGCATATTTTCCCCTAAAACATTGCTTTAGTTGTTCTCTTCCCTGGTCAAATTATACACGAGAAATTCGCATGATACACGACAGTTGAATCTACAGTACTTTTATTTGTAAACGCGAACGAAAACACCGGAACGCGTCCACGAATTCCCGCCGAATTTTTGAGCATGCGCAATGCGTTTCTCACCCGTGTCTGTGGGATCACAGAAATGGAAATAACGTGCGATTCAAGAAACACCAGTAATCTTTTCGGGTATCTTAACGAGACCCTGTAAAACGACCCCAGGATTATGCGATTTGCATCGATTTGGGATACCAGGGAATTGTTCAAATTCAATATTATAATGTTAAGCCTTCGTCACACACGTTACGTTACACACAAGTGTAGTATTGCGCAATGTGCCCGTGCGCCGGGCAGCATAGAAACGACCCCGCTCTCAAACCAGTTACGTTTCAGACCGACCTATTTAAACAAAAAACAAAAAACGGCGGGCTAAAGACCCCAAGCATACTCGACTCACCCGAAAGGAAGTATGGGTAGAAATTTTTAAAACAATAAAACTACACGAATATCATCACGAAATCCACATGTAGCTTGCTTTACCCCTATATAACACAGAACGTCATTTCGTGATGTCTAAATCAAGACCAAAGTCGAAAAGTGAGTTCAATTCAGTTTTGCATCTGCCCATACTCCTTTTCGGTCTAGTCGCGCCTGCTGTAGGCCTCTCGTTGGACAACCTTTCGTTAAATAGGTGTATGATCATCAAAATCGCCCTTTGAAAACACAGAGCTTGGCTCCTTTCTTAAGCCTTGCGTTACAGGAAAAGATGCGTCGTGAGTTCATGTCTTTACAATACGTTAACATTTACCTATTGGCAAAGTCCAGTGTCAGTCCATTTGGCCATACAACGTTCTCTGTAACTAACTTTAAGCGATTGGTGCCATCTAGAAACGATCTTTCTACACGAGGAGTTGCTCCCCAGTCCGTCCAGAAAAGATACCTAGAAAAGAAGGACAAAATATTTGGAGGCTTGGGAACATACATGAGGTGTATAGAGCAGATTTCGTATGGCTTTGAAAAAGTGCGTGTCGTTCCGTGTTCAGATTGATGGATCCGACTCCCCTTAGTTACCGTTACGTTGCTATGTCCCACAAGACAATAGGTAAGGCATGGCATGACACGGACTTTTTCACAGTCATTCGAAATCTGCTCTAAAAGGGAGTCTGTGTAGAAATCACTAACACTGCAAGACATCATACAGACGGTTATTTTACTTAACTTGTGAAACAAATCTAAGGAAGAAATACTGGTTAGCCAGTAAAAGAGAGAATATCTTAGACAGCGGATAAAAGTACATTGAAACAATGTTAGTAATAGTAACAACTGTCAGGGTGGATTTAGGGGAGGGGTGCAGGGGTGCGTAACACTTCCTGAGATAATTTTTAGTGCTATTCTGGATCCGCACACTCCATTTCATTGTCACATAGAATTTCTAAATGATAACTGATTCTCCTTTTGTTCAGTTTTTCTTTTCCTTGTTTTTTTCCTTGTCATTCCTTTTCCTATTTTAAGGGAGACTCACCCATCCCTTGGATCTACTACTAGTCCTCTTGGTGACTTTAAGTCGGTGGATATCAAGACGGCCCGCATCTTTCCATCAAGGGTGGAGACTTCGATACGATCTGCTCTCATGTCGGACCAGTATAGGCGGCGTCCAATCCAGTCTACGGCAACTCCTGTCAGTAACACACCAATTAAATTATGCATTATTCATCATCATCATCATCATCATCTTCGTCATCATCATCATCATCGTCTTCATCATTTTCGTCAATGTCATCTCGTACTTAAAAACTTTTACGAAAACACGACCACCATCAATAACAACAACCACAACTACGACGACGACGACAACATCATTACCACTAATGTCATCTCCCAAACGTTTGCTAAACAAGGTACCCGACAATCTAATTAATGTAATTTATACAAATTATTTAATCTAATTAAGACTAGACCATATAAAGGTAAATTTACTCTGAATAAATGAGTTGTCTGTGGGAGAGGCACCACCTCCAGTGGTACACTATAGCAGACCGCCACTGTTATAAACCATTTGCGCGCAACTGGAACGTCCCATATTCAGACGTATTTTCCTTCTGTCTTCCATAGGAAACTATTACATAAACTCAAATGTCCTACCTTCAGTGGTAATGAGTCCGTCAGTAATCAAATCTTCTCGTCCAGTACCATTAAAAAAGCATCGACTTATTGCATGCTTGTACAGATCAGACCAGTAGACCCGTTGTTCCTTCCAGTCAAAGTCTAAACCAATTGTGTTTACTAGACCACGGATTTTAGAGTCGTACTGTAAGCCGAGTGGAATGTCTATCTTGCGGATTTGATTGCGCGTTGAGAAATAAAGATAAGGGACAACTTTATCTGGAAAGCGAAATGGAACGTGAGACTTTAGAGTAGGTCCACTACTGGGTGCAACAAAATCGTTCAACTTCTTGCGCAACGATTGTTCAGAACTTTGCACGTATTACTAACACTTGACGAACATTGCAATCCCGCTGTTGCAATGGCAAGATTATATTGCAAAAGTGAACATTGTTTTGCAAAGGAGGAAGGAAGGAAGAAAGCAAGGAAGGAAGGAAGAGAGGGAGGGAGGGAGGGAGGGAGGGAGGGAGGGAGGGAAGGAGGGAGGGAGGGAGGGAGGGAGGGAGGGAGGGAGGGAGGGAGGGAGGGAAGGAAGGAAGGAAGGAAGGAAGGAAGGAAGGAAGGAAGGAAAAGGTAGAGAAGGGACGAACGGACATACGAAGCCAATGCAAGAAGGCATTTACCTGTGGCTTTACAACTTCTTCTGTCTTCCATAAGGTCGTAACCCTTCACACATTTACAGCGATAATATCCAAAAGTGTTTGTACAGTGCTGACTACATGTTGACACATTTCTACACTCGTCCACGTCAATACATGTCTTGTTATCACCAGAAAGTTTGAAGCCAGACCAACAATAACACTGCACACCTACAGTGAATAGACAAAGTGAAAGGAAATAGAAACATTAATCTAACATGTTACAATACAGGAAATTTTTGGCTAATATTGAGCAGATTTAAGAAACGCGACGCAACGCAAGAACGGGAAGTGGATGACGAAAATATCACCTTCGTTTGCTGCGTGACGATCGTGACTACATTGCGACCGCTGTTTCCGCTCTCTCTCCTTGACATTGGCGAAGTCAACTGGTCATTTTGAACAAAATTCGTCAGCACGCGCGGACGTCATCTTTCACGTCGCGTTACGCTTTGTTTAATCAGTCTATTATTGGGAGCGTTACACAACAATCTTGCACTCCATACGCAACTGCTCAGTGCAGAGGTTGATTGGTCGCCATTTTCTCAATTTTTCATTTGTCCTTTATGACTAACTCTTGTCTATTTGAATTACGTCTGACATAGAGTGATTTTAAAAAGTAGCACACTAATAGTAGTATACTCTGTTCTTAATTCATCAACTTGTTAAATTAGAATCACTCTATACAGTAGATTAACTAACCTGCTGGTACATCTCTACACAATTGTGAACAGCCACCATTTTTATTCTTGCACTCTTCAAAGGCACAACCAGGGCCTTCATCACTGCCATCAGGACAATCAATCTTGTTGTCACACACTTGGTGAAACGGTATACATGTTGCGTTACTAGAGCAGCGCCACTGGTCACGCTTACACTTTGTTACAACTGGTCCTATGAAAATAGAATGTTGCGTTACTAAAGCAGAGCCACTGGTCACGCATACAGAACTTCTGTATGATATGGAAATCCAAAACAATGCCAGTGAAACAGCTCTTTTTCTTGCTCAAGTTCCGTGCTTTGGGGGATGTTTTGCGCAAAAGAAAATTTTTGAGGAGGCAGTGGTCGCAGCCCAGGACAGAAAACAATGGCGATCTTTTGTGTTGGCGCAACGTGGGCGTGCCCCAGGAGAGCAGTAAGTAAGTAAGTTAGTTAGTTACGCAAAAACACGAGCTAACAAGAACCCAAGCAAGTCATGATGTAAAACAAGGAATATACCAACTGGACGCAAATGTACTGATCTTTTGTAGATATTATCGAGCGTTCGTTTCAATCCACGAATGTCTGGTGGATTCTTCGAAAGGCCCAGGCGCATGATACAACTTTTTTGCAGCTGTTTAAGCAACACTGTGGTTACCCTGAATTGCCTAACGTGTGTCAAGCGCTGCCATAGTTGCACACAACCGTTGGTAGAATCGAGTTCTACTTCTGAGCCTTTTTCTGTTAAGTTGCACGCAGTGCTGCGGGCATGGACAGACTGCAGAAAAGTCGAAAATCGCATATCCAGACCAAAAATAACGATCATAGGACATGACTCTTGTTTGTACTTACCGCAATTTCTCTCGTCACTGAAGTCACCACAATCATCCTCGCCGTTACAACGCAACTGTCGTAGAATACACATTTTGTTATCACAGGTGAATTCGTTGGCTTGACAGGTAGACATGACACAGCCTGGATGCTCATCTGATCCATCCGCACAGTCGTCCATGCCATCACACTCGAACTTCTTTGGGATACAACGCGAGTTGTTACACCGAAACAAGCCCGTTGCATTGCAGAGGTCTGGAGTTTGAGTTGTTGAAAGAAAAGATTTTGAAGGTTTAAAACTGAACTTTATAAGAGGATGGGACGTTCTTACGTGAAAAGAGTATTTGTCTGCGCCAAAAAGTCAACATAGTAACGATTTTTGACACTTTTTCAGCTCCAAATAGAAACAATAATTATCAAACGTGAGAAGACAATACCTTAAGGCTATGGAAACGTAGTAGTACTTACGACAATTTTTTTCAGTCAGAACCATCCTGGCAGTCTTTACTACCGTCACATACCCAGGAATCTTTGATACACTTGCCATCTGGACAACGAAACTCGTAGAAACTACAATTATTTGGACAATCTTTCTCGTCACTTCCGTCTTCACAGTCGTCATCCCCATCACAGAGCATAATTCTGTGTATACAACGTCCATCAGAACACGTGAACTGTTCCAGTGAACAATTGCGCTTTTCTGTGGAATAGAGGTATGTTTAATACATGTGTAGTACCCACGATCGTTAAGTTCTACAAAAGCAAGTACAAGGGCAATACAAGCACCAGCCAACGCTGGTAAGAACCTATAAAACAGTTATGATTAAATAATTATCAATATCATTAATATAATCATCATCATCATCATCATCATCATCAATATATTATATTATCCAAGGCGGAGGATCCATAAGACAATTATCACTTGCTTTCACGTCCTCTTCTCGACGTCGTCGACGTCAAGTGGTCATTTTGAATATAATTCATCAGCGCGCGCGGCGTACTACTACGTTCTTTCAAACGACCGGCACAGCTACAGTGAAGATAAATGCATCGCACTTGGTAGACGAAAAGGAGGTCGTGAAAACAGAGAAGGTCCATTGACAGAGCAATTATTGTCGAAATGTATTTCTGCAAGAAGTCTCTTACCACAGGCTGTCTCGTCTGACCCATCTATACAGTCCTCCATCTTGTCACAAACCCAACTTTTAGGTATACATTGTCCAATGCCACACTTGAACTCGTTATGGCTACAATTACGTCGTGATAGGCAATGGACTTCATCGGATACGTCAGGACGATCACAGTCGTAGTGCCCATCACAACGTAATGACTGTGGAATGCATTTCCTACTTAAACGGCACTGGAATTTACCAGATTTGCACTGTGAAACATTTGCTAAAATAACAAAAGAAGAATTTAAATTCCATTTGTTATACAGTTCTACTAAATAAAGTAACAGTGCTATCATCTTGACTACATGGCTAACAACAGATTCCATTTTCAGTGCATGCGTCTGTACTCAAGGAGCAAGGATGGAACAGTTGGTTAGTGCGCGGCCTTCGGTGCGAGAGGTCCCGAGTTCGATCCCCCCAGACCTCACATCCTTGTTTCGACTTTTTTCCAATCTGTGTAGCTTTGATTAGCTTTAAATACCCTTAAAATGGAGCACTGATGGAGAGAGGGGAGTAAAATGAGCGCACCGTCGACCTCAGGTTTGTCAGTTGAATTACTGTTACGAGTTATCGACGTTAAATATGGTCGCTTTACTTTACTTTACTTTACTCTAATAGACGCAGATATGACGTTAAATTGTACATTGTGGTGACAAGATAATACTCAAATGGAGTATTAAGTCGACTGGCGTGGATGTTGTTCTCACCACATTTTCACACCTTCTGAGCATCTATTAGAGTACAGACGCACGTGAAAAAAAAGAGAATCTATCTTATATATAAAAGACATCTGATTCATCAAAATCAATATTCCAATTAACAAATCAGAATGCGCGTAAGACATGGTGACGTCATCCGTACGTCTATACACCGAATTATTACATAATCAGCAATTAACCAACAGTTAATACTTACAGCAGTTGGCACTGAGCGTCCTCGTCAGAATTATCCACACAATCACTTTCTCCATCACATTTCCATTTAGCGAGAATACAACGGTTGTCGGAGTTACAGCGATACATATCAGGGGGACAGTGTGGTTTTACGGTATAGTTAACTTAAAAACAACATTAGCTTAGTTAATTTTACAATACTATACTATACTTTATACAATACCATATTCAAACCTGACGAAGTCGCTGGCTCTAGTGATGGAGAGGATGACTACAGGGACCGCGGAGACGATCCCCCACCAACCCCACCTAGTCAAATGTTCTGTTTAAAAAGTTTTTTGACTGGATAGTCTTCTGTACTTTCAAACTGCTATCCCCCCAACACACACACACACTTTTCAAGGTGTTCCGCAGTCCTTGGACTATGAAAGTTATTCCAATGACACTGTGGTATGTGTGGGATGATGGCTGATGTAATACGAAACGTTTCTAATCATACAATGGTGATGATGATGATGATGGTGGTGGTGGTGGCAATGGTGGCGGCGACAGTAAAAAGTTCATACACCCTGCTGAACTTTAGTAAGATCTGTTGGGTTCTCGCAAAAACTTAATTAGGTAGACTGAGCAAACGTGACGTGATGTGACGCCCAGTTATTGATAATAGAAAATGAGAAAGCGAATAAGAGAAAGTGATGTGAGGTAACTCTTACATAAACATGTCTTGTTGTTGGTGTCATCTAGTGTCATGCCAAGAGGGCAGTCACACGAGTATCCCGCGGGATTTAAAAGGCAGAGATGACTGCAACCACTCGTACCATTTGAACAGGCGTTCGTCCCTGTACCACAGAAACAAATAAACAACATTTATGATGACGAGACAATAAGGTTTACGCATTAGGCTCCCTGTTCCCTCCTGTCTACTCCGTGAACAGCAGACAGGCGAAGCTCGAGTGAGAGGGGGAGGTACTGAATAAGAAATAGTTCTCTGATACTCAGCTTATTCAGGCTTGACTAGTAATGAACCTTATTAAGAATCAGTCCTATCATAATTGTTCATAAAAATGACAGGCAACAGACAAGACGTTATTAAAGGGAGAAAGAAAGCACATGTCGTCTTATCGAAATTTCTGTACCTAAACTATAAGAAAATGGTAGGCATGGCTAGTCCAACAAAGCTCTTTAACAAAGCTTCAGGCATTTTATATTTAGAAGACCAATTCCTTAAAAAGTAGAAAAAAATAGAAAAGAAAAAAAGGAGAGCCCCTTTAACATGGTACCCCTATCCCCTTTCCTCTCATCCTCAAAGCCTGTTCACAGGTTAGTAATCCAACTCAGGTAAATTGCTTATAATTATCCTTACCTTGTTGGAGCGACGAACTAAACACCTTAATGTCCATCACCCCCAATAAATCAGACTTTACAACTAGTGACTTCACTTGGTCTTAGCTTAGAGGCTTTCCTGATGTCCTTAGTAATCCAATCAGACCAATAGATATACCCATCCAGTACACCCAAACCATATGGATGCTTTAGACCCTTTGATTATTACACGACGATTTGTACCATTCAAAAACACACATCCTATTGTATTGGTCCTACCATCGGCCCAGTAGAGCTCACTAGTTTGTATGTCTATAGCAAGGCCATTAGGCCATGTAAGGCCACCACCTTTGACTAATACACGACGATGTGACCCATCCATAGAGGCGGTTTCTATTTTAGCAGGAAATCCCCAGTCACTCCAGAACAGAAGTCTGTAAAAGAATAATATGATGAGGAGTAAAGGCTAGGACAGACGGTGCAATACTTTTAAAAGAGTTACAGTAGAATCGAATACAACTGCAACGCTGCGAACAGCAAATTGTATAGCGTCGAAAACAGACAACGATCGCTGCAGATTTCCTTTCGAGACTTGATCTTTTGTGCAGCTGCGCGCAGAATTTTTGGAAGACTTGCTTGTGTTACAGACCCAAATCATCTTGTTCCGCTAACACCTGAACAACACGATATTATGTGAACACTTACCCCTGAACTGGATGGACCACTATAGCTCTTGGAATATTGACATCTTTATGGAAAAGACTTTTCTTCAATGACCCGTTGAGCTTCGCAACAGCAATCTCCTGCATATCCACATCAGTCCAGTACAGGTTCCTTCCAAGCCAGTCAACCGCAACCCCATCAGAATTACGTACCAGACTAACCAGCACCTGTGATTTTCTCCCTGATAGGGACACTCTGTTGATACTATCCCGTACCACATCAGTGAAATAGATGTTACGTTCACTAGAGTCGTAATCTAAACCAACAGCGTGTCCAAGAGCAATGATCGGGGGAAAGATTTCACTCTTGTCTTCCAGTGAAATCCCTGAGATCTCAGTCCTGTGCGCGTAGAGTAAAACCGAGTCTATCTTTATACAAGATTTGTTATCAGAACCAAGTCGATAACCCATTTCACATCTACATGTGCAACCTCGATGAACAGTAAGTAAGCATATATGATGACAGCCACAAAAAACACAAGGGTTGGAAACCTCAGGCTGCCGTGCACTATGATACACATGAATATCCATAGGCTTAACCAAACCTTTCGTTAGAATCACAGTTTCATTACCACTGAATTTATCAACTTGAGCTACCGCATGTCTCGTCCAATCAGTAAAATACAAAAAGTTACCAAATAGAGTAATAGCAAAGGGATGAGCTACATTTGGATGTCCAACAATTTTTCTTACATTTTTACCGTAATAAGACATGGCACCAATGTAATCTAGGTGCGCGTCAGCCCAATAGAGGGTCCGTAAAGGGTAGTCTATGGTTAGGGCGTTGGCCCAGTAGATATTGGCTTCAGCTAGTATGGTACGGTTTGTCCCGTCCATGTTTGCACGTTCTATCCTGTGGGCCTTCCAGTCAGTCCAGAACATCAACCTAGTGTGGCAAAGAAATAAGAAAAGGTCATTTATTAACGCAGACACACCAGTGAATCGCTTAATTAATGTTACAGCGTTTCACCCTTGGGTTCATAATTAATCGATAAAACGATTTATTGTAACTATTTGTCGAAACGAAACTTAGTGTTAAGGTAAAAAAACAGGGTTCCCACTCTCCAAGTAAAACAAAATTCCCTGATTTTTCACTGACCAAATCCCATTTTTACCGACTTTTTATAGTGAACACAAATTTAGAACAATTTGTATTCCACCGATATCAGTCTGCGGAATTAAACGATTAAGGTTTGTGGAATTTCACAGCCAAGCTGCTAAAAGGGCTGTTTGACCTTTTCAACACAAATTTTAACATTTTGACAATTTCCCTGACCAAATTCAAAATTCCCCGACCTTGAAAAGTTTAGGAATTCCCTGACTTTTCAAGGTCGCTGGGAACCTTGATGCAAAGTAGGGCGGAGCAAGGTAAAAAATATATAAACTAGCTTCGATCTTTTCGATAATATATGCCTTTGCAAATACCGATACGAATGGACAAGGTATATTATCTTACCCGTCTCGGGGATCAAGAGCTATACCCCTTGGCTTTCCAAGGCTTGTAGTAATCAACGACGCCCTATGGCTACCATTCAGTTTGCTCACATAAATTCTTTTGGCTGCACTGTCAACAAAGTAGAGATTTCTACCGATCCAGTCCACTGCCAACCCATCTGGCACAGAGAGCCCGGTGTTAATGATTGCTTCTGGCTGAAGAAGAATGATAACAATTGTCATTAAATTGTTTGGTACCAATACTATTCAATATTTGCGTAATATCTGCGTAATATGTTTTCTCTAAACCACCGCCCCCCTTCCCACGGCACCGCTGCGTAGACATTTCAACAGAAATTAAAACATTTATTCAATGAGCAACATCGTTCAACAGTTGAAGAAGTGACAATGAAAATGATAAGTGATTTTTCTGATTTTTCAATTTTTCTCAATGGTCTAAAATAGCATCAATGAACTTTCCTGTCATATCCTATTAATGCCTTCAAAAAAGTCACTTGGTACCCCTTCAATTGTTGTCAACAAATCAGTGTTGAACCGTGTACAGCAAAACCTCTCACTACGAACACCTCCACCTCTAAGGACATTCATGATGTAGATTACCATACTTACGTACCATATGTGTCGTCAAATTTGCCCTGTAGATTGCGTTATCCGTCACATCAGACCAATATAGTTTCCCTTCAAGCATGTCAAAATCTAGCGCTACAGCTCTGGTTAAGTTTCCTATGATTTGCTCGTAAAATCTACCATCAGTGGTTATGCGTCTGATGTCTTTGTGGTTGGCAAAGATTAGCCAAGGTGTTTGAGAATCTATAAGGCAATTATGATTTTATATCTTTAACATTATCGTCATCATTATCATATTATTTGTCCAAGGCGTTTGAGACAATCTCGTACCCAGAGCCTGCGTTCCTCTTGGTCAGCGACCGAGAAGGGTACGAGATTGGGCCGCCGAGTGAACGGTCAAACAAACGTCTTGTTACTCGTGCCCCGGCCATAGGCCGGGAACGAGTTATAAACTGCAAATGTTTTTTTTCCTCTCGTCGTCCTCGAGAAAAGGCCATTCTTGCGCAATCGGTCACGTGATGCACTCCTGATTGGTTAAGAGCGTAAGAAACATTGCCCTTCATTCATCACCTTTGAGCGTGTGCGAACTCTTCGTAGTGAAGGCAAGCTAGGAACTTTAGGAATGCAAGATGGCCGACTACAAAGAAAATAGCTTTCAGAGACAGGCTCTTCCTGCAGTAGAACAATGTAATTTGAAGCTTTTAACTCGAAATATACCTATATACTTATAAGAGCTTCACAATGGGCTGTTATTTTGAGCTTGATCTCTAATACTTTGACCAAATATCGAACTCTGAATGGAGTACTTGAAAGAAAGCCCCCGCTATAAAGACTATTTCCTTTGAGCTGGAAATCTACGAATTTCCTCGTCCTACATGTTGCTAAACGAACACACATAGAAGCAAGTCAATTATATTCCTCATTCAAGCATTCAAGAGATCTTGGGAGGTTTTTGTACTGAATTTTAATATCGGAATTCTGGACCAGACCATTGCATTGAAGTAGGTTCTATTTGACCTTGTATTGCGCGTTTGGTCATGTAATGTCTTTTAAAACATGAACGAAAAAATACACGATTTGTTATTGTGTCAAAAACGCCGTTGTAGAAGTCTGTACAGCAAACAATTGAGATATATAGTGAAATAAAAAGTTGAATAAACTGGTATATTCGCAGGTAATATTTTTGCATGTCGGAGATATATTGTACCCATGCATGATAATAGAGGAACAAAGGCAAACACTAATAGCTGCTGGCAGACAAATTGACTAATCAGATATTCTTTAGTTTAAGTTAGCCGATTCAAAAAAGGTCTTTATTACTACTGCGGCTTGTTGAACTATAGGCTACCAGTGTACGCTTCGAGGAGCGTCTTGTTAAAAAGTTTATTAACGACAACATGTCAATCGCTCTTACTCTAGCGGCAGCTAATCTAAATGTCCTTTTAATTATGATTATTTCAGTCATCTCAAAATATCGAAATTAAATAAATATATCTGTATCTTAAAATTATTTATAGAGCAAAAAAAACGAAAAAGAAAAAAAAAAGAAAGAGAGAGGGAAAAAAAGAAAAAGAAAGAAAAGAAAAAGAAAAAAAAGGAAAAAAAATTGAAAGCTCCCATGCGCGGTCTCGAACCCTAACCGTTTGCTTCAAAGGCCAGAGTTATTCCATTACGCCACGGAATCACGTAATTTGCACAACAATAGACATTCCATTCACACGATACACTAGGTTATTTTGTCCTCCAAATCCCTCAGTAGTCCAGTTAGCCTAGTGGTAAGGTGCAGTCATTTACGGCCTAGGATCCGACTGTTTCCTCCCTCTTTGACCGCGAAGCTCGCTGCGTTCTACCGATAGCGCGGAAGGGGCCGAAATCTTCTTCCTATACGTAACATGCGATGATTCAGCATTATGTCTGGATGCATGGTCGACTTTTTCGATTTTGCATAAAATTAGCATACTAATTACTATTTACTGCGTGGGTTCGAATCCGGAATTTTTTCTTTTTTTTTTTCCTCTCATTTTCCTTTTAAAATGTTCTTAGTTTCCTTTTTTGATGGTTTTAGATGCTATGTTAAAATGTTTATTAACGACAACATGTCAATCGCTCTTATTCTAGCGGCAGCTAATCTAAATGTCCTTGTAAGCCGATTTTGGGCTCCCTTTTACAAGGGCACGAGTGAACGCACGAATGCGTCTAGTTGAATATGATTTATGAGCGTGTAAATGCTTGCAACTCACCTTTTGGTTTACAGGTACGTGGTGGTTCTAAGATATAGCCCTCGTAACACTTACACCTATATGAACCCTTGGTATTAAAACAAACATGGTCACACTGCCCAATATTCTTGCATTCATCAACATCTACAAGACAATGAAAGTTACATTATTCTGCGAAGCACCCAATCACAGCACAGTGGTGTCACTCACATGATAACTGTTATTTATTCAGTAATCGATCCATTTATTCTTGCAATCATTCATTATTCGCCCTCCCTTTAACCATATCTCCCTCCCTCCCACCTCCCTCCCTCTTCCTCTTTCTTTCTTTCTTTCTCTCCCCTTTCTTTGTTCACCCCTTACTCCTTCCATCTCTCATTTTCTCTCCCATCTATCCATCACTTCGCTCGTTCCTTCATCCATTTATCTATCAAAACATTTTTGTCATTTCTTGTAATAAAGAATGAACGGTGCATGCCTCAAACCAAATCTGCATGTGTAACAAGATCTCACTCAAATATGCAAATATGAACTATTTCCGTAAGTTGCTTTTTACATGTTCTACGTAAGCATACCAACACATTTTCGGCCATCTTTTCCAATAACATATCCATCGTTGCAATAGCAAACAGCTCCGTTTGCTGTCTGACGACAAAGTTGAGAACAGTTTTTATGTTGACAATCTGTATCCACTGCAAAAAGAGTAAAAGTGTTAGCCATCTATTGAAGAGTTCGGAACCATTTCTGGGTAACTCAACCATAACCGCGAATGTGTGAAAGTTGGGGATAAGAGCTAAGTTCATGGTTTTTGATTTGTTAAAAAAATTGCAACGCGCTATTTTCCAGAAGGATAGAAAGAAAACAACCAAATGGTCATTAAGGCTCTTTCTTTGGTCGATCTGAGCACTAATCTGTCCGGTTATATGATCTACCGATCATAAATCTCCACCTTAAGATAATGGTTATTTATGCTATGCCTCACCACAGAGCTAGCATGCATTAACGCTATCATACGGGATTGATTGATAAACGCTTACTTTATGCGTTTAGACCCTGCTCACGTAAGGGCCAGTTCACACAACGCATAAGCATACGCAGACTCAATAGCGTACTGCTCATTATAAGTTTTTGTTGTTTCTCACACCTGAGTGATAAATGCGCTACTGAGTCTGCGTATGTTGCTTGCGCTTATGCTTATGTCGCTAGTGTGAACCGGCCCTCAACGCTTAGCTTGAAAACAAAGGTATCGTAAGCGCTTCATTGAGCAAGCACTGAATGATGTTTAGATGTCAAAGTTTTCGAAAATACGCGTTGAGAGGGCTTCACCTTTACGAACTGTAAAACCTGATTCCCATATGATCGCTACGATCGCAGAAAAAGGTGTTCAGTGATCGTAACGATCAGATGGAAACCACACTAGCTAGCGTTCACAGCGAATACGCGTTTACAAACGTAAACACATACGTAATACTTATTACAGGAAGGGCAAATTTAACAACAAAACTTACGGCAGTGAGGACCTTCATCGGAGTTGTCGCCACAATCATTTAATCCGTCACATACTTGTTTTAATTGAATGCATTTTGAGGTGCCAACGCACTGCCAAGAGTTTGGAGGACATGTTGATTGCACTGAAATAAAAATAAAAGTATCACTTAAAATGAAATATAAAAACAAAAAATAAAAAATATACTGAATACTGGAAAATTAGATCATTCTAGTTGTGGGTCACACCAGTACAAAGGATTGGAAGGCACATGGAGGGAGGAAAAAGACGAACGGTATAAGGAAGAATGAAAAAAAAAGAGAGACCAAGAAAGGAGCAAAAGAGGAAGGGACGGAAGGGGAAGAGAGATAAGAAAGGAATGAAAAGCAAAAGAGAAAGGAAGGAGGAAAGGAGAAAGGGAAAGGAAAGAGGAAAGGAGAGAGGGAAAGGAAAAGGAAGGAAAGGAAAGGAAAGGAAAGGAAAGGAAAGGAAAGGAAAGGAAAGGAAAGGAAAGGAAAGGAAAGGAAAGGAAAGGAAAGGAAAGGAAAGGAAAAAAGGAAAGGAAGGAAAGGAAAGGAAAGGAAAGGAAAGGAAAGGAAAGGAAAGGAAAGGAAAGGAAAGGAAAGGAAAGGAAAGGAAAGGAAAGGAAGGAAAGGAAAGGAAAGGAAAGGAAAGGAAAGGAAAGGAAAGGAAAGGAAAGGAAAGGAAAGGAAAGGAAAGGAAAGGAAAGGAAAGGAAAGGAAAGGAAAGGAAAGGAAAGGAAAGGAAAGGAAAGGAAAGGAAAGGAAAGGAAAGGAAAGGAAAGAGCATGTGGGCAGGAAAGAAGGAATGAAGGGAGGGAGGGAGAGGAAGACAGGAAGGGAAGGAAGGAAGCAAGCAAGCAAGCAAGCAAGCAAACATTATTGAGTACGTACCACAGCCTTTCTCGTCACTACCATCATTACAGTCTTGAGCACCATCACAGCGCCAGTCTTTACTGATACACTTCCCACTCAGACAAGCAAACTCAGGTCAAAGGGTTACACGACTTTGCTAAAGGATAGAAAATTTACGATACGACTATACTTACTGCAACCGAGATTTTGAGGGTAAATCAGGCAATATCCAGCTAATTAAAATATATCTGAAAATGCATCTTTTTTTATTCCGTTTTCACCATCCACTGAAACGGTGTCTTTCTCAGACAAAAGAACTTTAAAACGTCGTTTTAGTGGGGACAAGAAGCCTAAGGGCTAATTTTCACGAGCGACGGAAGCCAATCTTCGTCCCAAGAGCCGATTTTTTTTACTGCGCATGCTCGCAGAAAAATACTGGGCTAGTATTTTTCTGCAAGCATGCGCAGTACGGAAAATCGGCTCTGGGGACGAGATTGGACGGAAGCAGAAGCGGAAGCAACTTACGCAAACTCAGTGTTGCATTTCTCACCTAGGTGTGAAAAAAAGACAATGCACAGTGCATACTGAGTCTGCGTATGATCCTCCCGCTTCTGCTTCCGTCGAACGTGAAAACCAGCCCTAACTGCAATAAAAAGATGCATTTTCAAGTTTATCCAGATAAGTGTGGGTCAGCCTTAGGGTCAGATTCATTCAGTTACAAACTTTCACTGACTTCTTGTAATGACTTGCGTATTTTAAAGACTTAAGGCGCTGTTACACGCTGAAACTTTTATCTGAAACTTGTCTCGATCACCGATGCGAGATTAGTTTACCTATTCTTTCACGGACGAAGGAAAACCACTCTAGTGGGATATTTAGCTGCTAATTCTCATATTTGTATATATCATATGATACAAGGATAGCAGCTTCGGCTGAATGGGCTACCCTTATCAATATTGCTCTACTACTGCTACTACTGCTGCTGACGCCCTGCTGTTTATTATTTGACAAAACAAAACTACTTACTGCAGTTTAATTCATCAGCATCATTCCCACAATCGTTATCACCATCACAAACAAATCCTTTTGGTATGCAATAACCATTAGGACATTCAAAGTCAACTGGACTACATGTACGATCTGTGATAAAAAAAAATACTCCGTAAGTAAATAATTATTCATTAATGCACTCATTTTTAGCCTTCGCAACTATTACTTTCTACCCAATGCCCATAACACCATCTAAATGAATGTAATGTGCGATAAGGTTGCATCTTTACTCAACATTCCGTTCGTCCATGAGTGTTATATCTAAAGAAACAAACGCTGTGTCTTTACGTATTTCTTCCATGAGTATTCTATCCAAAGAGATAAACGTTGCGTCTTTACGTATTTCTTACGTTAGTGTTCTATCCAAAGAGATAAACGTTGCGTCTTCACGTATTTCTTCCATGAGTGTTCTATCCAAAGAGATTAAGCGTTGCGTCTTTACGTATTCCATCCATGAGTATTCTATCCAAAGAGCGTGTCTAAAGCTATGTTGGACTACAAGGATGGAGGGAAGTCGAAAATAGGCCCTTTTACCCCTCATTCAATTGATACACTGTTCGAAAAACCTCTTTGGCCATTAAAGTATGTACACCTATTTCAAAAAAGGTTGTCACCGCCAAGAGCGATAGGCGATAGGTAATAGGTCATTCCAAGACCGCAAAGCACTATTGATTTCTTAATTAAGCCATCCTAAATCTTTCTTTGCACTCTTCCATTACAAGTATTTGGCTATTCATATGTAAATCAATTAGAAATCAATAGTGCTTTGCGGTCTTGGAATGACCTATTTCCTATCGCCTATCGCTCTTAGCGGTGACAACCTTTTTTGAAATAGGTGTATACAGGAATTATATATATATTGGACTATTATTTCAGCCAAGCGAAATCATGGCAACCGTACTTGCGTGCAACAACAATGGATGAAAAGAGAAGAAAATTCTAGTTTTTGATGGCTGCCACGAATTCTACCTATTTCTATCTGCAATATCTCGAGACCCCGCTGACCCGAAAAGTTCTTGATTCTCTTCCCAGGAGTTCGAGATAGTAAGAGTTGTTTTCGTATGAGAGGGAAACTTACCGCGCCGTACCGTGACCGTGTCCGTGCCGTAATGTCTATAAAAACATTTGAAAATTCTGCCGTAACCGTACCGTGCAGTGACCTTGCCGTTTTCCCAGTCATACGAAATTGACTCTAACGGGGTTCGGCTGTACTTACTACAATGCTTTTCATCAGAGAAATCTCCACAGTCGTTATCTCCATCACATATCCAACGAGACCTTATACACTTGCTGCTGTTGGCACAACGAAAATCATGACTGGCACACGTGGGGTTGTCTGAAGTGAAAAAATAGAAATCTGATGATTACATGCAACTATAATTTCTTATTCTTTTCTCCACAAGTCTCAATTTGTGATTCAGCCAGAGTACCAAACACTGGCTGCGGCGACATCAGAGCAACTTGTAGTTTTAAAATGATTAACTACAGTTTATTAATTAAAAAGATTCCTAACGATTTTTAAAGCCTCTTTTAAAGCCTCGGCAATCCAGTTCCGTCTTTATGGTAAAGCACCCTTAAATTTGGTCACGCAGACCGATAATTTTTGGTACTATAATTAATTAAAGTTATAATGCAAATCATCAACATTTTATCAGTTCAGGATATTTTTAACTGAGCTGTATACTTACGACAATTTTTTTCATCACTTCCATCTTCACATTCCTCTTCGCCATCACAAAGCCATATTGTAGGAATACAGCGAGAGCTACTTTTGCACTTAAACTGGTTTCTTGAGCACGTTATTGGAGCTGCAGTAATATAATACAATTAGTAAACACGGACGGGTGCTATAAACGATGAGCTCAACTTTTACTTTGAGGATGCTTGACGTTGTACAACCACTGTAGTACGTACTTAATGACTGAGTGGGAGGGCCGGATGGGAAAATATTTGGCTCGAAGCAGGAGCCCATTACACTCGAAGTCATGGCCGTTGGGACTGACCGCAGCGAGGTCGCCGTGCTCAATGACCAAGAGCCAAATATTTTCCCTTCTGGGCTGACCTAACTCAGGCAATAAGCAGTTTATCATATGACTCTCTTTGATCATTTTTCGCATTTTTGGACGCGCGCGGGTCCGGGGCCAGATACGGATTTTTCCCGGACCACCTACGAAAATCCGTATGTGTCCTGTCACGTGACTTTTTTCGTAGCTTTTCTGAGAAGCGCGCCAAATACGGGTCATGTGATAGTACATAATATTCGATATCGTTATAAAAACGTCGTAAGGGACCGGACCGCACGATTACTACTTTTGATTCACACTTGATTCTAAGATGTTTGATTACGATTACAATTACGACGTTAGCATGAACCAGGCTTTACGTCGAAAATCGTGGTATCGTGACCAGTAATATATTTGTAACTTTCATTCGGTTAGATTTTTTCTGATCGTCAAATGTCCTTGGGTACGGAGTATATCCAGAGATTTGCACAAATTCGCATAAGCACAGAGGCCAAGGATCAGAAAAAAGTCTAACCACGAATGAAAACTGGGGAAAAATACAGGTGCAAATAATGCAACGATTTTTGCTCTAACTCGAGTCTACAACAGTGACCGTGAGATACTCTAATAAAAGAACAAAAAGAAAACTACTGAGCATGAACATTTTAGCGAGAATGAAGCCACACTTGTTCAAGACCTAAAAGTGGGAAACTAGACAACAGGTTGGCTAAGAAGTAACTTACCACACCCCTTTTCATCAAAAAAGTCTGGTTTGCAGTCTTTGTCACCATCACATTTCCAGTACAGTGGAACACATTTATTATTGCATAAGAATTCTTGTGAGGAACAGGATGTGGCATTTCCTAAAGAGAGAGAGAGAGAGAGAGAGAGAAGTTATCGGTCTATCTCAGTTTTCCACAAGTTTTAATTCTTGGGAAATAATGGGCTTGAAGACTTTATGGATCTAGCCACACTTAACTATTACCTACGATCTAGCTACTGCATATGCATCCTCGGGGACCCCCCTCCCCCTCCCCCTCCCCTTTCGCCCTGGATCCCCGAGGATGCTGCATATGCATTTAATTAAATTTACATAACAATAGCAATAGTATTTATGTGGGAGAAACGGCTTTGAAAGTGAAATAGCAATCTTTCAGTCAGACTTGGATTGATTGATTGATTGATTATATTTATTTATGTCCATTTGATGAAACTTCATCAAACTACATAAGGGCTTATTGTTGAAAATATATCAAAAAGGAAATAGCTGTATCAGCTGTAAACAGTAAAACTCCTAAAAATTTGAATATCTTTTTATAATCATGGCTGTCTCAAGGAAGTCTACAGTTTTCAAATACATGTATGTATTTGATGAGATGCCAAATAATTAGGTCAACTCACAGTGTATTTCATGACTGCATTTAAATATCAGAGGACAGGGACATGGCTTACAAAAATGTTGAAAATATTTATAAAGCAAAATGATTGGTTAATATCCTGTGCACTGTAATATAAACACTCTGGTCATACCCAGCCCTACCCTTGCTGACAGTCAGAATTTAATAGCTCCATATATAGCCTTGAATGTGTATACTTTATATATTCCCAAATTCAACCCTCTTGAGATTGACTATATCGCACATACATTGTAACATGCACATAACATAAAGTGAGGCGAATATAAATACAAATATAATTATTGCAAAGGTGTTGAGTAATAATTATTGTTCCGGTTGGAATGAGATGAACACAGAGAGCTTCTCTTCATTAGCCTGGAGGTGTAATAATATTGTAGCTGTCTTAGTTTCACGAAACTCATATCATAATAAACAAATGGAAACATATGGCAATTCATAAGATAAACAAATGATCTATTATGTTTTGTTACAGCAAGACTTTTACAGTGCAAAGCTTAAAAGTATGACCAGCTATGTGTTAGTGTTCTTTTGAAAAAGCAATTATCCAATCAGCATCCGAGGATTCTCTTATCTTATCTCTTATCTAAGTTTTGACTAGTGGAGGATGGTGAGACAAAAGTATGCAAATACATTAACACTGGACACAGTTTTGAGCTTTGCACTGTAAATCTACCAATTATGAGGCCTGCATAGTCTAATAACCTATTATTTCATTGTAGCTGATTTACAAACAGCAAAAAATGCTGACTACAAATAGACCGTTTTCTCAAGGTTGCATGCACACACAGGACAAATTTAGTCTTGAACTTGCTTTGAACCCTGAGATTACAAACATAAATGGACTACAAATCCTGAATCAAAATGATCTTTTCTCCCCCCCTTGCGTGACATTTTTTTTTTATTTTAATCAAACAGGACCAAAAAAATAATATTTGAAAAGAGCACACCAAAGTTAGCAAAAATTGAAATTTTGAGGTAGTTTCAATGAAATAGCACCAAACTTATGAGCGGCCGAAGTTTGTGCTATTTGTATAGAAAAATTGGTTGAAGCAGGCAAGCTGTTACCCTCCACCAAATGCTTCTATACAAAAAGCACAAACTTTAACTTTAACTCTGGTGCTATTCATTGAAGCTACCTCAAAATTTCAATATTTGCCAACTTTGGTGTGCTCTTTTCAAATATTATATTTTTGTTGCTGTTGGATAAAAAAATTGAAATGTCACGCAAGGGGTGAGAAGAGCTCATTCTTTTTATCATAGTAATAGACAACAAGTCAGTCACAACATAAATTTTCTAGTTATAAAAAAATTTAAAATTGAAGATTATAATTCAAAAAAGAAAAATCCATAGGCTATCAATAACCTCTAATAACAAAGGGTGATTGATCACAAGCACTTTTGTGTCTAGAATTCATGGATCACTGGTATATAAGAACTATGATTTTATTTATATTAAATCATAATTATAATAACAATTATTATAATTATACATTGCAACCAAAACCTCCACAAGTTCTACTAGTTGCAACAATTTAGCACATTGCAAAAAAATCATATTTTTGCAACACGTTTTCAAACTTGATGAGCTTCAAGGTTCAAGCTTAGAAGATTAAGCCAGCAACTTGAGGAGGAATCCGTTTAATAGCTGTGGCAAGAACACAGCCATCTGTTACCATCAGTAAAGCTAAATTTAGCTTTGATCACTGCAGGCTCCTAGCTGTCTCATCATCTTAACTGACTTAATTGTGGTTGCCTTGAGGACCCTTGCTCTTGATATAATTTTAAATTATGTTTAATTAGGTATTTGGTACTGGTCTTCTGATGCATATAAAAGTTATTTAACATATTCTATGCAAGCAAAGTTACGCATATCAATAGGAATGACACGTGACTTTGGATTTACTTTAATCTATTTATATATCTGTAATATCATTATTTTGTAACTCAAAACTCACTAGTGTGTTTAGTGGTTTTGGTAGGTCAGGGATTTATTTCTTTGTCGTGTTACAGCTGCATGATCACTAGTCATTTCAAAAACAAATCCCAGCTCTTCTGCCAAACAAACTTGTTGACTTGTTATATTACATTTTATTATTCAGTTGTTGCACAGGGAGAATTGGAAACATATGTTTAGAAATAACTTCAGTTTTATTTAGGAGAGGAGGAGGAGAGGAGAGCAAAGGAGAGGAGAGGAGAGGAGAGGAGAGGAGAGGAGAGGAGAGGAGAGGCTATTGTTTTGTCCTTTTCTTTATACATGTACTACAAAGTGAATTGATGCAAGCTGGTATCTATGTTGATATGAATTAAGTCAAGGGCTATACAGTGAAACCCTCCGTAAGGTAGAATTAGCAAATTCAAGTCTGTATCATTTTCAGGTTTATTGACTCATTTTTGAAGGGGGTTTAAGGCTGGTTATTTGATTTAGCTTGATATTTTTCATTTTAATGATTATGAAATATTAATGCTCATAACAAAATATAATGAATTAAATTTTAATGATATATATTAATACTCACCACAATCACTCTCATCACTTCCATCTGAGCAATCGTCTTCTCCATCACATTTCCAATGCAATGGAACACATAATCCATTGCATTGGAAGCGGTGCTGAGGGCAAGGACCTAAAGAAGAGAAATCCTTTACCCCAGGAACCAATTGAATAATTGTCTTATTATGTAATTTACACATTGAATTAATTCAGTCACGTAAGAATTATAGTCCCAGATATGTCTGCTTTTGTTATGGGTCTAAAACACCGTCCAAAACTATACAAATGGGTAGTAATAATAAAATAAACTCAGACAAAACTCAATATAAATGACGGCCGTTATCAATGTTGTATGTCGATATAGGAATTATTTTTAAAAATCCGCGCCAACACTTTCCATTAAAGACATCGATGTATTACTCCAACGGATTGACAACGGAAAAATATAGGCCAATACTAAGGTTTTGAAAGTGTTAGGCGCGCCTATCTCATAGGATTTAGAGGTTTTTGTCTCTGCCAGTAGAAGCCTTTCAAAACAAACATATTAAATCCACGTGCGAGCATCACGAACTCAAGGAGAACACTTCCCACTTCGGCTTGATATAAACAAGTAGAACACATTTAGAACTAGAATATCATGGTTGAAGCTTAGAAAGAGGCACTTATGGCCGGACAAAGCATAGACTATTGTTTCTTTGTCCTATAAATATCAGAAAGGCACTTAATGTCGTGGGGAGAAAATTAATTGTAAACATGCACTGTTTAGTCACAGGATGCAGGAATCACTGCCGTATCATTGCTTAACATATAAATTATAAACTTGCTGCTCCTAAACTACAGTACATCTAAAAGGATATTTCATTTTCTTTGCGATTAGTCTCTCAATAGGAAATATATAAATGATTTTACGTTACCTACGAATCCAGTCAAAGCATGGGCTCCAGAGAACTGAACCAAAATAAAAGTCCAAAATATCGTACAAAACAAAACAAAGAAATTAGTAAGCTTTTTCTCTTTAGGGCTAGTTGTCTCGTCGTTTCTTTTAGTGTTAATGAAATAGCATCACTTTGGGATTGAGACAGTCTCATTTAGATAAGCCTCGTAGTGTTCACAGTTTGGTAGGGAAGGGTAAACGTTTACAAGAACGGCGTTTATGCTAATCAGTAATGTCTTCGTGACTAGGTCCCCTCGACCGATTGTCCAAACACAAAGAATCAAAACTCGCGCCCTAGGCCTTTGAAAGGTTATCAAATGATACAAAGGGGACGGCCAAGTAAGGTAATTTTTAGTTATGAAAAAAAAAAATTCAAAATTTTATGAGGTCCTCATGTGGTACGTATATTTCCAGTAATCAATATGATAAATTTAGACGAGTCTGGTTTAGTTATGCGGTCATATTCCGCGACAGCTGATTCGAGTGCCGACCGAGTAGAAACTTTATTTACATCGCCTTCTCTTCTCTTCTCTTCTCTTCTCTTCTCTTCTCTTCTCTTCTCTTCTCTTCTCTTCTCTTCTCTTCTCTTCTCTTCTCTTCTCTTCTCTTCTCTTCTCTTCTCTTCTCTTCTCTTCTCTTCTCTTCTCTTCTCTTCTCTTCTCTTCTCTTCTCTTCTCTTCTCTTCTCTTCTCTTCTCTTCTCTTCTCTTCTCTTCTCTTCTCTTCTCTTCTCTTCTCTTCTCTTCTCTTCTCTTCTCTTCTTGTTTCTTTTAATACTTCTGGTAAATACTTTTCTAGTTTCCGTTTTCTTTTCTATTTGGATTCTTTTCGTTTCTTTTTCTTTTCTTTTCTATTTTCGTTTCTTTGCTTCAATTGTTTCCCAATTTTCTAGCTTCTTTTATTTTCTTTCTTTTTTCCATTTCTTTTATCTGAAGAAATAAAACGAAAGAAGAGTGAATTCGAATGAAATTAGACGATTGACAATAACAAAAATTTAGTACCCAGTCTTTATTGTCCTCACGGCCACAAGACGATCAGTTTCAGTCAAGACAATCGGACGCTTCATGTGGTCGATTGAATGATCACTTGTAATTCGGAACCCTTTCCCAATGGATGTTTTATATGTAATTTCTTGGACAGCTACCTTGTCTAATATAGGTCTTTTACTAACAGGAATGTAAGTATAAAGTTGAATTTTTGCTAGAATTCCATTTGCCACTCGGCTTAGCTTACGTGTCGCTGTCTATGTGTCAAAAGGAGTTTTTTAAGACAATTTTTGTGTTTGCCTTTGTTTGTTTCTTTTAAATTTAAACCCAGAGAAATTTGTAACATTTAATGCCTTGATTAGCCGTTATTAGAATCAGAATAGTGACATATCGAAATATTTTGAAGGGAAAATAAGTCTTTAACACAGGAAGCCCAATTAATTGTTGTTGTTTGTGTTGCTGTTTTTCTGTTTTTAGTCAAACATGCTCAAGAATAATAAGAAATCGAGGGACGGGTCAAGTTTCAATGTTTCCATTTATTGCATGTTGTTTGAGGTATGTTGTACTTTGCATAAAAAATACTTAAAACATGAGCTCAGGTACAATTAGTCTGCGTAGCGAACCTAGGAAGGGGGGGGGGGGGGGTGGGGGGAGAGAGAAGGGGACTGGGCTGCTACACAGGCTAAGGTACAATGTGTAGTTCCAGAAAATATCCATACCCCCGGAGGGAATTTTTAAATGGGCCCAGCCCTATCCTTGGAACGTCCATTTTCCTTCCATACAAACTCTGTAATTTTGTTCTTTCTCTGACCCTCCTCCCCTCTAGAATTTCAAAATCCCTCTGTGGTGGGGGTATGGATATTTTCTGGAACTACACAATGTAAATGATTTGAAAACTATACCCTTGACATACATAATTTTCTTATCACAACCTATATAATTACTTTTCTATGCTGATTTTTCAACAAACTCTAGCCTCGATACAGAGGCCCTAAAAATTATTTATGTATGCTTCTGATCTGCCATCGGTCAGTTCTGATTACCAAGATAATTTTTATCTTTTATCACCATGCAATTGCTGTTCATATAATTTAAATTTATTTCTAGTGGTACTCTGTGGACAAAGTATGGCTTACTTAAAAATGACTTCCCAGTTACATTTGTGAGTGCAGCAGGAATGGTCTCACAAAGTTTTTATATATTTATATATTATGCCAACTCAAGAGACAAGGTAAGACTGCTAGTACTATAAAGGGCTGTTTACACAGGTGATTTTAAATGCATGTTTACATGGCCCCTCTGATAATCACGATGGGTCTGCATTATAATCAGTTTGCTTAAAAAATGAACTGGAACACTTTAATTATGAAAGTTACAAGGCTGAGGTGTCCCAGGCACTATTTATATCCACATTAGAAATAAGTCAACATTATAATAATGTGCTCTGCTTGGTTGAGAGACCACCAAAATCTATATGCTCTTTTTCACTGGTAAAGACATATTACTTATAATTAAGTTAAGTCAGAGGGATGTTCATATTAAAAAAGTCTATCCACAAACTTTAAGGAAAACGATAGCAATACAAAAAGACGTACATTTTCAACCAAAATAATTTAAATGAGCATACACTGCTCATCTACATGTGAAACTCAAACTTTTCTTGTTTTTTCCCCCAACATCCCGCGTGGTCTAGCTGCAGTTTCACCGGGTAGAGTCATGTAGAAAAATATCTTACAAACACTATTTTTATTGCAGAAAACTGTGTCCTTAAAGATACTCTGGTCATTTTTATTCTTGACTTCAATATTGACTTACGTCAAATATTATGTACGAGATACAGAAACAGCACTTCTACATCTTGGCTTTATAGCCAGTGGCTCCACTGCCACTGTATATGGGTCACCTCTTGTTTCATTGGTAAGTTGAATACTTGAAGTCAACCACTGTGGAATGTGTGTGTGCATTCCGTGTTGTTTTGCACATGGCCATTTCTCCTGGGCATTTTGATTGGTCAACGTTTATTTGCTATCCAATCAAAATGTTGTTAAAATACTGATCGGCACGATATGCACTCTCACCACAGCATGAACATTTTGACACTCAAATGAAAACTGCTCTGTATGGTGCGCAAAAGGTCTTCGAATTTGGTTTAAAGTTGTACCGGGAAAATCACACAAAATTGTATATCTCATGGAATTTGACACATTTACAGCTAAAATCGTTGCATTGCGACCTCCAACATTGGTAAGGTTTTTGTCTTTTCTGATTCGTCCATCATTCTCTAGGGGTCGGAGCTTACACGAACTCAATAAGTGATTGGTAGATTTGAAATAAGCTCCACCCCAAACGTATTGACAGATCAGAAAAAAACAAATTCAAACCAAATTATAATTTTCTGGTCGTGATGCAACGATTTCAGCTGTAAGACCCATATAGAGGGATTTCATGGCAGCCATGTTTGTGGGCAAGTACAATAGAAAGTTTTTGAATAACAAAAGATTTTATTTCTTCCTTGGAGAAAATCACTATTATTTTGACCACAAACATGTCTGCTGTGAAATCCTTCTACAAGACAACAATTTTGGAAATGGCTGTATGACATTAAATAATGAGAAATTATGGTGATGTTATGTTATACTAAATATAGAAGATTGACAAGTTATTATAATCATAACATTTTAATCTTTATCCTGTGTTTCAGGCTACAGTCATACAAAACAAAAGCACAGAATGCTTGACTTTCTCTCTCTGTCTTGCAAACTTTATTGTGTCTTTACAGTGGTGCATATATGGAGGCCTTGTTCAAGATAAGTTTCTTCAAGTAAGGTCTTAATATAGCATGAAAAAAGCCCATATATACAATCCACAATTTGGCAGGTGCAACACTTACTAGAAAATAAGCATGAACTGAAAGATGCAGTGCCAGGTTCCTAAGTGAATTTCTCCTCTAGCACTGCATCTTTCATCCATACATTCTACAGCGCGTTCCAACATCTATATATATATACCCAACTGCAGAATCCAGGAGTCGTGGAATCGAACCCCACCGACTGGAGGTCAGAGATTTTTTTCTCTACTTTTTTAGGGCATTCATAGGATCACCGTTAGCTAGGAAAGTTTCCTCTTTAGGATTTCTCCTCTAGCACTACATCTCTTATTCATACTTCAATTTCATTCTGTCTCATTGCTATCCGGTCTTTCATTACATTCGCTATTAGAAAATGGTGGTTGACAATGAGACACAGGCTTTGGTTAGTTAGTTTTGAATTGATTGACTTTGAGACCACATCCACAGTAGTGGTCCTAGTAGTTGTTGTTGATGTGGACCAAAACACCATTGAAACTCTACATCCGCACCACAGGAAACTCGAGCTCTAAACTAAAGCAATTAATGACAAATAAGTTGGTGGCTTCACGAAGAACAGCTAGTTAGGAAAACCCGCTTAATCTTAATAAATTACATAACACCAGTTTTTTGTGGAGATGAGGTGATTTTTACTTATTTGCCGTAAACCCACATATGTACTTATCAAATTCCTTTAGTTTAGAACTTGGGCGCCTGTGTCTGCACCGTTGGGCGTTTTCTTAACGTTTCCTGCTATAATTTTAACGTATTGTTTGTACTTAGATCCCTAATGGAGTTGGAGTAATGTTAAGTACTGTGCAATTATCTCTCTTCGTCTGCTACCCTACAATACCTCAAAAGACAATAACATACCAACCTGGATCAAAGCCTTCAAAACTAGATGTATAGATCATATTTTTAGACAATAGATCAAGTGCAACATACTACATGACGGACTGAAGTAAAGAAGCAAGAAAGAATCTCTTGCATGACCTCGAAAATCAAGAAATGTTTCCACCAAGTAGAACTTGGATGGTGCATGTAAATAGGAAACAAGATGCTACTGATACTGGCTCGGCTGCAGTATTGTGTTGAAATAAGTGCGTAAAGTTATGAAATGACAATACGAATGCTCCGTGTTATATCATCCAGGACGCACAAGCATGAGAAGTGCGTGCTATATGTAGTGAGATATTTATACGTACGCTGAGCGTAGAGAGTTACCAGGACTACTATAAATCAGTACGCAAAAATTTGCGAAACTTTGAACATGCATGTCATATACTCTTTGCTAACTGGTGACAGATGCTTGAAGTTGATTATGCAAAGAAATACTTGAGAAGAAAGGACAATGTGAAAAGTAGCGGACTTCGCGCATGGTCCGCGTTGTAGGGTCAGTCTGCAGCCGTCAGTAGAGTGTATCATAGGTTCTACTGTCCGCCGACGGTGAAAACGGAGCCTACCATGGATGACATCATCTGGTAAAAACTAAACATCACGCTCAAGAGAACAATTCAGAATACGAGAGCAAGCTAGACTATGAAATAAACAGATGGTTAATTTTGAAATCATATTTGTGCAAACATTACTTTAGCTGGACTGAGTAAATAATATATTCATCTAATTTACAATATATATACATAAGAGATAATAATAATTTAATTAGGATATCTTCGACTTTTATACTTTACAGCGATTTTCAACCACGCGCGTCCACTATGATTTTTTCTCTCCAGCGAAAACTAATTTCGTGGACATCAATCAAAAGCGTTTTCATGGTGGACGCGTGTGATTGAAAACTGCTGTAATTTTAATTAAGATTAATTTATTTGATTTTATTATATAGTCTTCTCGATATATATACGCGCACTCTGATTGGCCGAAAGTTATGCTAGGCTCCATTAGAGAACGAAGCACAGTTCTGATGTCAGCAGCGCCGTTCAGTAATACAGCACTTAGGAAGTACCGAGAGCACGAAAGAAGTGTGGGGGCACCCGCCTACGGCTCGTGCTCTCTTTTAGTTTACACTTCTTTCGTGCTCTCGTCACTTCCTGCGATTATAAAATAACTATGATATAACGCGCGCTCTGATTGGCCAAAGGACGCGTGTCGCGCGTTCTCTATGAGAACACACAGCACGCGCGCACATTTTCAAACTTTCTCCAACGAAAAAAGAAAATAAAACTTCAATTGTATTTAATTTTATAGAAGAAATAGAAAACTCGGCAGCAGTGCTATGTTGAGAGTAGAAACACTTGGAAATTGTAAGAAGACTCGAGAAGTGGTAAGAAGCAACTTCTAACACCTCACGTCTTCTGGCTTACAATTCCCGCGTGCTTCTATAACTCAACATCGCACGCTGCCTCGTTTTCTATTTCTACAGTTACTGAACGGAGCACGGAAAAAGCTGTTCTATTTGCTAAAAACAAAATGATGAGGCAAATAATATAAACATAAGATGTTCAGGGGCGGATCCAGGATTATCTACAGGAGGGGGTGCACCATAGTAGTAGGAAAAGGAGAGTTCTAAGACCGAGGTACGAGGTACGCCCCCCCCCCCCCCCAACCCCAACCCCAAGCCCGACTGGGCGGTACCTCCCTCTCCGGGGTATGAGGTACGACGATCCCTCGAGCCCGGTAGGGCTACCCCTCCCCCTACTAGCCCGGTAGGGCTACCCCTTTCTGAGGTATGATGAGGTACGACCCATCCCCCTCGAGCCCGGTAGGGCTACCCCTTTCTGAGGTATGATGGGGTACGAGGGTGGTACAACGGGGTATGAATGGGGTACGAGCGCAGCGAGTTTCCGGTACAACGATTACGGGGTCGATGACGTCATTGGTGGTGCAACAAGTGGGATAAAACAGGATGGTTGAAAACCGAAAAACCAAATCCTGGTGACCTCCGACAAGAAAGAGACTTACTCGAAGAAACATTAATAAAGATGGACCCATTCAAGTTCATGAAAAAACAGTTTCCACCTATGCAGTAGAAGTGTGCAAACACCTGTACGAAATCAACATGAAAGACTGTTGTGGATGTCGTCTTCCAAACAGTAACGTACAGTGCTTATTGTTGACAGAAGACGAAAAGATCGAACTTCACTTTGAGCAGGCCCTCAGAAATGTAAATATACTGAAAGTGATAAACAGAGTGATGGACAATATGAGACCTTTCCAACTAACCATTGAGGCAGAGGCCGAACTCTACAGCTGGACAGAGAGAAATCCAGCATTGTTACCGGAAACTTATCAAATGATTAAAGACACTGTGAAAGTGATACGAATGTATTAAAAAAAAAGTGTAATATAACAACAAGACACCAATAAATGTTGGAAATATGATTTTATTTACTTTCTTTTTTTTAGTTACAATTAATACATGAGTTAAATACTACTTAATATTTTTCCCAATTGGGTAATGATTTGGCGATGGCTCTCAATCTTTCTGAACGTCTTGGAGGCTCTAGGACTTTGTCTTTGTATTTATGGGCATCTTGATAACTTATCCATTTTACTGGTTTTTCTTTACTTGCTGGTGGAGTGGACAAGAAATCCGGTGGGGGTGGAAGACTTTGTGTTCTGGGTGTGCTGAATGAGGTGGTAAGAGAGGGTTGATCAAAACTAACGGTGTTTTTTAATGGAGTAGGAGGAACTTCAGACGAAGTCTTCGCGGTACCGAGTTGAAAAGTAGGAGTTCTAATTTTAGAGGTTAGTCTCTCCAGAAAAGAAGGTGTTTTAGGTTTAGGCGTTACAAAGCCACTGTCGCTGGTGAGACTTGTTGAAGGAATGTTTTCTTGGGTTGCCATAGTGATGAGAGGACTGGGACTAGCCGATTGCGATGCTTCTGATGTGTGGACCATTTCACTTCTTGATTTGTGGACTGGGAGCGAATGCAGTTGAAGCTGCTGCTGCAGATCGAGGTATCGGTTGTAAAGTTGTGAATATTCTTTGATTTTGAACTCCGCAGGAACACTGGGATCCCTTAGAATACTAGTCATTTGCTCCTCTAAATTCTGCAACGTTTTTAATAAAGGTGGTTGTAGATAGCTTTGGCGTTCGAAGTAATTCGCAATAGATTGGGCGACTTCCGATTGACCACCAATCTGTGCTATGGTCGTGGGCGGATTCGCAGTTTGATCGTTGGGAAGGATATTAGTTCGAAGTCTACATTCTTCCGGAGTATTGGGCTTTAGGTCCACGAAAAGATATCCATATGGTCGTTGTACAGCGGCTTCGTACTTTTGAATAAACTGTTCTGTTTTCCCAGGGTACATTTGTTTTCCCAGTGTCATGATTTGTAGTTTGTCTCTTGGGTTTTTAAATAAGATAAGGTATGCAGCGTTCAGACTCAGAGTGCGCATGATTTTTCCTTGGAAATATAGATTTTGCGTAAGAAAAATCACACTGAGGTTTCGATGATGAGATCCTTTGGTAAATAAGTTCATAATTCTCTTGTCGTTGGACGTCTCTGTCATTTGATCATCAATCACCATCAGGTTGTTGATTTTGGGGTTAAAGTACGAGTCTTCATCTAGGTCTAGTGGGATACCTTTAACAAACTCTATTCCTGGCACGGTATGTAGCATCTCATCGTAAGCAGGCTGCCATTGGGAATAACTCCACACAATACGCTGTGGTGGGGAATGAATTACTTGTCTTGCATGCTCTAGCAGATTCTGAACCCAGACCGTTTTTCCGGATCCTGTCATACCAGAGGCTATAGCTGTGAAGGGATGAAGTAAACGAAATTTTTCGCACTCTGTATCCTTAACTTGTTGAGTCTGAGGATAGGGACTAAACCGCTGACCACTTTTTAGGAGTTTTTCCTGACTAATCCAATATTTTCGTTCTGCATTGTCCAACTTATGAGTTCGATTTAAATGAGTGTACAGATTTTTCTGGGGCTTGCCACAGATGGGACACAACCGCACCATTTCGTGTCTTAGTAAAGAATGAAATTAATCCTTACAGCAAGGTTTTTTATAGACTTTAGTCTAGTATAGACTCTATTAGCAGAATCTAGGAGTAGACTCTAGTCTAGTAGTAGAATCTAGTAGTAGTTCTAGTCTAGTAGTAGATCTAGTCAAGTAGTGAAATCTAGTAGTAGATCTAGTCTAGTAATAGATCTAGTAGTAGAATCTAGTAGTAGATCTAGTCTAGTAATAGATCTAGTCTAGTAGTGAAATCTAGTAGTAGATCTAGTCTAGTAGTAGATCTAGTAGTAGATCTAGTAATAAAATTTAGTGATATCCTATTTGCTATAATCTTTAGTTTTTGCTTCATCAGTCGAGGGAACATATTGTCAATGTGATAAATGAGGATGTTCTTAAATTTATACATTCATTTGAAGTGGTACGCCGAGGAAACATGAGTCGATTACTTCTTGATAATCTTGGCTACTTGTCTCATTTAGCCTGTTGTCCTCCCCACCAAAGGGATTATTTACTCACAACTGCCACTCCCGAACAAGTACTTGTATTGTGCGAGGTCTGCCATAATCTATTGAAAAGAGTCATTCCGATTTCTAATTCTGAAAAAGAAAGACTGAGACCTCATGCAGATGATATTAGAGCTTTAGCTGCCTCATCAGTACCATTCAAAACTAAGAAAATACTCTTGGCTCAAAAGGGGGCAGGTTTAGTGGAAGATGTCTTACCCCCTCTAATGAGCGCCTTGAGTTTGTTTCTGCTATAAATAGTCGTGTAAAGCATAAAACGGTCATTTCATACCAGAGCCAAGATAGCATTGATCATCATGAAGAGAAAGTGGGTTGAAGATTCTGAGGAAGATGTATCAGACTCGAAAGTACCACCTCTAGTAAGGAGGAGAGGAGGAACCTTTGGACAGAGACATCGATCAGATGGCACAGCAGCTTCCCAAGAGCATACCCAGAGAGAAGGCTCTAAATTTACTTCACAGCATGGCTGCTTCTAAAGATATATTGTATTGGAATTCACATGGAGAAATGACTCATCGTCAGCGAAGAATACCATTAACCAAACATGATAGAGTTAATCGAGTATGCTTTATTGCCTTACAACCCAGATGTCCGAACGCCTAGAGGTTGAAAACGTTCACTCAAGGATTATCAGAGATTGGTATTGACAAGAAACTGATCCGTAACAAAAGGGTTCTGGCAGATTTGGTTGCCAGGCAACCGGAAGAGGACGAGACAGATAGCGAAACTAGTGACCAAGCCTCTGAAAGAGAAACTTCAGAGTCGGACAGTGAGAGTGTTAGTGAAAGCTTAGAGTCACAGGAGCATTCAGAACCGGAAAGTTTAGAATCAGACGATGAACCCCTAGAGTGTCACGTCTGCCGTGACTTCAAATCGTTCTATTCCATACCTGTAGTGCAATGCCCCAGATGTCTGTGGCGCGAAGGTTACTATTGTCGTGACGACCAACTGGTTGAATGCGATATTTGCTCACACGTCTTTGCCGTAGATGATCATACCACGAAAGTCAAGTTTTGTCGTTGTCGAGACTGTGATGCAGTCCATCAATTGTCGTTGAAATCCAAGAAATTAAAACTCATGGATGATCATGATGACAATCAAGAAGAATCCGAAAGCGAATTGTAACATCCCGAACGTGAATAAATGAGGACTTTTGACACTAAATTTGTGTGTGGTTTGTCTGACTACCTTTCAAGATCTGAATTTACATGTGTTGAAACCGTTCAGAGTGATTTATTTATCTCTTTATGATCTCATGTATAAACTGTTCTCCCACTGACTTTACGAGTCACAAACCCAAAGGCGATCGTACGGAAAGGTTAAAACTGAGTGGCTGAAGAACTGAAATAATCATGGGTGATGTTAGGATCAACTTTTCATGCAAGTCACCTCATCCTGACTGGTTCAAAGAACTCACATTTAAAGTGGGACCACAAAACGGGGTTTCGTCAGGTCGTGGGCAGTTCGGTGGTGTATGTAATGGTTATAAAATACACTGGCGTACTCTTGCTTGCGTGTCTTTATTCAAGTGAGCTCTCCGGCTCTTCAAACATATCTATTTACATATACTAGTATCATATATCAAGTATGATCGTGACATCTCCCCTTCTGGGAAGTTTATGAACAGTAACAACAAAACAGTATCTCCAGTCATTGATTATAAGTGTTAATGTTTCTATGTATAGTAACTAAGGTAAATAACCTTGAGTCTACTTTGGAGTATCTCAAGTGTCCTGAAATCTTACAGGTGGTCTGACTACCCTGCCAAATCGAGTCACATATGGGCTCCGTTCTTGAGGGTTGTCTGGCGGTCCATCTGGACTTGGGATATCAAGTTCTTTGGGTGAGGTGCTTGGGACGTCACACTCGGGTTGTCTTGGTTCCTCGGCTGGTGGTTGGAACTCGGGCACGGCCAGTAGATCTTGACGGTTCCTTCTAAGTTGTCTGCCAGACTCTGTTTGCACAATGTAGGATCGAGGTGTGTCAGCCTTTTCAAGTACTTGTCCCTGAATACTCCAGCTGTTTCCATCATGTATTTTGACGTTCATTCCCTTTGGAATCTCTGTGAGAGTCCTAGTTCCTCTATCGTAGTATTGCTTCTGCTTAGCTGCCTTCAGTGACCTCTGCTGTTCCTTAGTTATGGATGGAAGGCGTGTCCTTAGGTTTCTCTTCATGAGTCCCATTGCAGGTGCTGGAGTGCCGTCAGGACTGGTGCAGGCGCGGAAGTTTAGTAAGGCTAGGTATGGATCCTCACCGGATTTTGTCGCCTTCTTTAGGAGGGTTTTAACCGTTTGCACGGTACGCTCAACCTTGCCATTAGACCTGGGGTGCCTTGGACTGCTGGTTGTGTGCTCAAACTCCCATTGTTTCGCAAAATCACGATACTCCTTGCAAGAGAATTGAGGACCATTGTCGGTGATTACTGTGTCTGGTATGCCATGTCTCGCAAATATTGATTTAGTATGTCTGATTACTGCTGCACTAGAGATCTCAGGTAATAGACTCACTTCTGGATAGTTGGTGTGATAGTCTACTATCAAGAGATAGTCCTTTCCACTCATGTGGAAAAGGTCACATGCCACTCTACTCCAAGCATCGGTGGTTGGGGGGAGCGGAATGAGAGGTTCTCGTGGCTGTCTTTTTCTTGACTGAAGACAAGTTTCACAGCGTGAAACCATGTCTACTATCTCGGTCGCCATTCCGGGCCAGAAGAGTACTTCGCGTGCACGGGTCTTACATCTTTCAATTCCTAAATGCCCTTCATGGATTCTTGCCTTCATTTCCTTTCTCATTGAAGACGGTACTATGATTCGATTTCCTCGTAAGAGTATACCTTCAGCATCAGAGATTTCATCTATGTATGTAATGTAGGGCTTAACTGCGTCTGGGAGGTGTCTTTTGTCTGGTGGACACCCGTCGATAATTAGTTGTTTCAACTGTTGTAAGGTTGCGTCTGTCCTAGTTTCCTTCTTAAATTCTTCTAGTTTGGCTGTGGTGATTGGTAGGCTGTGAAGCACTGAGTGTACATGGCAGGTGATGTCTTCTTCGGGAATCTCTGGCTGTTGATATTGCGTCAGGTATGCCCTGCTGAGTGTATCAGCGACTGGAATGTCTGTTCCAGGAGTGAATTCGACTTGGATGTCATATCTTTGTAGTCTCAGAAGTAGTCTCTGAATTCGGGGTGGTGCCTTGCTGAGTGGTTTGGCGAAGATAGCTTTGAGAGGCTTGTGGTCTGATCGCACCATTACGGGCCTGCCATACGCATATTCATGGAACCGTTCACAAGCAAACACAATGGCCAGCGTTTCCTTCTCGATTTGGGCGTAGTTTTGTTCACACTGGGTCAAGGCTCTGCTTGCGAATGCAATTGGTTTCCATCTGTCTGAATGCTGTTGCTCCATTACCGCGCCGAGACCTGTCTTTGACGCATCTGCTGTGATTCTCAGAGGTAGAACGGGGTCAAAGTAGGCGAGAACAGGACTGCTGGTGACAAGGCCTTTTAGGGTTTTCACTGCCTTATCATGACGCTCGTCAAAGTGCCAGATGACGTCTTTTTCTAACAGCTGTCTCAGGGGGGCTGTCTCGTCAGAAAGGTTTGGCACGAACTTCCCAAGGTATGTAACCATACCGAGGAATCTCTGTAGCTCCGTTTTGTTGGACGGTGATGGCATGTTGGCAATTGCTTCGATTTTCCTTTGGTCGGGTTTGATTCCCTCCGCTGAGATTACATGACCAAGGAATGTTGTCTCGGTGACTCCAATTTTGCATTTCTTCTTGTTTAGTTTCAGTCCGGACTCTCTGAGTTTGTCGAGGACCTCTTTCAGGGCTTTGTCATGCTGTTCTCTGTCTCGTCCAAAAACAATGATATCATCCTGGTCGTTTTCGGCGTTTCCGATGCCATCGATAATCTCTGCCACTTTCTTTTGGAAGATTTCCGCTGCACTATGGATTCCAAATGGTAGTCGCTTGAAGCAATAACGTCCAAATGGTGTATTGAACGCAAGAAGCTTAGCGCTGTCTTCATCTACTTTAACCTGCCAGTATCCGCTGGATGCGTCAAGCTTAGAGAAGACTGTAGCTCCACCCAACTTTGAAAGGACTTCGTCGACTGTCGGCATAGGATAGTGATGTCGCTTGATTGCACGATTCAGGTCCCTGGGGTCAAGGCAAATACGAAGTTGACCATTGTCCTTTTCGACGATAACCATGGAGCTTACCCAGTCGGTTGGTTCATCAACTTTGGCTATGACATCTAGCTTGCACATGCGCTCTAGCTCAGTTTTTAGCTTTTCTAGCAAGGAAATGGGAATTTTCCGTGGTGGGTGGACCACTGGTGTTGCATTTGGGTCAAGATTAATGTGATATTCCCCCTCTAGACAGCCGAGTTCGCCGAATACATCTTCATATTCTTGCATGAAGTTTGGCGAGGCGGCGTTCACGGCCCAGACACGTTTAATTAGATTCAAAGCTTGACATGTCTGGAGTCCAAGTAGTGGAGGAGACTGTGTGTCTGCAACTACGAATGAAACATTGTGACTTTGATTGCGGTGATTGATAGTTAACTTGGTTTTCCCGATGATTGGTATATCGCTGCCATTGTAAGCTGATAGTCTCGTGTCTGTTTTCTCTAGGGTAGGTACAGTGGATATTTGTCTTAGCGTTGATAGGGGTAATACATTGGCTTGAGCTCCAGTGTCGATCTTGTACTGTATCATCGTGTTATTTGATTGTAGAGAAATGAGCCAGTCTTGTTCGTTTCGTCTTTGATCATTTTGTGGGTTGTTTCTGTCTACGGCCTCCTGGTTTTCTATTGTTCCGATAAAAAGGTGTTCCATGTCGTTCTCATTTCCGGTGTTGCTGTCATCGTTCGATTGATATGTGTTTGCGTAATGCACACTGCGGGAGGTAGATAAGCAAACAGAAGCGTAGTGATTGAGCTTGTGGCATTTGGAGCACGTTTTGCCATATGCCGGGCATTTCCCTCGTGGATGGGATGAACCACAGTACTTGCAAGTCTGAGATGGCGCTGTTGAGGAATTAGATGCCTGTTGTTGTCTTTGGGGTCGATTTGAATTGTCCTTTAGGTTTAATACATCAACTGTAGCCTGACTTCCGGTCAGTGGTCTGGCTAGCGTTACGGCTTGTTGTTTTGTTGCCTCTGCTGCTTGTCCTAGTTTTATTGCGACATCTAGCGTAAGATCATCTGTTCGCAATAATCTTTCTCTTAATTGATTGTCCGCTACACCAATGACGATCATGTCCTTTACTAGCGAGTCTCTCAATTCTCCAAGTTCGCATTGAGCACTTCGTCGTTTTAGTTCAGTAACAAACATGTCAAATGAGACGCCGTCCTGTTGCTTGTGGGTCAGGAAATTATGTCTTAGTAGCGTAATATTCTTCCTTGGTTTGCAGTATGCTTCGAATTGATCCATAACTGGCTTGAGTTTCATTTTGTTGTCGTCTTCCGAGAACGTGAAAGTATTGTATATATCGAGTCCTTGTTTTCCAATGCACGTGAGCAATATTGATGTCTTGATCTTCTCTGCCTTTTCTGTCGATTCAGTTGCGATGAGATATATCTCGAATTGTTGTTTCCATCGGTCCCATTGATCAGCAAGATTCCCCTCGAATATAAGAGGCTCAGGGGGTCGAAATTTGCTCATTCTGACACCATGTAATGGTTATAAAATACACTGGCGTACTCTTGCTTGCGTGTCTTTATTCAAGTGAGCTCTCCGGCTCTTCAAACATATCTATTTACATATACTAGTATCATATATCAAGTATGATCGTGACAGTGTACCCTTAAAAGAGCAAATGCGCCGAAGGAAATTGACAGGACTACAGCAACAACAAGAAGAAATCAACAAAATTTAATCATGTATACCTCTTGAGACATATGTGTAAACAATGAACGAGTCTTAAATAAACAAATGAGGCACGAAGTTTTTGGTGAAATTTGCATAAGATCTAGACACAAAACTTGTCACATAACAAACTAGTGACTCAAAATACAGTGTCAACGATATGAGATCCTGACACTTATGTCTTTTAAATCTATAATTTTGATTGTAATATTTACCCTTGGAATGAATTGAATAAATGACTCTGGAACGTCCAATTCTAGTTTCAAATTCTTGTACAAACTGTAAACACAAGTTTCAAAAACAATAGATTACAGGTGACCGTTTCTAAAACAATAGCCGTCACGCACCGTACGCGTCACGCATGTTTAGAAAATCTAAAAATATGATTATTTGTGGCCACTTTAGCTACTTCTTTTATTGGATACCATTTAAGAATTAGAAGAAAATATTAATAGGATACGATTTACGAATTAGGAGGATTCAAAAGAGAGGAAAATTGCTTGACCCGGTTGGTGATTATTACACCACCAATGACGTCATCGTACCTCGTAATCGCTGCACCGGAAACTCGCTGCGCTCGTACCCCATTCATACCCCGTTGTACCACCCTCGTACCCCATCATACCTCAGAAAGGGGTAGTCCTAGCGGGCTCGAGGGGGGAGGGGTCGTACCTCATCATACCTCAGAAAGGGGTAGCCCTACCGGGCTAGTAGGGGGAGGGGTCGTACCCCATACCCCAGAGAGGGGAGGTACCGCCCAGTCGGGCTTGGGGTTGGGGTTGGGGGGGGGGGGGGGGGGCGTACCTCGTACCTCGGTCTTAGAACTCTCCTTTTCCTACTACTCACCATCATATAAATTGGATACTACCGAGAATATTTTGGTATAATATCGAGAAACAGGACTCAAATTCGTCTCCATATTTCTGTTTCAACAGTATAAAATTGTATAGAATTTTACTGTACTTCTACAGTACAACATTGCTATGCTATCAAGAGTTAATATACATGAACAAATTTCTCGATTCTGATCAGTGGCTGAGAGCAGCGATGAGTTGTCGCTAACACGACAGAACACGGCAGGAAAAAGTAATTTGCACTGCAGTGCAAATTACAAACGTAATTGCACTGCAGTGCAAATTAATAGTACCAAAACAAACAAACAAACAAATGTCCATACGTTAAAAATAATTTCTGACTCGCTATCGCTAGTATTTTTGGCGGGATTTTGTACATTCAAACGGCGCGCGTTGCCAAATTTCCCGCCATTCAAACAAAAGTGATTGTTCAGCAAAGTGAAGTGAAGCTCTGACAAATTTAGTGCAGTAAATTGGAGTTATCTGTGTTTATTACCTCAATAGATTGTAAAGAAAGTCTTTTTTTCCCATTTGGGATTCTAACTTTGTCAAGTGAAGAAGCCTAGACTAGTATCTTTACAAAGAAAAAGAGCCCAAAGCTGCTTTTTGGCAGTACCGGAATACAAATTCAGCCGCCATGATTCGCTAAACTCGTCAGCAAACTGTCAAGATTTGCCAAAAACAGATTCAGTTTTTCTCTTGAAAAATGCAAGCTGGCATTTGAAAACCTGAAAATATATACAGTTTTATCCTCATTGGGACAGAAGTGAAAAGATATTCAGATTTTGAATACAAATCAGCCTGCCGCGCATGGAAGGCTGACTGCGGCTGGACTCGTCAAAACTGTAAGTTTTTAAAATTTTAAGCAATTCATTTTTGATTTGATGAGGCATTAATTCCTCGGGAAAAACAATTTTGGTCCTTAGAAATAAGACTAATAAGAACGTTTAGAGTTTGCTTAAGCTGGAACCTGGAAAACATTAGTTGATCGATGTCTTTTCGCCGATTCACCGATACGCGAGCGATCAAACTTTTGTAGAGTTGTGACAGAAATGTTTTCATGTATATTATTAATATTCTTATTAATAAGTAAAGCCTGGTTTTCACTAGCGACGCAAGCACAAGCGCAAGCATAAGATTGTCTGTTTTCACCAGTAAAACACGAACGCAAGCACAAGCGCAAGCGCAAGCATAAGCGCAAGCACAAGATATCAAAAAATTTTGATCCTTGTGCTTGCGCTTATGTTTGCGCTTGTGCTTGCGTCGTAGTGAAAACCAGGCTTAATCATACGGTTTCGAGTTCAGTTTGGAATTAATTTACACTCATGTGTTTTTCAAAGATCTCAAATTGCACTCACCCTTCCCGGACGGGCTCGTGCAATTTTGATAATCTTTGAAAAACACTCATGCAAATCATATGAATTCCAAATTAAACTCGAAACCGTATGATTATCTATGCTAGGCTAACGAGTATTGTGCCGCAGTTTTCCTACAGTGTCTTATAGTATAGCCTCCAGTGGCCTACGCAATAAACCGTACATGATATCTAGAATACACCGAATTCTCTGGCACCTTAGAGTATACTTATAATTGCTACTTGTATATAGCTATTTCAAAAAAGGTTGACGAGGCGAATGACAATCGGCGATTGGTGATTGCGCGACCGAAAGGAAATTTGGGGTAAGTAACAAGAATTGCTTCATTTTCATTATAATTAAATACCCAAGAAATGCTGGTACCATGCCGTAAAGACCTTATTGGACAAACTGGTCGATAGGCGATTCGTATCTCCGCGCCGGATAGGACCCGGATAGCGGTCTAACAGTGTGACCACAGTTCCTTTCGGTCGTGCAATCACTAATCGCCGATCACCATTCGCCGTCGCCGTTCGCCCCGTCAACCTTTTTTGGAATAGCTATATATACTATAGAACAATTTACTAAGCTGTGAATTATTTAATCTTGGTACCAAACCTCTGCTTGCCATATGTCCCACACTGGCAAGTTCCTTCAAAGTTTTTTCTAATCTCTTTTATCTCTCATTGAGTCTCGCCAATTACTCTTAATAGCATAGTAATGTTGTACTGTAGGAATACCAAGTCTAAAACTACTGTTTGAACATTGCACATGAAAGTGCGCACTGCAAAATCAAGGAATCACCTTAAAAAACTAACACAAGTCAAAATTGCATGTCATGATCATATAAAATTCAGAGGGAAATTCATATCTTTTTGAAAACTCTGTTTACGCGCTATCTTATGGACACCCCTAAAACGCATATTTTCGTAAACGCAGACGTCTAAACGTTAATTAATGTTTGCTCAATTAAGCGTTCGCTATTGTTTACAAGTTGAAGTGTTTTCGCCTGGACGGACCTAAACGCATAAAATTATGTTTGCAAGCAAAACCGGGTACGTATGGACAGCTCTATAAGATCCCGTCCACACGGAAACGTTACGTTTTTACTCGTAAACGCTTATTTTTGTGCGCATGCACGGAACACGTAAACGATCGTTTTCTCCGTAAACGCTTCTTTTTTGAAAACGCTTTTCAAAGTGACTTCGAAAACGCTCATCTATATCGTTTCCACGTGGGCATTGGTAAACCCTTCTTTTCGAAAATGTTGGACCACGTGACTCATTTCCAGTCCTTTTTTAAGCAGGTAAACGTTAGGGCCCAGGATCCATGAGGCCGTTTTCACAGAGATTTTTATCGTTCTCGTGTGGATAGGCAAAATCCGAACAATTGTACAGAACTTACCGAAACAATGTTTATTGATCATTTCTAATGACGTTCATTTTTGTCGTTATAAAATGCCAAATGGAAATGTATGGGTATCAGTTTCTTGAATGAATTTATTTGCTGTAAAATTTGGACAATCATGAATACATTCCAAAACCTCTTGGAAACAATAGAAATGGGTGTGGAAGGGCTGTAAACAACTTAAAACAAAAGAAATGGGTGTGGAAGGGCTGTAAACAACTTAAAACCCGCGTGCTAGGCCGGGGTATGCCCTCGGTCTTGAATTTCAATGAAAGACTTTGCACTTGAGATAGAAAGTTAATTAACTAGGATGGGAAATAGAGAATCGTTTTCTAGCTGTACAGGGAACCCAGAAAAAATTCTGAGTCCTGAGTCCACCTGACAGGAATCGAACCCGTGACCTTCCGGTACCGGTAGGATGCTCTACCACTGAGATACAGGGAGGCTCTACGTGGTAATGGTCACTACTGGGTTCTTGTGACGTGGCCTGCATACTGCAAGGCTCAACAATGTCCGAGTTCAGTTCAGAATCCACGAGTTAAACACTCTAAAATTAATCACCGAGTTCAAATGCACCAATTGATCAAAAAAGTCACATTTCCAAACCAATGCTTCAAGGGATGCATTAAAAGTGTCTAAAAAGACTTGCCGTGTTCACGGTTCGAGTGTCCTCACTATAATGTCGTCGGGCACGTGCACTCAATTAAACTTGGTTTTTCGTGAAGATTCGATTATCCGGTGTACAAATTAATATAACGATTGAAAGTTTAGATCTAACCGCCAAAAGGATGTGTTCTTGAATTATTTATTGGATTGGCTTAACTTATATTGCTCAACTGTGGTTCCAGCCCTCATACACCTATTTCACGAATGGTTGTCGAACGAGCCGGACCCAAAGCACGCGCGTCTAGCTAGACCCAATATGAGATTTAGATACAAACTTAACTCACTTTTCGGGTTTGGTCTTGATTTAGACGTCAAGAAATGAAGTTCTGTGCTGTTTAAGAGTAGAGCAAACTAGATGTGGATGTCGTGTTGATATTCGTGTGGGTTTGATATTTTAATAATTTCTACCCATACCCCCTTTCGGGTGAGTCGCGTATACTTGGGGTCTTTGGCCCGACAACGTTTATTGAAATAGGTGTATAACAGCACTCTTTACGACCTCTTTACTTATAGCTGTCAATTACGAGTTACATTCCTCATTGGTGGCAAAAGGAATAGTTTATCGTGCAAAGTCATGCACTGGGAAAGATCGACTGACGATAGATAAAATGGCGCAAGGGCCACTGATGTGTGTGACTGAGTTTAACATCAATTTCATCAACTAGATGTAAAACCACTTTAGCTAAAATGGAGTATCATCTATAATTTATAGGTAGAGGTATAATATATAATTATTAATAGACCTCTTGCCGGTATTTCTCATTTCGGTTCACTTTGGAGGACTAAACAAAAGTATATTGCATATGAAGAACACTTGATTCTCCATTCAGACGAGAAGAGATATTATTTTCCCTCATTCATATTGAGCTACAAAGTTAAGAGATTCAGAAAAATTGAGAATCGAGACAATGTGTGTTTGCGCGGTATATATTGTGGACCGTGACCAAATAGGTAAAAAAATCTCAAGGATCATTTTACGTCAAACTACTTTATTAATAATCTAGAGATATAATTTATTTAAAGCTTTATCTGTTTAATTTAGAATGATCTCCAACTATAAGAGGTGGTGACTGAGTCATGATCGATACTAAGGAGGAACTTGACACTTACTTGACAACTATGGCGAAGAAAAGAAAGGAAATTAACTTAAACAAAGGGAAAATGTAGTTGACTGGCGCGATATTGGGCCTCCAACAGGTAAAATCAAATTTTCAAAAACAAAAACGTACATGCTAACTCCACAATTTATAATGCGACTTATTATCGACACATTTATATAAGCCAAAAGAGAAGTGTACATTATCATCTCTTACACGCGCCATTTTCGACCATTTTCTATTCTCTTTACTTTTTGTGTTCCCCTTCTCTTTCGAAAAAACATCAACAACAACAAAAAATCAAAAAATCAAAAGCTGTCGAAACTAGTTGGCCTTAATAGGATCTATAGAGCAGATTTCCTATGAGTGTGAAAGCGTCGTGCCGTGACCGTGTCAGTACCGTGATGTCTATCGAAAATTGATCCTGCCGAAACTGTGCCGTGATAATGCGGTGCCGTTTACACAGTCATACGAAACGGCTACTCTACTATTACATTAGCTGTAAGACGGCTAAAACTTTAACCGTTAGGCAGAAAATATAAGTGTTTAACCATCATGATCATTCGTAAAAATGAAGGCAATGCACCTGCCTCGGTTGAGTATCCTGGCTGGCAAACCAGCCAACGCCTCTTAAACTGAGTTAAGTTCTAATCCATAGAACAGGCGATGTTTGCATAATAAGTGTCACTGGCAGAGTCATGCACTGGCATTTTGACTTTTACTAAAGAAAGTACGTATTTATCGCCAATACATCGTTTACAGTCAAATTGTTGAACTTATGAAGTTCACTAAATCATGGTATTCTGATCCATGTACAATTTGTTGGTCCTCGTCATCACTGCTGCCTTCTGCCTCCACTTCGAGCAAACACCTCTTTGGCACCGGGACGTCATCAAACTCACATCGGCCCCAAGTCCAGAACATTAGCCGAAGACATAACTAGTATTGTTTATAAGTACATGCATATCTAAAAGACTTTTTAGCGTTGGCCACTGTATATAAATTCACATTAAAACCTGTTTGCTAAGATCCCAATCTGCATGTTTTTTTAGGTTTATCATGTTCCTTTGATAAAGAATGAGATAGCGTGTTATATCAGTAGATGAAGATCCGAGCCCAAGCTAGTAAGGCGAGAATCTTTAGACCCGATATAACACCGCTCTCGAGTTCTTTATATTACTTATCAAACGTCTAGTTGCACTGTCAATTACATATTCGAGTTACGTAAATAATACGTTTATATATGTAAAACTGTTAGATTCATTATCTCTTTTCAATTACGTATACATATACAGAAGCAGCTAAAATTAAAAACTATCAAAATCACGACAACTGTGGGTGCTCATCACACAAATAAGCAGATAAAGAAAGAAAGATAGAAATGGATAAAAGCTACGAGAAAAGTAAAAGAGAATTTTAAAGCACTCAATTGGCTTTGCGAAAAAAAAAAAAAAAACCTCCGGAGTTTTCATTGGCTACACAGATTTTTGCGTTGTGAGCCTATAGAGCACGTGGTTTAAGGTTTGTCGAAGTTTTATTTTATTCTTATTTACAGATTCAGTTGACACTTACATAGTTAAACTAGGTGGCAAAACAATAGAACACGTAGTCTCCTACATAATTTTAACGTTGCAACGAGACGTCCATTCTAAAGTGAAACTTTATCTTGCTAATGTATATTCTTTGATAAAATAATTCATCAAAAATTGCATTTCTGGAACGAAAACATCCGTCAGAGAAGATGAATATTTGAATTTTTTGTCAGAATGTTTTCAAAAGCAAGAAGCAATAAAGCAGAACTAAGAGAAATGGAAATACAAGAATATGTAGCTAGCGTTAATGGGGCATTTGGTCAACTGAGGTACTGTTTGTGGAGTCGAGGCTTAAACGAACCTCCTGTTTATGCGAATCGGCTCGGCTGGATTTTCCTGAATTGACCAAGACTGAACACGAACAGCTGGACACGGAAGAAGCAATGGTCATAAAACAAATAAGAGGTTAAAGTTGTGAACCTTAAAAACAAGTTGTTGGACATGTTTCCTGTAGTAAACAACGAAAAAAATTAAAACGTCACAGTCTACAAAACGTGCTGGGTGTTCCTTTTAGTGACTACTGCGCTTGTCACTATGCTATCGTCCGAGTTTTCCGAAAGTAAGTAAGTAAGTAAGTAATACAGTACTTCGGAACCAATCAATATCCGTGAACCTATATATCGTAAACTTTTCGCGATCGACGACAAGTCGCCGATTCTTATTCCCGAGGACAGCCAACAGCTATCATCCCTCATGGGTGGTTAGCCTTTGACTTATGGAGTCGCGAAAATTAGAGCCTCTTTAGGGGAAAATGAGTTCAATTGTGAGGTATTTAAGCTTCATAACAGGAATAGTGATCTTCATTGTGGAAAGGCTGTTCAAAGTTGATAAGATTTCCTGAAACCTCAAACCGTCAATAATCTGATTACAATGAACAGATGAAGTACGCGAGGAGTGAAACGTTTTAGCTTATTGGCTCGGCTACACAGCTTAGGCACGGACAGCTGTCTCTTCTCATGGTCCGCTTTCACGCTACCATTTGCATTGCTCGCAAATTAAGGTGTCTCGATATAGGTTTTATTGACCATGCTTCCGTTTTTCATTCCACAATCCAAAACCGGAAGCACAGAATCTGTACATTTTGTGACCTGCGCAGTATGAATGTTTTCATCAAAATCCTTTAACCTGATTGGTCGCTATGTAGCAAAAGGAAATTAAAAATAGAACCCTCTATGGGAATTTGTTCTCAAAGACATTGTTACAGGATTGGAATAAAAATCAAGTTTTTATTTTGATCGGTCATCTACTGGAAAATTTAACCTATAACCTTGAAGGATTCGAAGTAATTTTGATGAGAATTCAGCGAGTTTGCAGCAGTTTGAAAATAATAGCCGTTTCGGGTCAGTGATTTCCACTGATTTGAATTCAAAAATAAGATCAGATCACGCGAAGAATCCTGAGTTTGCAAGCTCCAAGAAACAGTTCTTGCAGATTAATATTCCATTTGTCAGTATTTCGATGGCTAAGTGTTCTCGTACAGAGTATTTTCGTTGGGAATCGAAAGCTATATGCCGGAACTTCCGGTCTCTCGCTTTGTTTTCTCTAAGGACCAATTACAAGACAGGAAAAATTCGATTTCGCCAGAGCCAGTATTTTTCTGCGAGCATGCGCAGTAAGAAAAATCGACCTGGGAACGAGGTTGATAGTTCGCGTCATGCGCTCGTCGCGTAACTCAAAGTCACTAGCTAATCTTTCTTAATGACATCGAGTCACGCGCTGGGTGTGGTCTAGCGCGTAACTCGAACATTACCCGTCCGCGCCACAAGGCAGTGGAAACAACCCACGTGCTCGGTTAATAAGAAGTATATATATTTCCTCTGTCGTTCGTAATACGTTCGTATTTATCTCTTTTTTGTTGTTGTTTTTTTTGGTGGCATCATATACATGTCATCGTCAGCAACCACCGTTGAACACAGGACAACAAAAGCAAACCGCTCAAAATTAAATCATTTTTAAACTATAGAATTATGAACAACTAGACGCACACGTGCGTTCACTCGTGCCCTGGGAGCCCCTTTTAGGAGAGGCTTCAATGACCGGCCCCGTTCGTACTCTTCCCAGAGCCGTTTCACGCATTCTTCACTTTACCGTAACAATAAAGACCTTTTTTGACCTTTTTAAAGAATAACTGATTAGTCAATTTGTCTGTCAGCAGCTATTAGTGTTTGCCTTTATGCATGGATATTAAATATCTCCAACATGCAACTGAAATATACCAGTTTATTCAACTTTTTATTTCACTATATATCTCAATTGTTTGCTGTAAAGACCGTCTACAACGACGTTTTTGACAATAACAAATCGTGTATTTTTTCGTTCATGTTTCAGATGTTTTATCCATTACGTGACCAAACGCATCAGGTCATGAAAATATACGAATAAATTAAATTGTCTGGCCAGAATTTCGGTGTTAAAATTCAATACAAAAACCTCTCAAGATTTCTTGAATGCTTGAATGAAAAATTTAATTGACTTGCCTCTATATGCGTTCGTTTAGCAACATGTAGGGAGAGAAATTCGTAGGTATCCAGCTCAAAGGATCCACTTCTTTATCGCAGGAGCTTCGGTTTCAATTACTCCATCATTGAGAGTTCGATATTTGGTCAAAGTATTGGAGATCAAGCTCAAAATAACAGCCCATTCTGAAGCTCTTATAAGTGTCTAGGTATATCTCGAGTTAAAAGCTCCATTTTCTATTGTCTCACTGCTGGAAAAGCCTGTCTCTGAAAGCTATTTTTTGGGCTGTCCGCCATCTTGCATTCCTAAAGTTCCTGACTGGCGTTCACTTCGAGGGCCTTCGAAGAGTTCGCATTCGCTCAAAGGTGATGAATGAAGGGCATTGTTTCTTACGCTCTTAACCAATCAGGAGCTTTAACAAATTGCGCAAGAAAGGCCTCTTCTGGCGGAAAACAGAGAAAAAAACATTTGCAGTTTATAACTCGTTCCCGGCCTAAAGGCCTGGGCACGAGTAATTAAACTATTTTCTGTTTTCTGTTTTAGAACAGACTGGGTTTGGGTTTGGGGATGGGTTGGGTTGGGGCCATTTCCAGGCATGCAACGCAACACATACTCAACTATTTTCTAATATCCCCTCCGTTCCCCCGATGCGACAGAAATGTGTACTGTGCATGTGGCCAGCTTGTCTCATTCACATTAGTAAATGGAAGTTCAGCTCAAGAGTCAAATTGATGTCGCTTTGTTGTGGCTCATTTGAGGCGACTTAATTTCCCAACCTAATCTGATACGGCATATCCATTTCATTGTCTGTACAATAATTTTTCCTTATCAAGTGTTGAAATCTTGAGAGTGCTTTTATTCTAGTCTAAACTGTCATGCCCCAGCTTCGTTGCATGGTAGAAGATCCTCAACTGAGTTAAATTCTGATCTGGTCTCTATCTAGCTCTGTATCTTGAAACACCTGGAAAAAACGACTGTAGTCATCAGCCCCTGCAAAACAGTTCAGGTAAATGATATGTAAAAATAAGAAGAAAAAAAAAAAACCACACGAGACTGAACAGCCAATGATTGTAATTCATTATCAGTATGGTGCTATGTACATTTCAAAGAAATGGAATGACATTTCCAAGTACCCTGCTGGCAGAGGGATCGTTTTCTAAAGCTGAATTGTAGGATTTCGCTTTGTTCAGAGAAGAGAAGCTTTAAATAACCCTGTGCCTCAGGGTACGTGATTCCCAGGGTTAAAATAGATTCTGAATTAATATAGGATATTCAATATTAAATCGTTTTCTCAATTTCCTTCAGATGTAACTGTGCAATGTGATGATTTTTAAAGGTGTAGCTTTTACTCTTTAATATACCTTACCTTTTAGTATAAATATCCACTGAAACTTTGTGATAGCCGGGAAAGAGGAGTGAGGATACGCTCCTATATTTTACAATTCCTCTCCACTTTCTCCTCCGGCCCAAAAAGCGGCGGCTACGCAGGTTAGCTTTATAAAACTTTTTGTCACTTTGAAAATACTGTGCTTAAATTGTGTATTATATACATCGGCACTGCTTCCGTGCGTAGGTTTTCACCACCTCAATTCATTGACCATTAATCATGCTTTGGTTATTACAGTCAATCGTAATTTAATCTTAGTGGTTATCAGAATTGATGCCCACACAGGGTCTTGACCCGGAGGCTTATATAAAGGTCCCGCGTTCTTGGTATTGGTAATAGAAAAGCTGGATAAAATGAGTCTATGGATTTTACCGGCTTGTAAAGCAGTATTGGGAAATTGAATTACCAGTGCATTATTGTGAGTATCTACAGAATTATATTATACTCAGGAAACCCGAGTACGTATCTTCAATGAAATACACAGAAATTCCATTGTATTACTTGAAATTTGCTTATTCGATCAGTTTCCTATTATAGGAAATATCTAGGAAATATATCTAGGAAATTCCATTTTCCTATGATAACAACTAGACCAAATGTAGGAAAATACATCTTGCTACATATTTCATAGACTTCTTTTATCATAGGAAATTACATATTCCTAGTTTTCTTATCATAGGGAAATAAAAAGATGGGAAATATTTAAAATATGCAATTTTCTGTGGTAGGAAATATCTAGGAAATATATCAGGGCCCAGTTCCTATTATAGGAAAATGCATTTTCCTAGATATTTCCTAGTCTTCCTAGATATTTCCGATCATAGGAATTGAGCAAAATTTCTCAGTGTATTCTTGCAGTTGAAATATACAAATGGAGTGTGCATATAGGTAAACACAGTTATTAAATCATTAATAATTCATTAGAAAACACAATGACACTAATCACTACCATAACGTAGATCTTTATATCAGGATAATAATAATAATAACTTTATTTTGACACGATCAGTTTGGTTAAAGCCTAGGGCTTGTGGGTCGTGGGATAATGATTTTTGTTCATTTGCATAAACTTTAACTTGGATTTTCAAATAGATTTTCAATAGTCATGAATAGTCAAACTTGGAAAATTCTGGTCAAATATGATAATTGACAACTAGACGTTCGATAAGTCGATAAGTAATATAAAGAACTCGATTCTTTATACATTACTTAAAATAGCGAACAATGTTATCAAACTCATTAATAATTCATTAGAAAACACAATGGGAAGCCACTATAAAGATTTTTGTCATTTGCATAAACTTAAACTTGGATTTTCTAAGCCAAAAATAGTCAAACTTGGAAAACTCTGGTTCAAAAGGATAATTGACAATGCAACTAGGACGTTTGATAAGTAATATAAAGAACTCGAGAGCGTGTTCTATCGGGTCTAAAGATTCTCGCCTTACTTCGGCTCGGATCTTCATCCATCGATATAACACGCTCTCTCATTCTTTATCAAAGGAACATGATAAACCTAAAAAACAGATTGGGATCTTGGCAAACAGGTTTTAATGTGTTTACAGTCAAGTCATATCACACAGAAAGCCAGGAAAAACTGTTATCAGATTTCTTCATATTTAAATCATTTCCGAATTTATATACTGAAAATTTGATAAAACCATTTTTCAAAGCGGGAACAATTTTAGTTAGAACTCATGGCTAGTTGATAATTTATTTTAAAGCTGGATAGGTTGCCCACAGTCTTAAATCGTCATTTTGCTATATCATTTTACTTTTAAAAATCTACTAAGAGCGTCGTCGCAAAAATGCGTTTGACCCAGTGGCCTTTTTTGATTTGGTTTCTTAAAAACATATTAATTCATAATCAATACCTCTGTTATCACATTAAACTAAAAAGAACAAAAAACACTAGAGCAAAAAACAAAAACAAAAAACAAACAAAAAGAATATAATCGCAATATATACCTATTTGAACAAACATTGACATTGACTAGCCTCCTCCGCAGGCAACTCCTTATTATTCCTCCTTGGGCTTCCTTTGTAGCGGTTATTTTAACCGCGCGGAGATTGAGAACGAGCCTTTCCCCTTTCTCTCCCCACTCTTCTTATCCCTTCTCGCATTTCACCTAAACAGGAAGCCCAACACCCGACACTGAGCAAACAGTGTTGCCTGCGGAGGAGGCTAGACATTGACCCTTTCAATAAGCCAGTTCGGAGTTTAAGAATCGTTTTCAGTGCGCATGCGATTTTATCCCGAACTTCTCACCTTCTTTTGTTTAAAACTTCTTTTGATTTTAATCAAACAAAAGAAGGTGAGAAATTCGGGATAAAATCGTATGCGCATAAAGGCCCGGTAATACGAGCAACAAAATCATGCAACTTGTCGCGCAACATTGTTGCGTTGCAAGTTGCAGAATAAATGTTGTTTCGCTATTACCACTCCGCGCGCAACAAATTTTCTTTGTTACGAAGAGTAGAGATGGTTTCTACTTCGTGCAACAAAGAAAATTTGTTGCGCGCGGAGTGGTAATACAGGAGAAACATTTATTCTGCAGTTTGCAACGCAACAATGTTGCGCGACAAGTTGCACGATTTTGTTGCTCGTATTACCGGGCCTTAAGAAACGATTCTTAAACTCCGAACTGGCTTATTACCATGAAGGGCACACACTTTTATAAAGTTATCAAATTAGCAAATTTGAAATCATTTCGGTCTCAGCTCATGTTCTACGTTTTGAAAAGTTATTCAAGTTTCTGCAAATGGGTATATACGTACACTGTAAAAACGCGCGAGTAAATTTACTCAAAAACTTACCACAAAGTTTTTGATTACTTTTTGACATCTTTAATTTGACAACTTTGAATACCGCCAAAAAAATTAGACATCGGCTCTGCACTTTGATAAGTTGGATAGGTGGAGTTTGTACATGGATGTAACGATGTATAATGTCCCTCGATGTACAAACTCCGCCGCCTATGGTCGCCTATATCGAGACATCGGTGCTGGGTCCAGTCCAACATACAATAACCGGATGGTCTCTTAGTTGTCGATTAAGTAATATGATCTAGAAAAATGTGATTTAAGACTGTAATCAACTTATCTAGCACTAAATCATCAACTTATAGCCATTAATTAGTTCTAGCTAAAATTGTCCCCCGTTATGAAAGAAAAATGGTCTCCTCATGATCAACTTTTCAGCACAATGAAAAGCACGGAAATGATTTATGAAGAAAACTGATAATGGTTTTTCCTGGCTTTCTGTGTGTCACGGTTCGAAGCGTAAGCACTGTAATTAATACGAATGTATATCTTACTGAACCGCCAACGTTAATTTTTGAGATCGGCATTTTGATGTTCGAATCCAGGATTATGCAAATGCATTCACAGTTGTGCCGATTATATAATTTGCTTGCAACCGTGAATTTGTGCATTTCAGTTTATTCTCTTTAATTTGATAGCTTTTTCCGGCTCTCATAAGCTACAAAAAAAAAACTAACAAGACAAAGTACAAATTTGCTTTCTGAATATAGTTTTCAATCATCGTGTGTGTAACATTCTTTCGTGTCTTTTACCTCAGTGATAGAGGGGGCATTGGGGGTTCTGGTACACCGCAACACCGCAAAAAAATAAATGTCAACACCGCAACACCGCAAAAACATTCTACGGAACACAGTCTAGACGAGGCGCATTTTCGAAAAATCAGATACCTGGAGGCATTTTGGGGTAGAGGCTGGTAACATAACTATTCTAAACCGATTTTTCATGCTGAATGCGAATATGACTGTTACCAAGACGTATATTCTGCAATCTTATACGTGCAAATGATGTTTTGTGAATTGCTACAGTCATTTCATACTAACGGCTTTTTCATGTAATTCCAAAAGTTCCCAAACTTAAAAACAATGACCATAGCTGGAAAGAGCACATCAAAATCAGTAAAACTGTGAAGTTTGAAGGATATAAGTTGAAAAATTAAGGAGATACGAATTTTCAAAAAACGAAATTTTGTATGAAAACACTTACAGTTATGCAAGAGATACAAATAAATTTCTCCCTGATAACAGGGAGAAGACAAAACGTAGACCCAACTTTCTGGACCCCTGATTGGACCTTGTTTTGGACCACCATATGGATCCCCTATTTTGACCTTCTAGATAATAAATTTCAAGAAAAACTAACAATAGACCCTTATCACGCTAGCGTGACCATTATAAGATATTTGATTTATCGGGAAAAAGAAGTTTACTATAAAATTGGTCACAATGAATTATAGTAAAATTGCAGAGTTTCATAAAGATTGCCCTTAAACTGACGAAGTTATGGATTTTTGAAGCTACAATCGGCGCCTTTTTGAATTGACACACTTGCGAAAAAATGGTCAAAATTCTACGTTTATGAATTGTGACTTTTTCCCCCTCGCCCCCTAAGCAATGTTGTCCACTGCTCAGATTCCAGGGTGGGAGACTTTTCTCACTTCAACATTGAATAGGGGGAGGGGGGAATGACTGAATAAAACAAACTTAGTTGCCAGTGAGGAGCAATTTAGTAAGATAGGTCCTTTTCTTCCACAAATGTGTCATTCAAAAAGGCGCCGATTGTAGATATTTTTGTGGAATTTTTGTAAAGAAATGTATGTGTTTAGCATGATAACGAGGCTCGCCATGCATGTGATGCCCGTCCACCATAATGTAAAAATGCTAAGTTTTAAAAATTCATATCTTTGTCAATTTAAGAGCAATCTCCCAAAAAAATTGCTATTTTACTTATATCAGTGTGATGAAATTGATAGTACATTCCTTTTTCCGATAAATCAAATAATTTATAATCTCACACTTGCGTGATATGGGTCTATAAAGAACTCTATCGGTGGTATGGGTGACTGCGAGCGGTGAGACCGCTGGCCATTCACCACTGTGGTCCGGGTTCGAGTTACAGCTCGGCGCTGGATCATATGTGAATTGAGTTTGTTTGATGTGTTGTTTTCTACCATACCATGAGGTTTTTTTCTCCGGGTTCTCTGGTTTTTCCTCCCTCAGCCCAAATCATGAACATGTGAATTGAGCGTTGTATGCAAAATATTTAATGTAGAGGTAGTCAGGTAGTGAGTGTGAGATTGAAGACGCGGTCCAGTGGAAGAGTAGCGAAAGCTAAATTGGCTCAGTCTATGAATAAAGAGTTTATTTATTTATTTTATTTACTTTATTTACCAACCGTCGTTCGTCCAGGTTGCCGTCTTTACCGTTTTTTTAACACAACCCCTGACCACAAATATTGTTATAGAATCGGATTTGTATGCATGTGGTTAGGGTCAGGGCTGACCACTGAGTTAAATACACTCAGAAGATCAGGAATATAATCAGGATTATGTTAAGTGTAATAGCCAAAACAATGCACCTCATGTTACCGAGCATGAGGTAAATATGATATACGAAAAGCTTCATTCGTACTCACGGTTCTTCAGTTGTAGAGTACTCTCCACGTATTTGCCTATAAGTTAAGTTACCAACATCGAGGCATAGAACAGGGGTCAAAACTGATATCTCTAGATGGTGGAAATCAAAGAAGTCTGATTCTGCCCCACGAGGAGCTGCAGTTGTTCAGCATTACCAAATCCAACAAATCTATGTGGTCAGTGTCTTAAAAAGCCAACAATGGCCGCCTAGACGAACAGAGGTTGGTACTGAATGAAATAGGGCGGATATAGTGCTTCACTGTTAGTTTTTACTTATTATCTAAAAGGTAAAAATGGCCGGGGATCAACATGATGGTCCAGAACAGGTTCCAAATGAAGGGTCCTGAAAGTTGGGTCCACGTTTTTTGTTGTTGTTGTTGTTGTTGTTGTTGTTTTGCGTTTCGTCGTTCATTATCCAACTTTGCTATTTAATTTAGCTATGTTACATTAAATCATTGGAAATAACGCTTTGAGATATTATTGCTCAGCGACTCATAAAGTGATACTGAGTTTTTTAAATAATCGTTCGACCGATTATAGAGAAATTCGAAAAAGCGCCGAATGTGAATAATGGTGCAATTTGAAAACTGGACGGCCTCACAAGGTAAATTCGTTCTCATCATCATGAACGACATAATCTTCAAAACATTCAAGGTATCAAAATATAAAATATAAATAAGATGAAGGAAGATTTTGACGAGCTTTAGAAGTTATTTTATCTAGTCTTTCTAAACAATACTGAGCGACTCCTTATGAAACATGCAAATTCGATGATGATTTTTCACGACTTACTCAAAATCAAAGATACAGAATTTCTTGATTCCAAGATATGTGATTTGCCTGATATTATATAAGTGCGAAATGCTATTGGATTTTCTGCATCTCATCAAACGAAAGCGCTCAGTATTCAAGTTTTAGTGATTTCAATGTTTCTGGGTTTATCGTCGCTATGGCAACGCGTACCCCAATAAAATGTACATCATAGTAAACTTTCAGACAAAGGATGATCGTTGATGAGAGCCTCAGTTCGATTGAACAATTAAAAAATTGTTATAAATGCCATTCAAAAAATCTTGGTATGGAAGTCAAAAAACGGTGGGCAACACCTTAAACACATTCTCTTCTTCGACTCTTTGATTTTGGCATCATTCTGTACAGTTCCATAAATCTTATTTGCACTCTTAGTTTCCTTCGTTTTAGAGATAACTGTACCTTGCTGTGTGAGTAGTCTCTCGGGAGCATTGGCAAAAAACAAGAACGAAAATAGCTGACTACTAATTCTATTTGCACCGCGACGAAGAGGTCTACGGAGAATCATGTTTCTCGATCAAGACGTCACCAAGACGACGATCGAAACAAATTTTGGCTTGCCGACGATCTTCCGATAGTCTTTGATGGTCACAGAGCATGCGCTGTAGCTTTGTACGCCACCCGCCGAATAACGAGTGTGAACATGCGCTCTAGAGACCAGCTTGTGTTTTGTGACGGATGACTAAGAATATGAAGAATAAGAAGAAAGGGCTATTCATGAGTGACAAGAGACTTGAAACTTGTAATTCGAGATTATTTTTTCTATCTCAGTATTGACCTCAAATAAATCATAATACACACAAGCTAAAAGCATTACTGTTTTCCTCTTTTAATTCTCATTGCGTGTTTGGCCCAGCTTTTCGGATTCAGTATGACACTTAAAACCATCGTAATCTCTAATTACACTCAGTGAGTTTAGGGATTATGAAAATTGTGATGTGACGTAATCAGAGCCAACAAGCTGGGCTTCTTGTGGTCGCAATGTCTCAGACAAGCCCGTAGGGGGAATTCAGAACAGTTCAAAAGCTAAAATGAAAAAATATCGACAGATTAAAAAATTGAATGATTAAAACAGAGGACCATCAAAGACCTGATAACTGATCTATTGTGAATACTTCAGTATAAAATGAGCTATAAGCTTGATAAGCTTGATAATCTCCTATCGCTCATTGGCGATTATTATAAATTATAAGTTGATGGATTCAAAATCTGATCCTCCGTAGTTGAATTACTCGTGCAATTTAATCAAGCACGATCATATTATTTTATGACCAAGCCGGCGTCGAGTCAGCCAGAGGAAACTCACACCAATTTTGGCACATGCATCAGTATTGCTTATGATACCATACAATCTGCAGAACAAAATAATTTTCCCTTTCTTGTTCATGTTAAACACTACAAGCAGTAGCCACATGCCCCGGGGGGGGGGGGGGGGGAACTCCATTGTCAAAGGATCGGGTATGCTCGTCGTATCTCTTAGGGGTAAAAATCAACGATTTGGTATCTTTTAGGGTGTTAAAATTGAAGTTTAGAGTTTAGCATTTCCTGGTCTCTCTTAGGGTATCAAAAGAGTCCACTGCTTGTTATCTTGTTCTCAAACTGGAGAAAATTTTCCCAAGAAAAAGCTTGTCGGCCGTCCAATTTTATGTTCATAATAATAACACTCATTAGCTTGTTATCGCTGGTATCTCTTAGGGGTTAAAAATCGTCCAGCCACGCCCTTCTTAAAAGACTTCCGGTATCTTTTAGGAGCAAGGATGGCACAGTTGGTTAGTGCGCGGTCTTCAGTGCGAGAGGTTCCAAGTTCGATCCCCAGTGACTTCACATCCTTGTTTCAACTTCTTTCCTTTCCGTGTAGCTTTAATTAGCTTTAAATACCCTTAAAACGGAGCACTGATGGAGAGAGGGGGTAGAGGGCGCACCTTCGAACGCTTGATACATGAGCCTTTGGCTCAGGAGACTGGGCAACCACTCCCCGCGGACTCGAAGTAAAATAAATTACCCGTTACCTTACCTTTTTACCTTTTATCTTTTAGGGCTATTTTTAACAATTTCCGACGAGCATACCCGATCCTTTTACAATGGAGTCCCTCCCGGGCCACATGCATGCGTTTTTAAAGCGCCTAGTTTTAGACACAGGTACATATAGCAATATACAGTGCGCTAATTTTACCTAAAGGTGGAGTATCAACTGTCGAGTACGTTAAGGTACCTTAAGGTTGTCGTTTTTAGCGACTACTAAATTCAGCAATTTCTCGGCGGGAAGATTTAGTGACTACTTGGTTTAGCGATTTTCGAAGAAAATGACGATTTTAAAAATGACGATTTTACTGTAAATGACCAAGAATACCAAAGAATACTAATCTTAGGGTCCCTTCACATGAGAGAGGGTGCCCTCCCTTATGTAGTAGGGATAACTCTTTTTGTTTTGTGTCCCCCAGGGAAAAGAAAACAAAAGAGTTATCTCTACTACATAGGGGCACCCTCTCTCATGTGAACGGGCCCGGCTTAGCGCGAAGAAATTTAGCGATTTTGAGGAACTCGTTAAAATTCGCTAAGCTATGTTGTCGCTAAAAATAGTAACCTTATATTATATTGTTATGCTCTTAATGAGTCATCTACGCCCACTGTCACGTTCAAAAGATGGTAGAGTAGATTTCATATGACTGCGAAAACTGCACCGCACAGTCTCGGCACCGTTACGGCAGGAATTTCGAATGCTTTTATCGTGTATCACGGCAACAACAACTCTTTAATGCGCCCTCTGTATATACATTACAGGATGTTTTCTAATAAAACAATATATCAAGATATTGTTGAGGAACCGCGGCTACCTAAAAATAGCAACGCTAGTCGAGTTAGGCAGCCAGGGACCAACGGAAATGTCTTTCAAATAGTCGGTAAAAAGAGAAACAAAAATACACACATTATCTAAAAAGGATATGAAAAGAAAGGAAAAGGACAAAAAACAAAAGAAGAAGAAAAGAAAAACATAGGTCTAAAGAAGAGTAAAGTGCATCAGATGTAGGTATTCAAAATGTGACTTTTTAAGAGTTTCCTGAAGTTCTTTCGTGTCGTTGTTTTAAATTCTTCTTTAACTGAATTCCAAGCCTTCACAGCTACAAAACGGATATTAAATTTGCCATAGTTTGTTCTAATTTTAGGTACATAGTAGGAGTCTTTAGAAGCCAATCTTGTATTGTAATGGTGTACTGTATTTACTGGTATGAAGTACTCATGGAATACAGGTGGCAATAAATTTGAATGAAAATCATACATAATTTGACAGTTGTTTAGAAATATGAGAACTGTAAATTTAAGTATTTCCGAGCGATGAAAAATTGGGTTAGAGTGGGTTCTGAACTCGGAAATGTCATCACTCTAAGTGCCTTTTTTTTGAAGATTCTGCAGAGGTTTGAGAGTAGTAGTTGGATAACTGACGCGACCACGGCACGGCGCGGTCCGTTTCACACTCATCCGAAATCTGCTCTATTGTGTCCTTAAAACTTCCCCTTTTTAACTAAATTAAATTTGTAAACGCTAACTACGGATTCTCGTGAAAGGGTGCCGAATAGTAAATGCGAGACTTACCGCGGCAGCGCGCCCATTAAGTTCTTGCATTTAAGGTGGCTCGGGGCTGTTTTTCATCGTTCATTTTTTACTTTTCATTTTAGGAAATGACTAGCTTATCCTAGATTAATTTAAACGGCTTTTGCACCAGTTCACCAGTTATCAGCTGATGAGAAGTTTGATTGATGTCGCTTTTCACTAGTTCGATCGGCTTCATTAACCCTTAGCAACTGAACGATAAACAAAGATATCTGAGATCTGAAGCTATGACATTTTAAAGTTTCAAAGGCGGGACATTGAAAAGTTGCGCGATTCCTGTTTTCTCATATTCAAGAGAAAGACTATTTCCAGCACATTTGCTACCTTTATGACAATTTGATATATATAAGTTTTTTTCACATCCGTTCGTAGTCAGAAACGTTGTTAAAATTTTTGTTGTTGTTGTTGTTGTTTTGAAAACGGAGATCGAATTAATACTCAATTTTTCAAAATGTCTCATAGAAATATAAGAACTGACTTTAATTTAACCTACCTCTAACAAATTAAAGTTCCTTTTAGGCATTTTGACCAAGAGAAAATGTTCAGTAATAACATAATTCAGATATCAGATATCACTTGTTTTCTTTTTATTGAGAAAAATGTCAATCCAGAACTGTTTTGCCACCCAGTGTACTAAAAATAGGATAGTGCAAAGGGATATACTGATCATTTTCTAAAAAGAAAAGTGAATTAGAGAATGGTCAATAAAAGAGCGCCTTCGAGCCACATTAAATTCCAAGTCTGTTTACGCTAAAGGCCCGTTTAAACGGACCCAACATGTTGGGCCAACATCATCCAACATTGTTGGCCCAACAATGTTGGGTCCGTTTAAACACCATGTTGGACGATGTTGGTTGATGTTGGATGGTGTTGGATGATGTTGGGTGAAGTTTGAACTGGCTCAAACTTTTCACCCAACATCATCCAACATTTCTTTTGTTTTCGCGATCAGCGAACCGTTACGCAACATGTTGGGTCCGTTTGAACGGCTTCATCCAACAATGTTGGGTACGGACATGCGCACTTCTTGGTTTCTCGGAGTCGTAACCTTGGAGATAGATTTTTGTTTATCGTTACATCACTTCGATCGCGTGCTTGAAGATGACGGACACCGAGGAGATCGAGGATTTAGGAGAAACAGAATATTTTGAATCACAGTCAGTAGCCGAGTCCAGTACAAAATCCAAGAAAACAACTTTCACCCAACATGTTGGATCCGTTTGAACACCCCCACATCCAACATCATCCAACATCGCCCAACAATGTTGGATGATGTTGGCCCAACATGTTGGGTCCGTTTAAACGGGCCTTAATCGAGATTTGCGTCGCAGTGTATAGACGCGAGACTCGAAACTTAATTGATCGAGTTAAATTTCCGCTGCCTTTTTCGATTTTTTTAATACCATTAGCCAGTTCTTAATGAATGCCTTTAGATTGCTCCTTTTCTTTAACAGCGCACCGATGCCATTCTTAACAGTGTTTATGTATTGCTGACGCTAGATTCATCAGTCATTCACTGTCATGGTACAGTCTAGCGATACTGAGGGCTATATAACTGCCTTTTTGACCTATTGACGGTTCACGTTGCAAACTTCCTATTTTCCGTGGCGCCTTACGGCGTTCAGGGTCTGATGTCGGTTGTCAGTTAAAATTTCAGGAACTTGAATATCAGATGCCAAACATTCAGTCAAAGCTTCGTATGAAATTTTGAGCCAATTTTTGTTGGTATAATCAGATATTTTTTCGGCTGTTTGGCGTTAGTCGTTTAAACCCATCAAGCCCCTATAAACAATGTTGAAAGGTTTCGTGGTTCAGTCAGTCAGAAATTAAAGAAATGAAGGAATGGATAAATGAGGAATGATACTACAGCAGGGCGTTTTCTTGCTCTTCTCTTTGTCTTCTTCTTCTTCTTCTTCTTCTTCTTCTTCTTCTTCTTCTTCTTCTTCTTCTTCTTCTTCTTCTTCGTCGTCGTCGTCGTCGTCTTCTTCTTCCTCTTCCTCTTCTTCTTCTTCCTCGTCTTCCTCGTCTTCCTCCTCCTCCTCCTCTTCCTCCGTTCTTCTTCTTCTTCGTCTTCGTCGTCGTCGTCGTCGTCGTCTTCTTCTTCTTCTTCTTCTTTTTCTTCTCAGTGTCGTTTTCAAGTTTTCAAGAGGTTTTTTATTTCTCTTCGACAATATCTCTACTATCTCTACTAATCACCCTTGGATTTTAAGGTGATTAAATTTCGGCTTCAGATCTAGAGCCTTGAAATATATACAACTGCCCACTGACACGAATTATTAAGATTTGGAAGGATTTATAACCGGACCCATCCAAGGCTAAAGGCAAATATATACAGCATGACCATTAGCTGATTTGTCTCATGTCCTGAGTGCATGGTTTTAACTTACGATTATTATGAAAATAAGCACTTTAATGGTCAGACCTGAGGGGAGATTGTCTCGAGTTCTATACTCTTAGCTTCCATGAGATAAATATGATGCAGCACAGGATGCTTGTGCCTTTTTGTGCTTGTACTTACGCCCGATGTAAATAAGGCTCAGCAAAGAAAAAAGGCAGGTAAAAAACAAATATTGATAATTTCGTTTAATTTCAGCCGGCTTGTAGAATTATATGCCCACCATGAGTTGTTCTCTCTGACAAACGTCTTTCTTTCTTTTCTTTCTTTCTTTCTTTTCTTTCTTTCTTTCTTTTCTTTCTTTCTTTCTTTCTTTTCTTTCTTTCTTTTCTTTTCTTTTCTTTCTTTTCTTTCTTTCTTTCTTTCCTTCTTTCTTTCTTTCATTCATTTATTCATTATTTCTTTCTTTCTCCTTCCTTCCTTCCTTCTTTCTTTTTTCTTCTTTTCTTTCTTTCTTCGCAGTCTAGCCATGTCATACTTCACTCCATCTATATTGAGACTCCAAAATCATTTTCTCACATATATAAATTTGCAAATTTTCAAATGCAATATTTTCAGTTAATTTTTAAGAATGTTATATATCATGGTCCAAATCTCTTGTTCCGAATGCACTCGGCTCAACTTAATTGCTTGGTTTGTATAAACTTGTTTTTCCACTGATTTAATTGAAGGACTAATCGGTGTAGTTAAATCACGAACTGTTTTTTCTTCACTCCCTTCATTTAATCTATTTGAGTCACATATACTTTGCGTAATCTTATGTGAATCCGATTACTTTCAGTAATATATATAAACCTTAATATTCTACACTCTAATTTTTCTAATTCTAGTAGCGATTTACTCCTTCTGGCGCCAAAAGGGAAACTGTGATGGTGATGATGATGATTGCAAAGCTAAAGGTTACTTTACTTGTAGCGTTGGAATCGCTATTACAGGAGCCTAGAAAAGTTAGATTGTAATTCATTCAGCCTTCTATCTCTTTCTTTCTTTCTTTCTTTCTTTCTTTCTTTCTTTCTTTCTTTCTTTCTTTCTTTCTTTCTTTCTTTCTTTCTTTCTTTCTTTCTTTCTTTCTTTCTTTCTTTCGTTCTTTCTTCCTTTCGTTCTTTCTTTCTTCCTTTCGTTCTTTCTTTCTTTATTTATTTTTTTCATCAATGCATCTCCATCTATTCATTCACTAATTCATTCACTTACTCAATCATTTCGCTTTTCATTCAATCATTCATCCATTTTTTACTTATTATATTCATTCATCCGTTCATTGTTCTATCTATCTTTCATTTTTTCCCCGCTTCATTAGTTCATTTGGTCAACGAAACTAGTAAAATATCATCCATTGGTACTAGTCGTTTTCATGTATACGCGTTTCGTTCTTTTTTTCCATCATCGTTGGTTGTAGCAATCTGTGGTAGTTCATTTCATGTGTAAATAAGTAGAAGACAATGTGCCTCTTTAGACGAAAGAGAAACTATATAGATAAAGCAAGTCTTGTAACGGAGATAACTAGGTTGCTAGTCGTTATTATTAGCCAAGAATGCCTGAAAATATACAGGATTTTGCTTTATAGTTTGCTTTTTTTTGCATATAACAAACATCAGGTCTAGTTTTAGTCATTAGACATCTTATATTTGAAAACCAAATAGTTAATTAATTCAAGAATATTAAGAGATTTCTTTGAATATATTTCCTCCTCTGGTCCATTCTTTTGCTCGTTGTTTTCCAATTATTTCCGTTTTTCTTTTCGTTTTTAGTTTTCTTTAATTCCTTTTTATAGTTGAAGACCAAATTAATTCCAAAGTAGGAGCTTGCTTTGTTTTTTTAAATTGATTTTTTTCCTTCTGTTTTCTCTCGGATCCATTTTTTGTTGTTTTCTATGCGTGTATGTATGTATGTATGCGTGTATGTATGTATGTATCTTTCTTTTCTTTTTTCTTTTTTTTCTTTTTTTCTTTTCTTTTTTTCCCTTTAGTTTCGGTGCCTATCTATAAACCAATCCAAAAGGATTTAGAAGATGTTGGTAAAACCTCATTTATTTTTCTACAGATTCCCATAAGCCAAAAGAAAATGTTTTCATAACTAAGTTATTTACTTTAATTTCGCGGCTGGGTATCACTTATCACTTAGCTAGCTAGCCTCGTAAATGGCCATGCGACGATAAGAAGGTCTAAGAAGTGATGTTCTTTTTTTTCTTTTTTCTTTCTTTCTGGCAATAAATATCACGTTAGGCAACTTCAGAAATCAAACAAGAAAAACTACAATATTGACTGAAATCTTAGGTAAGTGGCAATTTTTTGTTCTCAAGAAAAAAATGACTGCTTGATATTTCCGGAGGAAAAACTATACAGGCTGCGTTATCAAATGACAAAGAAACTTATTTATGCATTTTCATTTTAATGCTCAATTTAACTGGGTTGGCCAATGGTAAACTACTCACCGAGACGCCGCGGTCCTTGTTTGAAAACCCGAGCTCGAGACTTAATACTTGTTTTATTTAAGATGGAATGAGAGAACTTACAGTTAACTCCTGGAATTGTAGCCTTCAAATACAATTACCGAGTCTAAACGATTACCAAATAACTTACTAAGAGGACTAACTCCGAAAAAAATTAACCGTAAACTTTGCAGAATCAGAGTATTTTTTTATGAATCTAAGTTCTGTTCATTGAACGTGTAATCTCGTGTACAACCCCTAGCTGCTTTCGTATACAAGTGCATGTGAAAAAACCAAGGTCATCTAATTGTACTGCAGAGCCAGCGTTCTCATTTCCGAAAAGAAACGCTGGGTACGCAGGCTAGAGTTAAGCAAAACTGGATTAACGAGTTAACAAGCTTACGATGCGAAAAGCAGTAGCCTGTATGGCCGGCTCTCAAGGGAGGGAGAAGGGGAGGGAGAAGGAGGGGAAAGGGAAGAGGAGGAGGCCATATAGGCTAGAAAAGCAGCCGTTTCTTTACCCACTCGCGCGCCTGTCAGTCTCATGCGAAATAAAGCCACAGGCGAGCGGTTGGCCTGCAGCCGAAAGGCCGAGTAAAAATATGATTAATCTAACCAACGGGTACGGTTGTACGACAATGCTTTTACTGGTCTTTACGTATTGCGGCCCGTGTACCACGATATGTTTTACAATTATCAAATTAACTGGTCCGAGATTCCTAAGGCTAGCGCCCATGAAAAATCTGAGACTCCGAGACGGAAAGAAACGAGATCGAGACTGAAGTAAAACTTGTCAAGACCCATGATTTTCTGAGTACCCTTCATCACCCCTGATTTAGTTTAATTCCAATTTCAACTTGATCGTTTCAAATACCGTTATTTATTAAACCACAAGTAAAAAATAACACACACCAGCTATTATAATTTTTCTGTCCGCGGATACAGCAAGACTAAGAGTTTCGTTGACACAGCTTAAAAGTTGTATTAATCGTACTATTGTTTTGAGTTTCGCAAATGCTGCAAATTTGCTGAATTATTCCATACGGGGCTTTAATGGCCTCGAATATGGCATGTCTCTCAATATGGAAGAGCGCATTGTTGAAATAATGGCAAATTTTGATTGACATATTCACCTAAAACAACAATAAAACTTAAGAGGACCTTTCATTTGAAAACACAATATTAAAGCTGTGTTAAATATAGTATTGCTAACTTTTGCACTAGCTGAATTAAAAAATCAAAACCTGAGAAAATGCTCCAACAACTTCTTTCAAAGCCCACGAACGAACTGAACGAAGTGAAGCCGAGAAAGCCATTGTCTGCCGGTTTGTCTATTTGTCGAATCCCACACGAAACTTGTTCGTAACTCCCTATATAGGGAATTTACACTCTTACATTACACTCGGAAAATGAAAACGATAGCATAGTAGCTACCGTACATGCGCAGTAGCCACAAAAACAGGTAAATTCTTTCAATAAAGAAGTTTGGAATATGATTTTTGAGACATCAGGGTGGTTTTTAGATGCAGTTTCCGCAAAAAGTGATTTCTAGATGTAAACACGTTACGATTCATTGAGCCAGGTTCGCTGTAAATTCGTGAATGAACTTCAGAATACGTGTGGCCAAAGTTTTGTGGGATTACCTGTAAAAACCACACTTAAACTTCCTCAATGGATATTTCTTACCAGTATAAAGTAAGTAAGACCAACTAAGGAATAGGTCAACCACGGGTGTTCGTGATTACAACCCGTATATTGACGTTTGCTTTGTTCTCTTTTCGTTCTAGTCTGAGAACCACAGTGACAGACATTATCTACAAAACTATAGGTGGCGACCACAACACTGCCATTTTAATTTCTTTTCTCCGTGGCACGTATAATTCAGAGGTAAGAAAAATCCCACAAACTGGGACTAACTTGCGATAATATGTTTCACATTAGGGACCGCGAGAACTGAACTGAACTCAGAACCGAACCGAACAGAAGTGAACTGCACTGCACTGCGCTGCACTGAAGTGAAGTGAAGTGAAGTAAAGTAAAGTGAACTGTTCTTTCTTTCTATATTTTACAATAAAGCGGAGTTAGTGTTAGAAATTAGAGAATAAGGTATAAATATAAGGTAAAAATCTTGATATACATGTTTCAAAAACATAGACGGTCTGACTCTAAATCTGAATCTAAATCTGAATCTGTTATGATACGGCCCTGAAGGCCGTATTCAGATTCGTTGTCAAGGCTTCCACAAAGAACAAAATATCAAATAATATCAAAATTTGGTACATGCGTCTCTGAGATATAATGCCCTGTACTTTGAAAGAGGTGACATTTTGATCAGCAGAAAAATCATTGTTTTAATAAATATATAAATATCCCCGCAAAGTTTTACTGTAACGTCACAAGTTACTTAAGCCTGTAAAAGTGAAGCAGTTACCGTTTTTCATGCTTCATTATCAGTTTATGAAAAAGCTATAAAAACAGCCGCTTAGCTGTTTTATGGCTATGTCTGAGACATCATAGTTTTTAGATGTAGTTTCTGCAAATAGGATGTAAACACGTTACGATTCATTGAGCCAGGTTCGCTGTGAAATACAAAGTTCATTACCAACTTGAACTCGTGAATGAACTTCAGAATACGTGTGGCCAAAGTTTTGTGAGATCACCTGTAAAAAAACTCATTTAAACACATTTAAACTTCCTCGTTGGATACAATATTTTTATTACAAGTGTAAAGTAAGTAAGGCCAACCAAGAAATAGGTCAACCACGGGTGTTCGTGATTACAACCCGTATATTGACGTTTGCTTTGTTCTCTTTTCGTTCTAGTCTGAGAACCACAGTGACAGACATCTCTTAATTGCGACAAAACTGTAGGTGGCGACCACAACACTGCCATTTTGTTTTCTCCGTGGCACGTATAATTCAGAGGTAAGAAAAATCCCACAAATCGGGTAACTTGCGATATATGTTTCACATCAATTAGGGACCGCGAGAACCGCACCGAACTGAACTGAATTGAATTGCAAGCTGCACTGCACTGCACTGCCCTGCACTGCACTGCACTGCACTGAAGTGAAGTGAAGTGAAGTGAAGAGAACTATCTTTATTCATTCACTTTACAATAAAGCGGGGTTAGAATAAGTGTTAGAAATTAGAGAATGAGGTATAAATATAAGGTAAAAATCTTGATATACATGTTTCAAAAATCGTAGACGGTCTGACTCTAATTCTGAATCTAAATCTGAATCTGGATCTAAATCTGAGACCGAATAGAATTGTGAGAATGAGTCTTTTATCTTTAAATATGTACCATCCATTCATGCTCTTATCACTTTATATTGTAATTCATTCTAAGTTCTTACCAACACAATTTGCTTTCGTTTCGCTCAGCCGGATTCAGATTCAGATTCAGATTTCAGACCGTCTACGTTTTTTTGAATCATGCATATACATAGGGACATTGATCTAATAGAGTTTTTTCGTATCCTTTGTATTTCACATGTGAAATACATAACGTAACATTTTTCATGCAAATTAGAACACAAGGACCCCAGACAATAGCGGCACCGATCATAGAAATTCTCGTAGATGGAAAACAAAATAATTTTAGATATGGGTAACTAAATTGCTTTTTCCACGAAATTTAAGAAACGCCATAGCTTTCGCACAATTGACATGAGTACAATCAGCAGAGAAACTATGCATTAGAAGAAGTGAAGAAATATTTCTTCTATTTATGTGAAAAAATAGAGGATGATTTGAACTCGGCCCTTCTAAGAATTTATAGCTTAGTTCAAACAGTAGACGCTGCTCAAGAGTATTGCCGGGGGTGCACACAAAATTCACACATAATAGTGGGTGGGGGGGGGGGGGTGGGGGGGGGGGGGTGGGGGTGTAGAATGGTCTCGGCAAAATTCAATAAAGTTTTGAAGTCCCGGATCAGTTTGCATTTTTCGCGGTTCGAAATCTCGGATTTTTGTAAGACTTGTAATGTGTGGCTCGAAATCGTTAAGAATATCGGATTTAATTTGTGTAGTGCCTGTGTAGCTATGCATGGATCGGAATACTCAACTGATTTCAAATTGAGAATTTTGACAGTCATATTCAAGAAAATTCAGTTAATGATGAAAGAAAGTCTGAATGAACGACGCGATGCAAGGAAAGTTTAATTAAGAATTAATTATCAAAGAAAGTTGATCAGGCTTTGTTTTTGTCGGTCATTCATTCTGATTTCCATTGAGCGTTTATTCAGAATTTCTTTTTGTTGGTCGGGTACTAGAGCTGTCGTCGTTAAAGATTTTGGCCCTGCGGCCGGCGGCTCCAATGATCTATCCATCCATATTCAGACGTCTTTCCGGCTTTGATCGTTCAAAGGTTCTTTCCATATCTATCATTCATTTATTCAGACCGGCTTTCTCTCAATCTTTCTTTCTATAGCTATCGGTGATTCATTTAGTCTTTCTTTGATCGTTTTTTTTTTTCTAATTTTTTTCTATCGTGCACTGACTCATTTTAGACTTTCCGAGCTTTGTCGGTCATTCATTCAGACTTTCATTTCAGTTTGTGTCGGTCATGATTGAGACTTTCTTTGGTCATTTCTTCAAACCTTTCGGTATAAGTTGTTCTGTTGTTCATTCAGAATTTTTTTAAACTTTCAACTGAATTCTCATTTGACTTGCCCTATCGGTAAGTCATGCCGACTTTCTTTTTTCTTCTATTTAAACTTACTTCCACTACTGATATATAGTAGTCATTCATATCTATTTTCTATTCTACTCAGACCTACTCAGACAAGCTACTGCATGGCTATAGCTGTTTACTGTGAAAAGGTTTTCTCATAAAAGGACTACTGAACAAGTAAGCGACCACGACCACTTTAATTTTTTGTCTAGAAATCTGTCATGTTCTAGTCTTTTTGCCACGATCCTATTCCGAACGTTAAATAGTATCTAAAGAGCATGCGGTTCAAAATTTTGCGCTTTTATCAAAATATGTCCACTCCGCTATTGCTCTGTCCTGAGTTGGCCAACATATATTACCGTATAAGCGCCGACTATGCATTGCATCCTCACATCATTACATCCTACCAACGTGTCACCTAAACAAATTTCCCCGGAGAGACTGTAGCATGTACTGCAACTACCTCATCAGTTTTCTGTCATGCATAAATTATTGTTCTAGACACTGAACAGTAGTTTTACAGTTAGGCTCCTACTGCTGCCCTAAAATTAGTCTAAACAAAAACTAATTTAACTGAACCCTGTGTACGGCTCAGTGCTGGACATCCTCGTGCGGGTAATGACCCACGATGCGGTGGTATTTCTCTTTAAGATTACTCTTTATTCTAACTGGTTCTCAAGTAGTACTTGCGTTAGCTGCGCTATAGTTGACGTCCTTTGAACTCACAAACTAGCTGGTCGCAACTTGCGCAAGGTAGGACACATGATTGATTGTATGAGGTACAATTCTCCTGAGAGTAATATAAAGTCCCAGGCTCGGATTTTATTCGATACTCCTAATAGTAAATCTTTAGCTATGAACTGAGAGTTTTCATCTCACAGTAAAGTTTTGCACTACTTTTACGCGATTTAATATTTACAAGAAGGAAATGAAAATGAAACAATTCCAATCCTTTCACAACTACTTCAGTCTTAGCCCACCTCTTTCACTCAGATACCATCCTCCTGAAAGGTAGAATAGCACATACATTATCGTATGTATATATATCACACCGATTAGTTGCATAATATGAGTGTTATTTTTTCTCCCTATCATACATACTACATAGGAAGAAAAAATATAATTAAAATGAGCTAAAACCGTGCCTAAAACATAGCAAAGAGCACACAAAAATATCAAAAAAATACCATCAAATATAGTATGAAGCACACGCAAAAAATCGTTTGTATTCGACGAGGATTCAAACCTGGACTTTCTGTAATCGGTATTGTCCGGGGTTCGTCAGGTGTTCGTGCATTGTTCTAATTTGCATGTAAAGTTTCACCCTATGAAACTCACATGTGAAATACAAAGGATACGACAAAACTCTAATTAATTTACTTATATCATATAAGGGACATTAATTCAAGAAATGCTATCATATTCTATAGACAATTGACAGACAGGTCAAGTTTTTTTCAATTAATTTGGACTTAAAGACAATTATAGATGGAGCTTCTCTGAGGTTTAAGGGAGTGAATTCCATAGTTTGGTTTTTTCCGATAGCTGAAGCGCTAGCTGTGCTTTAATTAAGAATTCAGTTTGGAATTAGTGCATTCTCAAAAATTATAAGAGGTTATTTTTTCATTTACGTAAGAGACGTAGTTTGTTTATAGATTTGAACATGGAGACGGCAAGCTTTTTCATTTTTCATTTGTTCAAGATTCTTCCAGCCTTTTAAATACATCAGATCCAGTATCACAGTCTGATTGGGTTATGTTCCTTGCTGCTTCATCTCCAGCTAGTAGATGGCTCGAATAGTCTTTCGATCTTATACTCAAATTTGACGATCGATTCGCACTTCAGAATAGAAACAAGCCTCCACGTACTAGAGTTTCCTAGTCTGCTTCACCCGATTCAAGTAAAGTTCACGTAAAAACCCATTTCAAATAAGTCGTTTCTACGCTTCGCATTTCCAAGTTAGAAAAGGAATAAACCTTAAATGGTGAAAGCTAATCTTAAATAGTTTAACCGATCAAGCTATAGTCTATATTATTTTGATTTTGATCTAAATTTTTAGACATTATTATCCTGATTATATTTTATATATCTTGGAATAGGAGAGTGATATTCGATCAATAAATTTGAATCTTGCTGAGATTCCGCGATGGTCAGATATATATACGCGGATTTGACATTAATCATATTTTATCTCTTTCTACGTAAAACCCAAAAATCAGCAATAATCAATATTAACATTTAACCAGGACAATTCACGTCATGACAATTAGTGAACGGTGGTTTAGCGTATCTAGTTAATAAGAGCTTATCCTAGCTCTAAATTCAATATATGGGCAGTCGCTATAGGTATAACATGACCACAGTAATACATAGTTTATGAAGCTGATAACGTGAAATTAAAACCGCACTGAATGGTACGTCAAAACATCGCACGCAAGCGACCCATGGCTATATAACTGCACAGACATTGACTCTTTCAAAATCATTGAATATAGTAGAAGGTGACTCTGAAATGAACACTGGGAAATCTGTTGATTAGATGGTTTTAAAGGTGCGTGTGCATGTGGACGTTTCAAACACCGAATTGCGGCAAACACTGAACCGTTCAAAATCAATAACCATAACTAACATAGAAGCTGAGGTGAAATGAACATAAGGAAATGTGTTGATTCCAATTGTTTTAAAGAAGCGCGCACATGCATGTGGACGTTTGACATTGAGACATATTTTGGTATTCCAAAGACGATCATGCAGCGCATGCATTCATAAGATTAAAAAAAATGAAAACCCAAATTATTAGTGTACCCAGGAACCATTTCGGTCTTAGCTTCTATGTTTGATGATTACGAAAGGGGCCAATTTTTGTACGATTAATAGCTATATACACCTGTGTATATTCTTTACTCCGACGAAGGGCTAAGACTCGAAACGTCACGGTGTTACAAGTTTCCATTCATCCCTTGTCGTATTTTATACACAGACGCAGCCCAAACTAGTTCACTCACTAGTCTCCTTTTGAATATCATGAATATATATGTGTGTGTTAAACTCCTGTTGTTTCCCTCTTCCGGGGAATAACCATTTCAGGCCTTCATGTTCCGTGCCGTTTCTTTAATTTTCTCTCGTCATTCCGTTTGTTTACGTCATCACAGTGGTTTTCAGGGTCAAACACTGAAAAGCTGTACTTTATAAGCATTTATTTTAAATTTTCTAATCCACAAAAGAACCTCAACTAATAAAGATGTTTCAATAATAAAACCAGGCAGACAGCTGTTGAATAATGGAATTACAAGGATAGGGTTAATTTTCTCGATTTTTTCATTTTGTTTTTTGATATTTAGTCGGCTTACACTTGTTACCCGGTCTCAAAGAAACGAATTGACTTTGTCCAATCAGAAGAGCGTGAGTCATCTATCAAGAAATATGAATCGTGAGCTTTTGAGTTTGGAGCACAGACCATCGGACTGTACTTACATCATAGTGATCAAGTGAATAGTAGCAGCCCAGTTTTGTAGGATTCTGCTTTAACTGCAAGGTAATTCCTTTCATTTAGATTAGAACCTCGAGCTTATTTCAAATTTAGTGCCCGTTATATAGAGATGTATATGGCCGCTTAATAGTCGAGATCGGCCAAAAAAGACCGCTAGGTTTGACTAATATTTCATGCAGTCATCGATTCTCTCGCAGCCTTAGTTGACACATGGCTTTAGAAAACTTTTTTGGCATTATTTAGTACTCAATATTGGTATACGTATGCCGATTCGGAATAAACTAAATTGAAAATAAGAAAGAAGTGGAAATGAATACAGATGGATTTGTAGACTATAGTTAAATTCTCACTAGTTTAATTTTAACTTAAGGAGCAAGGATGGCACAGTTGGTAGTGCGCGGCCTTCGGTGCGAGAGGCCCCTAGTTCGATGCCCAGTCCTGACCTCGCATCCTTGTTTCGACTTCTTTTCATTCTGTGTAGCTTTAGTTAGCTTTCAATACCCTTAAAACGGAGCACTGATGGAGAGAGAAGGGTAAAATGAGCGCACCATCGGCCTCAAGTTTATCAGTGTACAACTGTTACGAGCTACCGACGTTAAATAATCAGTGTTGCTTTACCTTTACCTTTGCTTTAACTATGGGTTTTAGATTTCTTCCGTAATTTCTGGCCACTTAAAAGAAGTCAACAACGAGGGAGTGGTTACAGAGACTGAGGTTTCAGTGTATTGAAACAATGCTGGCTTAGTCATACTGATATAATTAAGATTTTGCTTAAGAAAATACAATCTTCATCAAGGTTCTTTTCTACATTTTAATAGTTTGACTATTTTTTCTAATTAAAAGTGCATTCACTGCAGTCAACGATTTATATTTGCCCTCGGCGTTCCAATGCCTTCGTGCGTCGATCACTTTAAAGAGTATGAGCGAATTCGGATTTTAAGTATGACGCCTGTCCATCACAACGAGAAACAACGAGAAGAAACACCTTGGCTTTCAAATTAAGAATCTGATTCAGAACATTCAGTGACGGCTTTGTAAAATCTCAAAACCTAATATGTAGTTCGAGATTTTTCAGTCTTCGGTTAAAAAATCCCGGCCACACCACAAACGCCAGCCTGTGCTTCAGAAAGCTACACCAACGCAAATCGGATGTAGAGAAATGCCATTGTCGTTCAAAAACGTTGACAATACATGAACAATTTCAATAATGAAAGAACTATCGTTTAACAAGATAGAAATCGCTCCATAGTAAAATAATGATGAATTTCAATTTCCTCAACTCCGATTCGTCGAGAGACCTTCCAATTTTAGCATTTTTAATTGGACATTTTGCAATGCCAGTGACATTACACCACAGGCAACCCAAGCTTTAAACTAGACCAATGACTACCTGATTTTTGTGGGTCACATTTTAATTTATTTTAAATAAAATGCACGAAGAAAATAATAATTTTTCTTCAGCTAGTCAGTTGGTCTGCAAGGAGTGAAATAAACGAAATTATCTTAAAAAAAACTTTTTTTTTCCTGCGATTTCGATGATAAACACGCACTTTCCTTTAGCTGCCGGAAATTCATGACTCTTATTTTTCTCATAACAAATGAAATTGAATGAAAAATATCATATAGATAGATGTCAAAAACGTCTTCCAAAATCAATTGCTCTCCATTAAGTCAAAGTAGGCATGTCATGTCTTTTTCCGCCCATGCTGGTGTTTTTGCGCTTGAATATGTCCTTTATATATATTCGGCAAAGTGTTTGGTTTAATTTTGAAAGACATTTATAACGACTTCAATTCTTCATGTTTAACTAGATTTCAGCTCGGATCTTTTTATGCCGTTTTTCTGAATTAAAGACTTGTCAAAACATTTGTTCGTCAAATCCTAGCTGTCTTGCTGAGCTTCCTGCCTGTTTTCATTGATTTTATCGTTGAAGGAGATTCTTGGATTTGATTGCCATAATACTCCTGGGTTAACGAATTTTCTTTCTTATTCAGATTGTTATTCCCTCATACGAATAGTTGATCAATAGCCCTTATAAGCTTTTACATCACACAAGTGGATTATGACATATTTTGGGAGGTAAAAACCAAATCATTGGCGCCAACTTGAGCTGGAGAGCAGAAATGATCGAAAATGTCTAATTTTTCAAACTAAGCTCAGTTAATTTTAATATTCGCGGCTATATCATGAACTACCAAACGTATCAATTTCTGGGAGTTTTACAACTCTAACGCTTCTTCAAGTATAACTCTTCGAACGTGAAGGATTTTTACCGCTTTGGTGAAAAAAAAAAAAAAAACGGTGTAGCTCATTTCCGCAATGTTTATAACAAACTTTCAGTTGAGACTTCTAGCAGCTTGGTTTGTTAACTGGCATGCGTCTCAGGTTCGAATAAAGTTTTTACGATAAGTTAAAGTTAAATTAAAGATTCCACGTAAGTTGAACATGGCACACATTAAAATGTATTCATTCCAATGACATTTACTATCGTTGAGTCTTCATGCATAGAGCTGAAAACGACTTCTTGCGCGCACCAAAACCAATGCAAAAACAAGGGAATCTTGAAAAGGAAAATTGCTCGTTCCAGATGTAATTCACAAACCTATAATCAACTTATGCCACGTACGCTACAAAATCTTACTATTGTCTCTCTCCAGTATAATTGGTATCGGCTCTAACTCGAAACTGATATGAAAAAATACAATATTTGCATGCAAATAGAAAACTTATGCAAATAGGAAATTTATTTTTTCCCTCGTGGGTTTCCTGTTTTATGCAAACAAATGCACGTGAGGTGTTATGTAATCTCATTGAATACACATGAGGCCAAGTTTATACCCCAGTATTGTATTGGTACCCCCTCTAGGGGCTCACATGTGATTCACTAAAAGGACTGCAAGCTACCAAACATTTTACAGGTCCTTTTCTAGTCATTTGAGGTAAGCTGGACCAGTTCTTAGGGGCTGTATTGTCAATTCGTATTGCCACTCACTGTGACTATTTTTCAGTGATTTTATTTGTAAGTTTTTAATTACTTTTTTGTTCCGTTCCGTCCCACGGGACATTTGCGGTAGCTTTGTCGCATGGCGGCAAAAATCCCTAAGGTCTTTTATTAAGTCATTCGTTTATAAGGCGTGGGATTTGACTCTCGTGCTTCCTGGGATTTCAAGCTTCGGGGGACAGCTGAAGTCCATTTGCATGGAATTGGGGGTCTGACGGCTGATAGACTTCAGCGTTTGGATCTTCAGTTGCTCAAAACGCTTGCCCCTGATGTAATTATTCTAGAATTGGGAACGAACGATTTGTCGTTTTTACCCCTCTGAGGTAGTGGGCTCTGCCTTTGGAGACCTGGTTAATTTTATTCTGAACTCATTTCATGTACGAGTGGTAGGAGTTTGTCTAGTGATCCCTCGGGCTTCCTATCACTTGCATTCTACACATTTTGCACATTGTGCCGAGATCCTCAACCACTACCTTGAAGTTTTTGGAACCCATTCCAAACGTCTTTTGCTGGTGTCACAGGGCTTTCAAGGATTCGTGTAAGCCATTTTATCTACCTGATGGGGTTTGTCAACCCGGCCGGGCAATACCAGCTGTATCGCAGTTATCGGGGGGTTATTTTGAAGGCCATTTCGTTCAGTTTTAAACCCTAACTTTCCTGGTCTTCGAGGACTCCGCCTATAGTCGTGACTATATATACGTTATATTTATCTTATGACAATAATTAATTTTCACTAATTTATTTATCTTTTATTGCTATATTACACATTTGCTTTCGTCATTATTCTCTCACGGGAGTTCAAGTTTTCTCAAAGAGGGAGCCGCGTAAAGAAGCGCAAAAACTAATATTTTTGATCCAACTGCTGAAAATACGTATATCTCAACTGCTGACAGGTATTTTAGTGTTGACATAGTTAGTCGTCAAGCGCGGAAATATTCAGCAACATTTCTGCACATATTGATCATATATATTTAATCAATATTTACACCTGGCCAGTTTCGATCCATTTCTGAAAATCAATATCTACATAAGTTTGGATAATTTAATTTCTTCAGTAGCCCTCATGATTACTGTTATAGGCCTAGATCAGCCATTTTATATAATAAAACATTTTGCCTTGTAGCATGAATTGACAGGTTAGCTTTTGCTCACATATATCCCTCAGTGCTCTCGTTTTGTCGTTGATTTCTATTTTGCTATTATGACTCTAGTAACAACCTGTAACACTCTTTCTTTTAGGAATGATAAACAACATTTACTGTTAATTCAATTAGCTACACAAGACTAGAACTATTTCGTGATACTAGCTTGACCAATAGGAATTTAATTAGGTTTTCGTAAGCAAACTCTAGTAAGCGGCTTGCAACTATAAATTTAGAGCACTGCTACCTTTGTAAGCTAGTTGAGTTTGTTGGTAAGTCGGTACCGGTTGTTTAGTTGCATGAGGTGAGCTACAAAATTTCTGCAAGAATACTTGTACGTACCTCTCGCAAGGCACAAGTTCTGAACAAAGATCCCGAACAGTACTTTTAATTGACATTGGTGGAGACCCCACTGGTAAATCTAAATGGACCTTTTTCTCATTTGATAGTGCATCAGCTTCTTAGTGTTAATTTTAGCTACGTCTTCCTTCAGTTAATATTTTAAACCTAAATTGCACTGTGTTATAGTTGTTCCGGTTGTGGGAAGGTGAGAAGAATGCTTATGTGCAAGCATTCTTAGATCAGTTCCTCCTGTATGTATACTAAGCTTTTTCTAGGCTCAGTCTGGAAGCGAACAGACTTTTTACTCTACTCTTGACAAAGCAAATGCAGCAAGTTTGACGACGGCTCTTGATAAACCTAATTGACAACACTCTTTGTCTCAAACGGACAAAAACTTGAATAGCTAGGGACAAACCACATAACCCTCGATGCGGGACGCTTATTAGACCTCGTTCAGGGACAATCGATGGGACAGACAACACAGACTCAACCACATTGGAGGTACACTATAAATCACTTAAAATTACACCGGCCGCCACTGAAATTCAGCAAGACTACCCTTGTATGCTCTTGATAGAACATACAACTAGTTAATCAATGCACGACTCAGGAGACAGCGCTGATCAAGATTATTCGCCAAGACATTTCTCGAATTAGAGAAACTACAATCGCATACTGTCTTGTATTTCAGTTATAAACACTATAACTCAGGACCCGGTTGTTCGAAGGGTGATTAACGCTAATCGTGGGTTAAAACTACATATTTTTGTAAGTCGGCTGTGTTATAAGGTAATCAACAATCACAATTTTCTTGAGTTTGATGACGTCGTCGCGTGACGTCATTTGTCATCGGAACAGAAAATTTCTATAATTTTTGCCGTTTCAAAATATTTTTATTCAATTCTTACACAGTATGGCATTATTCTTCAAGGTGCACAAAGTGGCGTATGCGTTTTTCATTTCGTTGACAGATTTATTAGAGCTCTTTTTTCGTCTTCGTAAAGACATTTTTGCTGATAACTTCGCTATTTTACACTTTTCTAGAAAACCCATCCGTTACTTTGTAGAGCATAATACATAAAATATTTCAAGATAAAAATAATAATTTTAGCTCAAACTCTTCAAAGATTATAGAATTTAAAATGAAAGTCAGCTCTTTGCGCATGCGCACTGGCGATTTCAGATGTTCGACACTTTATAGTTCGGCTGTATAGCATGTATACAATTTGTCTGCGCATGTCAGTGTTTATGGTTTCAAATTTAAGTCATACTGCGAATGCAAGAAATTTTTTGTTGATATGGAACATTTCGTTGATGAATCTCGTTCTTCAAAATTACGTTCAACCAACAAAATAGTGAGATATAAGCAGTTTACCTACCGCGCTAGTGTGCTGTGGATAATGATTTAAATCGAAGGCACCCCAGATGGGAAAATATCACGCGCCAAAGCTGGTCAAAGTCAGTATAAAGTTGTAAGAAGGACCAGAACTCCGCACTTTTGAGTTACATTTTGGGCGCTAAATTATATATAAGGTGCATTAAGCAATGGAAGTCATTACCAACACGTTACTGTGTGAATTGGATCCGATAAGGGAATTTTAGACTTTAGCAATCGTTGCCGAATAATTAGCCATGTTTACCGGAATAGAGTTTTCCGATTTAGCGTCTTTTCCGAAATTCTGGGAATACGAAACCGGCACGTGCCAATATAATTAAGTGAAATTAGGTTATAAATTCTTAACCGCATCTCGATCTATTGTTTCTCTCTGTTCATCAGCGATTACCGAAAACAGTGCCTACAACACTTGAAGAATTTTGATATAGTCCCCATCAACATCTTTAACAGACATTAGTATAATGTCTAGCCACGCAGGCAACACTCGCGCTGTTTGGGGAAAAACTGTCTTGGGTTTCCCGCAATCTCCATGTGTCTGTCCTCTTATTGATCATAGCTGACAGCCAATTAGAAAGCGAGAAAATTACAAGTTGTGGTAAAAATTCCCTTATCGGTTCCAATTTACACAGTAACGTGTTGGTAATGACTTCCACTGCTTAATGCACCCTATATATAAATTAAGCGCCCACAATATAACTCAAAAATGCGGAGTTCTGGTCCTTCTTACAACTTTATACTGACTTTGACGCGTGATATTTTCCCATCTTGGGTGCCTTCGATCTTAATTAATCATTATCCACAGCGCACTAACGGTAGGTAAACTGCTTATATCTCACTATTCCGTTCAGTTGAACGTAATTTTGAAGAACGAGAGATCGCCAACGAAATGTTCCATATCAACAAAAAAATTTTTGCATTCGATATGAACACAGACGTGCGCAGACAAATTGTAAACATGCTGCTTGACTTGCGACAACGATTTTTGAAATGAGTGTACATGTTCGGCTGTATCACAATGAACAGCTTCAATATGCTTATATTTGGTTTTAAGACTTTCACTTACAATGTTTTGACCCATTATTTTGCTTAGCTTCGGCCGACTGATAATTGGAGAAATTTGTAGCATATTTTGTTGAATTAATTTCCATGAAAATTTATATTTCCTGCTCTCTCGATAGAAACGCAAACCCTTATGGCCCAAAGAAACGGGGGCATTCCAAAAGTGACATTTTCTCAAAAAATCGTAAAATCGAAGGCGTCAATGAGCTCTGGCACTCGCTTTTACAGCCAACATAGCAACCATGCACGTTGCTTAGTAACGAAATATGTCCCAGCACCCTTAACGCTAAGACTAACGGAAAGACTACGACACCTACGTCGGTACTCCGAACTGGTGGTGTATCAGTACGTAAAACTCATAGCTATAGAAGGGACCGAAAATGGAACTGCTCTCTATTTTCTTCTCCCATGATCTTATAATTATCAGATATTTTTGTCAAGATAATGTTTTAGATTTTTGTTAATTAGTAACAGATTTTTTGTTTGTAACTTGTAATAATAATTCGGTAATAATTTGTATTTTGTAATAATAATAATCTTAATAACTAATCGTGTCACCAATTAGTGTTATATATAACAAAGCTAAAAAAACAGACACGATAATAAAGTTGTTATTATTATTCTTAAGCGTCTTTCGAACAACCAGCGCCTGATGCCTATTGCTTGTTGTCACCTGTAAACGACGAACCAATAATTGCCATATATCTCGCAATACCTGCTATCGCTGGACCTGACCCAGCTGAAAAAATCTCCCTAAGGACTCTCCTTCAGAGATCCTCACAGAGTATGCCTAAGAAACCGACAGCAGTAATTATGCATATATCCTTATCTATTTTACGATATATATTATTTATAATTAGGTTATACTAAGTCATATATGTTTAATCATCTTTTATTGCTATATTATACCCGCGTTAATTGTGTCTTCTCCCTCGTTATTGTCGTTATGGTAGTTCAAGGTTTCTCAAAGAGGAATCCGTGTAAAGAAGCACGAAAATAATATTTTGGGTCCAACTGCTGAAAATACGTATATCTCAACAGCTGACAGGTATTTTAGGGTTGACATAGTAAGTCGTCAAGTGCGCAAATATTCAGCGCCATTTCTGACATTATCTGATCAATATTTTCATTAAGTTTCGCTCCATTTCTGAAAATCAATATGTACACAAGTCTGGACAATTTAATTACTGTTAGGGATTATTTTGCAGATAAAACATATTACATCGTGCAGATCAATGACTGTAATTGACAGGTTAGCTTTCGCTCACATCTTTCAGTGCGCGCTCTCGTTTTGTCCTTAATATCGATAATTTATCTAAGAATGTACGTTCCTTTCCTTTATTAGGAATGATAATTGAAAAGATTTAGCTAAGCAATAAGAATCGTAATTAGGCATACTATTTCGTGATATCTAGCTTTAAGTTAGGTTCTCGTAAACAAATCAATCAAGTTTAGCCAACAGGTGGCTCGACTTGGTTCTGTTGAGCGCGTGCGCGAATTGAGCAAAATGATAGCGTTTTTCTTGTTAGGTCTTCGTATCTTTAACCGTAAAATTAACAAGTTAAAGATGGTTTTGAGTTGTGTGTCCTCTTATTGACACACTCTTGACGTCATAAAATATTCAAAACTCAAGTGGAATCACGAGCGTAGCGAGTGGTTTTACTGCAACGTTTTGAGCATTTTATGGCGTCAAGTGTGTGTCAATAAGAGGACAGACAACTCAAAACCATCTTCAATTCGTTTTTCACAACAATTATTTGAGATAAAAGTTAAAAATCCTTTTCAAACTGGGCAACAGAACGAGCGCGCGCGCCAAAACGTGTCAGCAGTGTGTCTGTCCTTATTGACACACTCTAATCAACCAATCAGATCGCGAGATTATCAAATTAGGGAATATAAGAAATTTTGCAAAGCGAAACTTCTTATAGTAAATAGCAGTTTTTGCAAAATCATTTACGAATTCGGCTTTACATAATATTTTTTCTCTCAAATAAAAGATCAATTAGGGAGCTCAAAATATTTAAGTTGAGAAAAAATTTCACCGAAAATTCTTCGAGTTATTAATTTTTAAATGAGAATTTTAGGTACATTTGCTGATGTTCTATATTGTTTCCATGACAACCTCAAACGTCATGATTACATACATTATATTTTCGAATCTACATTTTGACACTCTACTACAATACATCAGTTCAGTAGTCTATATTTAGCATTTATTAGATATGGGACATTTTCAAATAATATATACTCTTTCCGACCCAAGGTGACTCGAAGTAGTTTTTTTCAGACCGCACCGCACATTTTCATTTGGCGCAATGAACAACTTAATGCGCACCAATGGACTTGGTTTCTACACCACGTATGAGGATAAGTTTGAAGTTTTATATGGTGTTATAATTAAATCGATTAACGTTTTTAAAATAGCGAAAATCGAACATCGTCAAAAATGGTTTTCCTCTAATATCTCGCAAAATTGATGAGCTTCAGACAAGCGGTAAGCTACATAGAAAAATTCATACAGGATGCACAACATTTCAATGTGATTTTAGGAGATGTAATCAGTCTGTTTGATTTTCTTTAAATCACAAAAGTTTCCACACATGCATCTGTATTTCTATTCTTGGACATAACGACAGCGTAAAAAAATACTCGAAGTACGCAAAACACCACGAGGACACTGTGGAAATATTGCCATAAGATATACACTTACCTTACGTGAAAAAGTCGACTTCCAACTCTTCATTGATGTCAAGATATATTTTTTTCTTTCCATGTCTTGCGAAACATTTTCTCCGCAACTTGTACATCAGAAGTTGTTTTTGAAAATCTCAAAAACGCAGCATTATTTTTGCTTGGCGTTTTAGTAGGGCATTGCTTGTTATATACACAGCAATATTGCAGCAGCTCATTCAAATACAAGCACTAAAACGACCCGAAACTTAAACCTGATGCTGACCCAAACGCCAGCTCAAAACTTGCATTGAGACAACCATTCGACTCGCTAATTAGCATATTGCACTCGCAAATTGTTCACAGCACGTGCAAGTGCGTAGCATAAATTTGCATAGAGTTCCACGCTACATGCATCAGGAATCAGATTCTTTTCTTTTGTTTATTTGGTGATGTTTACTGCTAATTAGTTGATATTATTTCCCAAATATTATGTTTGTACTTTAAAAAAATCATGTCTCCCAAACCTAAAAACATACAAATATTAGAGGTAAAAGTTCTTCTAAAGCGAATTATCTATTTCCGGTTCCTGATGCATGTAGCGTGGAACTTTATGCTACGCACTACGCACTTTATTTTTGTATCATTGCGCCAAATGAAAATGTGCGGTGCGGTCTGAAAAAAACTACTTCGAGTCACCTTAAAAAATTGTTGTATTTTTGCTGCTCAATTTAGAATCGATTTTCGGTGATTATCGGAAAACAACGCTGTCTCTCTGTAATGAATAAAACTCTTTATTTATAGACGGGGCCAATTTAGCTTTCGCTAATCTTCCGGCATTGGGCCGTCTTCGATCTCAGACTCACTAACTCTACATTAAACACATCAAACAAACGCAGTTCACTTAGGTTCCAGCGCCCAAGCTGGTACTCGATCCCGGACCACAGCGGTGAATGGCTAGTGCTCTCACCACTAGTCCAACCATACCACCATGTAATATGCCACCATGCAACCATGTACATCAAAATGAATGCGGAGCTATACACACATAGAAAATTAACAAAAGCAAACAACGAGAGAAAACTACGTGCGCCAAAAATTTGTTACACCACGCGTGCCCTCTTGCTGCTAGCTGTTCGCCGTTTGTACGCCTTTTGCGCACTCTCTACCAGCACAAGCTGAAATCGGCTTCGCATGAGTGCGCCTCCAAATTTACCGACTGTGAGGATATGGAAAGTAGCCATGCAATCTAAATTCAACTGATAGTAGTAACTTTTATTTACACACGGTAATAACTCATCAGAGTATGTAACAATAATAAATAATACATATATATATATATATACATATGTGTATAAAACTAACTATAAGCCTAATCTAATTTTATAAATAAATTAAAATTATGTCAATAATTGCAATCATTAAAAAAGAAGAAGAAGAAGAAAAAAAAAAAAATAAATAAATAAATAAATAAATAAAATAAAATAAAATTCTGATTTCCATGAGTGCCGTGTCTAGTATCTAATTAAGTGAAGAAACTGCTGCAGCCAGAGCGAAATTTACTTAAAGTTGTAGCTTGCCGCAATTCAATTGGTAAGCTATTCCACAGAACCGCACCACTATAGCTAAAGCTATTTTTAAGGTAATTGGTGCGTGGCTGTGGGATAGCAAGTTTGCTCTCTGTGTTTCTCAATTTGTAATCTGTCACCTCATTCCGATCAACGAATTTTGAGCGAAGATATTCAGGAGCTAGTCCATTTAAAGACTTGTAAACCATAACAGCTTTTTGTATTTGACGCTGAGGTTCCAGTTTTTTCCAACCAAGTACTTGATTACTAGGACTTTCCTGCTACAGGAAAAATTCAGTCTCTGTCTTTTTACATGTAAATCTGCTCTAATTAAATCTGATATTAGAAAGAAATAATTCAAGAGTTCCGCATATAGTCTTGACTATATATACTTTATGTGCGAGAATCACGATACTAGAAAATATTAACAAAACAAAAAAACTACTTTGAGCCACCTAATTAATATCTTACGCTACTATCTTCGTTGCACTTGATCATGCACCTTTACCACCATATCATCCCATCAACAGCAATATGTGTTGTTTTTTTGTCGACAGACTATAAGTTTTGTTTACGATGGGCAACAGCACGCAAACCGCCGTTCAAGCAACAGGAGTGGATTCTAGCACCAAGATCGTCCTCTACTCCATTGTTCTTGTTTGTTCTCTTGTTGGAAACATTCTTGTCATCGCTGTAATACAAGCAAATGCAAACTTGAGAACTCGATTCAATTATCTGATCATCAATATGGCTGCTTCTGACCTGAGTGTTCCGTTTTTGGCAATGCCTATTTTGCTCATCCAAGAAATTCGTGGACACCACGATGAATGGGTGATTGATGGGGCCTTTGGTAATGCCCTGTGTAAACTATGTTATTTCATGGTGGATGTTTCACCCGGTGTTTCAGTTCTCAGCCTGGTTGTCATAGCAGCGAACAGGTTTTTTGCCATTGTTTACCCACTACGACTACAGACAGGAAGCATGAAGAACATAAGGTGGACCATCGCCCTTATTTGGATCGTTGCTATGGTAATATTCTCTCCAAGACTGTATAACTTCCGACTTGTCAGTGGTAAAAGCTATACCAAGTGCGTTGTATCTTGGCAACCTGCATTTGATCCTTTGGTATCCCTTCGTGTATTCTATTCCATTGTTGTTATAGTTCTCTTCATCATCCCTTTTGCTGCCATAATGGTTCTCTATTCCATCATGCTCTATAAAATCCACACGATGTCTAAGGGCGTTGCAAACATGATGGATAACCGTCAGGCTCTAACAAGGGCGCGTCGCAACAAGCAGATCTTCTACATATCGATCGTTGTGATCGTTGTCTTTGCTTTGTTTTGGGGGCCATTTTTTGGCTTCGTCTTCGTCATGAACTTTGTCTGGAAGTTTAATGTTCCTGTTGCAGTCCAACCACACTTTCAGACAATTTTGTTTGTGGTCTTGTACCTTGGTTTCTTAAATTCTGCAATAAATCCCTGTATGTACTTTTTACTTCTAAAAAACTATCGACAAGGACTGAAGAGATTGTTTCGCTGTGGAGAGCTTCGAGGTACTCCCTCTGAAATGACTTCCCTGCGCATGAAAACAAGATTCTCGTCAACCATCAGATCACGGTAACGTTGCATGTCTGTTGTTTGATGAAGATTGAAAACACAAGTTTTCAGTCATTAGAATGAATAGATTGAACTTGAATGTTTTGTTTCATATTTTCCTTATATGGTATATGATTGATTCTCTGTAGTGTGTCATTAAACATTTGTGATACCAAAGATAAGTAAAAACAATCAAAGACAAACAGACGTTCGATTCTCTATTACCTGTCTGCTCTTAGTCCAAAAAGACAATGATGCAGCAAGAGAACCAAGGTAAAACGTTGAAGTGAAATCTTTTGGCGAACTCAGTCAGTCAACCAAAACGTAATGTTACGAAATACGAGATGAATTCCCCAAAGACTTAATCAAAGATGTAAAGACTTATTTACCTCGATGAAGCATACATATTATGTTTCAGAAAAAGTAGAGCAGATTTTGTATGATTTGCACGGTCACTTCACGGTTACAGCAGGAATTTCGCATGGTTTTTTTCCACAGTACGGCACGGTAAGTTTCCGCACTCGTACGAAAACCGCTCTAGACCTCGATCCTAAACCTGTAACTGTTGCACGCAATTGTACATGTGTCAGCATTTGTCAGGTCTGGACACATGATACAACTCTGTATTGCGCGTGGAGAAAGAGTTGCTTCGTGTGTCCGGCCGGCCTTAGAAACACTGAAAAATGACTGGAATAATACATGTATATAGTATTAATTAGTCTAGCTATCATTGATTATTAGGTTGTATTAGATAATAAATTAAAGTACACTGCAAAAACGCGCGAGTCAATTTACTGAAAAACTTGAGTAAATCGGTGCGTCTAAAGTAACTCACTTATCCGAGTAAATTTACCTAGCTACTTCAGTTAAGGTGCGCAATTACTCAGTTATTTTAGTAAGGGTTACTCAAATAGCTGAGTAAATTTACTCGGATAAGTGAGTTACTGTGCGTGGATGCACCGATTTACTCAAGTTTTTGAATAAATTTGCTCGAGCGTTTTTGTAGTGTATAAAGACATATTTTTGGCTTTTGTGTTTCCTGATGAAATACAAAAAAGGAAAAAAAACTCAGTACTTGTATACTCGATCTTAAATGTCAGATTAGATCTCCATCTCCAATCGTCAATGTTTTTCAAATAGTTGAATATGAACGAGCGGGGAGTTGTAAACACAAGACTGGAAAAGCAAGCTCAAGAACATATGATCCGTAGCCGGATGTTTCTCTAGTTCTTTTTGAGTGCTTATAACTCTCAAATTTTTGTTTTAGACCCGGGATGTCCAGCTTAACCTTAACCCTCTTAGTACTTTTAAAAGTAAACTTAAGGCCTTCTTTTTTTGAGAGATTAAGGTTAGTCTTTGATTATTATCATTATATCATTTTCGCTTTATACTGGGTTTATGGGAATGGTTAGGTATATATATATATATTTATAAAATATTTGAGATATAACGCGCGCGCTGATTGGCTGGCTACCATGTTTATATCAGAGGACAGAGACATGGCTTGCTCAAAAAACGTGGAAAATATTTTATAAAAGCAATATAAAACGATCGCTTATGTCTCTGTACTCTGATATAAACACTCTGGAAGATGTAGAACACTCGAAAAGCAAGAGAAACACTCGGCTACGCCTCGTGTTCCTAAGCTTGCTTTTCTCTCGCTCTATGCACCTTCCATAGTGTTTATATCACAGAACAGAGACATGCGCGCGCGTTTTATATTGCTTAAATATAGATTTTCATCGGGAGTGGGGCGGGTGGCTTAACCTACGTAGGGGACTACGTGTCCTATTGTTTTGTCCACCTTGTGTAACTATAACTATGTAAGTTTGTTAACTGAATCTGTAAATAAATAATAAATAAATAAATAAAACATCAATTCCCACAAATAATATTTACAATAATACCTTCTTAGCTTGTTCTTTTTTCCAGGTTGAAATGATTGGAGCACTGAGATTTCATAAATCCATGAAAAGTCATGAAATGAGCTGCATAGGCCAGTGGGAATAACACTGACAAATACACAATAATTTCGTCGTTGTTGTACGTCATCTTATGTTCTCATTTAACCATTTCTTTATCTCACGGGTTTATGAAAATAACTCTACATAACCTATTGTCAATGAATTTTTAATATGTTAATATAATAAAACAATAAACTATAAATGTAAGAATCTACCCAGCATAAACGTAAAAACATTTAACCATAAATGTAATAATCGAACATAAAGTCATGATTTCCTAATTTATTATTCATAACAACTATCGTATATCTCGAGGTTTGGCATATCAAAGCAACGTGAAACGTTCTCTCTCTACTGCCCTGTTGATTAAGATTTATTTTGTAAAATGGATCATCACGGGCCAAGACTGGATACAAAATTTATTCCATTTGAAATTTTCTTGAGATGGCTACAGAAATGTCTCCAAAATGGAGTCAGATAGATCTACGGTATTTCAAACTAAAACAAACAAACAAACAAACAAATTATCAATTATATAACAACAAACAACAACAACAAAAATAAACAAAAAATACCCTGAACTTCTAACAACTTAGATGTTAACGTAGTATTAATGAATCATTATGTTCTTGAAGTTCTAGTTGAACTGAAAAGTAACATTAACATTACTTGATATGCTTAACCTTAGGTCATTCAACGGAGAGTGCTGGGCTGCCGTTATAGCTAATTAATGATAGGCTGCACATTGTATACTATTGACAATGATAACAATTTTTAGTATTTTATAAACACAAGTCATGTAGCGCATTTTCTATATGAATATTGAAATGCGCTAAAGTGTGTTAGCATACAGATAGAAAGTGAGTCCACACACATACATACACACATTGTGATCTCCGTACATTTTTGATGGGAGGCACTTCTTTTACGTCTTTCCGAATCAAGGTTAGCATAGAGAGATGGGACATACGGTATAACGTCCTTATCCGAGAAGACGTTCCTTTTTAATTTAAGGAATAAAAGTGTTTTTTTTTTTCTTTGTTAGTTTTCATTTCCTTGTCTAATTCCCTCTTCCTAACGCACTTTCAGAAGGATTTTGATTAGGGACCATCCATTTTTTATGAGCATATGGGGGGAGGGGGAGGGGGGACTATTTTTCTACATACCATAAATATCAAGTATGTGTAGTTATCATCAAGACCACTGTGCATCTGTACAAATGCTAACATTTAAAACAACTCGGTTTTCTAAGCTAATAAACAGGGGCAGATCCAGAGATTTTGAAAAGGAGTTACGTTGGACATTGCTCCTGTGTATATTAATCATAACTAGACCCTTGTACCAAGGGTTTACTCGTGCCCAGGTGGGACTGAGCTAGTACTTGGATGCAGTGTATCATGAAATCATACTGGTTATTCTAAACAGTTAGATAGGTATATTTGGCAGCCTAAATAATAATAAAATAAAAAGCAAAAGAGCAACATTCAAAATCAGAAGCAAAAGAAGATGAGGTAAGAGAAGGAATCGCGCGTGTTAGGTCTTAATTTGGACAATCATATGCCTCGTTTAATGCTATTTTTAGAGTGAATCTGATTGGTAGCTGATTAGGACTCTTGCTTGCTTTTTGATTTTTGCGGTAAATAAATGGTTATGTACTTGAATTTTGAAACCAAAAATTAAAACCAAACTATCATATGTCATATGTCAGCAAAATGGCGCCTGCGCAGAAACGCCGGAAGTGAGGTTTGTGAAGAATACAAAAACGGTTCGCATTTTAAGCTCGCCACAGGTTCCACAGTAACCCCGTCGAGCAATAACCGAATAAATATTGTTCAGCTTCCGCGATTATTTCAAAGCGTATAAATATCAAACCGTTGTAACTTGTGTTCTGCCTAAGGATAACAGGGTTGGGGCCGAAATCTTCAGCCGTACCGTAAATCAATGCAATGATTCAGCTCCTCTGGTGTCTGGATGCATTGTCCGGGATTTTTGCCTTTTGGGGTCGCGTGTTCGAGCCTCAGCAGAAGCAAGTTGTTCTTTTTCTTTTTTTCGCTTCAAATATTTCGTTGATTTTTTCCTTCTCTCTTTTTCCCTCTTTCAGCCCTTCCTGAAATGTTTTCCTCTGATTTTCTGCGCATGGGCTGACTGCGCAATAATAGAACCACAGGTAGCCCAAGCTCGACGCATCCGTTGATTTGCTAGCGATTATAGGGACTTTAATAAACTTAGAATCATTACATTCAGATGAAATGAAATCAAAGAGGACTACCATGCTTCCTAATCACGCAGACCAGCACTGCTTGTTTATTGACACGCGCGGGTCTGATAATTAAAACGGTTAGTTAAATTTTCACAATTGTAATGTCAAGTTTTTCAAACCCGCGAGGGTTTGCAAGTTGATATCTTAATAAAGTCATTATCATTATTACAATTAAGTCACGCTAGTTTGAGTTTTGTGCTGAATAGTGTTGTCACTGAATCTCTTTGGCGCCGACAATAACATTTGAACTCATGAAAGGTTCAAACACTTCACTGCGAAGCTCAAATGACGGCGGTACCAAAGGCTTCTGAGTATAGTTTTGCAGATTCTCGACGCACGCGATAGATTGATAGAAACCGTAAACCTCGACTCGTGCGGCCAGAGGCCTGGGTGCGAGTAACTAGCGATGTTTTATATTTCTCTACGAAAGTCTATAAAAACGTAAAGTCTGTTAACTGGACACAATACGTATTCAAAGCTATTTCTTTTCTTTCTATTACTATAGGAGGTGTAAGAAATAACTCTATAGCTAGTTGTAGATGTTCGCAATGCCTACTTTCCAATGGATACGAGATGTCTGTGTTACTTCACGAATACGTGCAGTGCTACAGTTACCAACAGTTGCTTTGAAATTTAGATTTAGAATTATATATATATTTATATATTAGCTCTTGCAGGCGCGAAGCGCAAGCCGCTCAGTAAAAATTGAGTTACAGATATTCCCAGCACAAGTGCGAGTCACTCCACAAAGACTTGTAGTGCCACAGCAGCCCAGGCTGATCAGCTCCTGTACGTCATGGCTAATATGGCGGCTTTGCGATCACATTCAAACTGGAAGATTACCGGTTCGAATCTCAGTGGATTCGCTCAAATTTTTTTATCCTCATTTTCACTTAAACATTGATTCCTCTACACTTATACATCCCTTTTATCAATAAATTTTAACTTTTTAAGCGTTTTTTTTTCCTTCCCTAAAAACCCTATAACGCTATTGGTCCATATGTAGGTGTAAATTGGCTGAGTCGGAAAGGGGCGTTTTGTTTGCTATGAAACTTTGGATGCGCTTTACTCTTCTTTCTTTCTTTCTTTTTTTTTAACCAATCAAAATTTGCACAACGTAAATTCAATAGATGATGAAAAAAACCGTGTGGCCAAAATTTGCATGCTCCAACTTGACATGCTTATAACTTTTGAAAGAAAGGATCAATCAACAATCGGACAAACGGTTTCTTTAAATTAGCAAGCATTTGCTGATTGGCTTATAAAGATAAGATTGTTTGCCAAAATAATAAAATTTGCGTAGAAAGTTAACTAATACTTAAACGTTACTGCAGTATATCAAATAGGTTTGGGGACTAAATGTGACTTCAAAATATGCCTTCTAAAACCCGTTTCAAACAACTTTGACGTTGATCAATCTAAATCGAACTTATCGAAGGTTGAACATATTTTTGGCTTTTGTGCATTTTTCCTGACTGAAACACGAAAAAGCCCATTCCAATATTCATTACAACAAACTACGTCATTCTACTTTGTATATATCAAAATTTGCAGCTAGTTACTCCGTCTCAGATGTCAGATTAAGATTTCCGACCGTCAACGTTTTGGAAAATAGGTGTAAATATAAACAAGTGGGGAGTTGAAAGACAAGACTAGAAAAGCAAGCTTTGGAATATGAGCCATAGCGGAGTGTTTCTCTTGTTTTTCAAATTTAGTTTTAGATTCCGCCGGATGTCTATCTAAACTTTAAAACACCAATTCCATCAATAATATTCATATAAAGTATTTTCTTAGCTTGTCATATTTTCAGACTGAAGTATTTGAGTACTGCGGAGATTTAATAAATCCATGAAAAGTCATGAAACGAACCGCATAAGCCAAAGCTACACAAATACACAATAATTGTGATCATGTTGTTTGACTATTGCTTTTATTTCTCGGGTTTATTCAAATATATAACTCTACATTAGCTATTGTCAATGAATTTTTAGTACATTATAGACGACTTTCAAAAATGGCGGCTTAGTACATGAGAACGAGGCCACAAAGGCCTTATTACAACAAAATAAACGTGGCGACAATTCTATTGCTATCAAAGATGACGTGTTTCTCTTCCTTTTGAAATACCTATTTTCTGTGCATTTTACAGGATATACTTAGACTCATTTGATGCCATAATGGTTTTAGAGGCCTTTCTGGCCTCGTTCTCGTGAACAATGAGCCCGCCATTTTTGAAAGTCGTCTATTGCTGTGTTTTTACAAGCTTATTTCTTCAATGTAGGTAGGGATACCACAAAAGCTTTGACGGCCAATTACTGTGGGCCCTGTAGTGTTATAGGACAGACCACACACACACACACCGGCAACTTCATGACCTACTCTCCCCGAATAGTGCGTGGGTTTTAACGTCAATCCAGTACAAGGGTAATGTGTAGTGGTTTTGGAGAAACAGGACTTACGGTTTAGCGTCCTTATCCGAGAAGACGTGAAGGTCTAACTTTGCAGATGTAAATACAAAGGCAGCACCTTCTCCTCAATTATCTAAAGACCTGAGTTTTGGTCCGGCCGGGAATAGATCACCGACCTTGCGCACTAGAAACCGACGTTCAACTAACCAACTGAGCCAAACGGGCTGTATCACCAATAAATGTAATAACAACCATAAATGTAATACCCGTCAGTGTACGCATGCGCAATAACAATAAACCATAAATGTAATAAAATTTAACCATAAATGTAATAATTGATAGATCGTGGTTTCCTAATTTATTGACATCCGTATATTGTGGTAGCATTGTCCAGAACTATCTGGATGTTTGGTATATCAAAGCTAAGCAACGTGAAGCGTTCTCTCTCTATAGACGACTTTCAAAAATGGCGGCCGAGTACATAAAAACGAGCTAGGCCACAAATGCCTTGTTACCAGAAAATATTGCTATCAAAAACGTGTTCCCTTTTGAAATACTTGTGTTATGTGCATTTTGCAGGATATACTTAGACTCATCATTTGATGCCATGATGATTTTGGAGGCCTTTCTGGCCTCGTTCTCGTGAAGAATGACCCCCCCCCCCCCATTTTTTTAAAGTTGTCTATTGTCCTGTTCATCAAAATTTGTAAAGTGGATTATCACGGACCAAGACTCACAATAAATGGCTTATTCCGATTGAATCAGCCTCAGACGGCTGCAAAAAGGTTTCCAAAATAGGGGTCAGATAAATCTATGCTATTTCAAACCAAACTACAAAAAAATCAACAAAAACAACAGCATCAATATCACCATCATCATCATGAACAACAACAAAAAGAACAATTAACAACAACAACAAAACACACACAGAACCTCTAAGATCGCTACTAATAAATCATTATGTTCTAGTTGGACTGAAAATTAACATTAACATTACTTGGTATACTAGCTTCATTTTTAAATCATTCGTCGGAGAGTCGAGTGAGCTGCTAATGATAGGCTACAATTTGTATACTATTGACAATAATAGCAACATTTAAGCTTATTTAGTAATTATTATATATACATGCAGCGCATTTTCTATATAAATGTTCAGACAAATGCACTTAAGTGTGTTAGCATGCATATAGATTAATCTCCCTGCATTTAGCCGGTGAGGTGGGTTCCTTTACGTCCCTCCGAAGCAAGGTTAGCATAGTGCATGGTGAATATGGGACCTACGGTATAACGTCCTTATTCGAGAAGACCAGAAGGGATGAGACGTCTCGGTCTATAGGCAAACGGCTGTTCAGCGTTGTTGCATTTCGTACGATCACAATAGTTTTCACAGTGCCAGCGCAACGTATAGAAGGCATTACAAGTATTTAGCGTCGAAAATATTCATGTTTTGGCTCTAGAGCCATTTCTGATTTCTTATCGAAACTTCCGGTTTCTAGGTTTGTTTAGCCTAAGGACCAATGAAGTTGCGAGAATTTGAAGTGTTCCCCAGGCCAGAGCCTCCGACGGGGAGGAACGACAACCGAAGAGGGTATGGCCTGGGAACGCCGGAGAATGTTCCAAAGGATTGATATGAAGTTTAAGGCGGTACTAATAAAAGCTGAGACAACAAAAATCTTTTAGAACAAATCATGTTCTTTAAAACCTCCCCTTGTGGTGAAAAAAAAAAAACCGGCTTGTGGTTCGATACGACAAACTCGGCGTACAATTTGTTTTTGGATAGCTACTTTCAACTTGCTTTAAATTGATGCGATCACCGCAAATGGGGAAGGAGAACGAATAAAATTATAAAAGCAGCAAACAGAACAATTATTACACAAAGAAACCGATACAGAGTTATTATTACTTAGATATAAAGAAGAAAGAGCTAGACTCACAGTCAATTGGTTTTCAACTGAGTGCTCAATGTGTCTGTTATTGTTTTTCTTTCTAGCGAACCTAAAAGTAAAGCGATGCTGATCCGCAACCTGATCCCGTGGTTGCTATGTGGCGTTCGTGACGTCAAAAATGGCAACAACTCGGAACATGAAAAGCCTAAAACAATAGAAATATTCCATCCCTCCTGGAGAAGACGTTCCTTGAAATCGGGCTTAAGCACCATTCGGCTATTTAGCATCGGCCATACTCTCCACCAACTATACTTCCACAGTATGAGAAAACCATGTAAAGATCCAGTAAATTGACATTTATTAATGATGGTTTCGGAATTTACATGTTTTCCAGAAAAAAGTACATGAATTTACTGTGTCACTAATTTGTTAAAATGGCTCTGGTAATTTCTGTGGATTTTACATGGTATTTACATACATTCATCAGATACATTTACAGACACCACGTAAAAATACTACTGACAGTATATTTATGCAAAACTGAGGCAATTTACTGAATCTTTTCATGATTTTAAAACACTTAATAAGTGATTCAACTTTTCCCGTGTGCTCGTTCGTGAGTATATAGGCCGATCATTAGTCGTGCATCTAAACTGAACTATTTGCAACCCTCACCAAACGACAACCATTGTTATTGGTGTGATTGATTGTCGAGCCGTTGTTGTATCTAGTGTTTAAAGTCTGGATAAACTGGAAGTCAGAGTGAGTATCTCGACGACGTCTTCCACATCGAAACAATCTTTTCAGTCCTTGTCGATAGTTTTTTAGAAGTAAAAAGTACATACAGGGATTTATAGCAGAATTTAAGAGGCCAATGTACGTGGTCACAAACAAAATTGTCTGAAAGTGTGGTTGGACTTCTGCGGGAACCCTAAAATGCCAAATAAAGTTCCAGGTGAAGACCAAGCCAAAAAATGGCCCCCAAAACAAAGCAAAAACTACAATCACAACGATTGATATGTAGAAGATCTGCCTCTTGCGACGTTCCCTTGTGATGGCCTGTCGGTTATCCAACATTTTTATAATGCATTTAGACATCTTGTGCATTTTATAGAGCATGATTGAATAGAGAACAATTATGGTAGCAAAAGGGATGATGAACACAAGCAGAACAAAAATAGAATAGAATACACGAAGAGAGACCAACGGATCAAATGCAGGTTGCCAAGATGGATAGCAAATTATATAGCTTTTGGTAGCCATTATACGGAAGGTATACAGTCTTGGAGAGAAGATTACCATAGCAACGATCCAAGTAAGGGCGATGGTCCACCTTGTATTTTTCATGCTTCCTCTTTGTAGTCGTAGTGGGTAGACAGTGGCAAAAAATCTGTTAACTGCTATGACAACCAGGCTGAAAACTGATACACCAGGTGAAACATCCATCATGAAATTACATAGTTTACACAGGGCATTACCAAAGTCTCCACTTATCATCCATTCTCCAGCAGGGTGCCCACGAAATTCTTGGACGAGTAAAATAGGCATCGTCAAGAGCGGAACAGTTAGGTCAGAAGCAGCCATATTGATGATCAAGTAATTAAATCGTGTTCTCAAGTTTGCATTTGCTAACACTACGGCGATGACAAGAACGTTTCCAACAAGAGAACAAACAAAGAGAATGGAGTAGAGGACGATCTTCGTGCTTGGGTCCACTCCTGTTGCCTGAACGACTTGCGTGCTGTTGTTCATCTTATATATACCGCCCTGTGAAAACATAAAACGATGTAGTAGTTGAATCTTCTATCATAAGAACCGTTCGTGGGAGGTGGTGGAATTGTTGATGTAATGGCCAGAAATTTGGAGGTGGGATAGGCTCAAGAGTTAGTTTTCGCGTAGTAATATTTTCATGTAGATGTATCAATATGCAATGCAAAAACTGATATATCATATCAAAATATCAAGATTTATACATTATTCATATAAATCGACATCGACAAAAACAATAACAACAACAACAAAACAAAAACAAAAACAAAACAAAAAGATACCACAACCGCACCACATCATATCAGCACATTATTAAAAACAAAAACTTATAAAAACCTCGATTCTTCTTGTTCCTGTTATTTAATTCCTACATTTGGATGTCAGAACGGGAACGAAATAGGAATAACTCACTGCATGTAAACGAAAGCGCAACTTAACTCTCACTCATCACAGGCCCTACACTTTTCAGAGTCCTCAGCATTGCATTAAGTGGAATAGAATATGTCTGAGCAAATATTTAGAATTTTCCTAATGCTCCCTAGCTAGCCAGCTGGTAGCACTTTACGGTTAAGCAGTAGCCAAGGATTTTTGACGTCTACATATCGCCCTTGGTACAAATGGCATATTAATTTAATTAAGAGGAGATATTTTTCAATATCGAGTAACAGTGGCTAAAACTGCCAAAAACTAACCCCTCTTGCAAGTTTTAATTCAAATTTTCGTTTTGGATTAACACTCAAATTCTATTAGTGTACCAGTTAGAAACTGATCTAATACGATGAAATCGCCGGTTAAAAATGTCTTTGAAATTGTACCAAGTTGTTATCGTGTATTTTTATCTAAATTTAGGATTTTTCAGGCTGATTGTAAAGAACATATATGGGAAATGAGCGACTGAAGGCCTAAACCTCATTTTGGATTCAAATTTTCACTCTGGATTGACACTTAAAGTGCAATTGAACCCATGCTTCAAATTAACAGTATCTATTCAACACTATGTATATATATGGACTGGAACAACATTTCTTGGTTTGAGCTCTATAGTTATCAAGGATTTATGCTAATTAGATGACGTCTACCCAAGAATTTTACAATATTTGTTTATGCTTTAGAAGTGCGCTTTTTACCGATATCCAAGAAAACGCTCAAGAAATCATATATATACAAACAAGATAAAACAGTGATGTGTAAAAAAGATGCTTCATTTACACCCAAGGCCTTTTGTATATTAAATGGTTCCTTATTAGACGTATATGGAAAGTTTAAACCGCCGTAACTCACCAGTGCCATGCTCAAACTAATAAGAATTTTTGTTCCAGTCATATATACACATAATGTTGAATGAATACTGTTAATTTGAAGCATGGGTTCTGTGGGTTCAGTTGCACTTTAAATTTGACTTTTATCAACCTAAACCAACTAAAAACAACCTAAACTTTCTGAAAGAAATAATTTTAGCTTTGCACAACAATTATTGTTCGACTGAGAGGGTTTTGTTGCTCAATGCTTGAATATCAAAAGAATCTCCTCATAAATATAAGAACATAATGAAGGCACGACGGCTTTATCTTGGCAAAACCATTCGGTGAATCACGTACCACCGAACAATCTTTGATTGTACATAGAGTGGATATAGCGTCATTAATTGGACAAATATTTATCCAGTGGATTTATGGATAGCCAAGGCTATTTATTTTCCAATAATGGACAGGATATAACCCAACGGATAGTGCATCCACTCTTTATACATTCGGAGCCTGGTCAGTATTTGAATCGATAAGAAATGTTTATTGGCCACGAAACCCTAAGTTTCAGATCAGAGAAATCGGTTTCCCCGCGGGATAAGGAAAGCAAGCACTCAAAACGAACGAACTCAAAACGAACGAACGAACTCAAAACGAACTCAAAACGAACTCAAAACGAACTCAAAACGAACGAACGAACGAACGAACGAACGAACGAACGAACGAACGAACGAACGAACGAACGAACGAACGAACGAACGAACGAACGAACGAACGAACGAACGAACGAACGAACGAACGAGCGAGCGAGCGAGCGAGCGAGCGAGCGAGCGAACATAAGAGCGAACGAACGAGCGAGCGAGCAAGCGAACGAACAAACGAACGAACAATCTCCAAGACCCAGTCAAAAACAATTTTCCTAAAAACTGAGGCTAACTAATGAATTCCGAAAGTAACGATAGATTTCCACGAAAGAAGTGAACAAATGGATTTTGAAGAATTAATTCGATAGAACATTTTGGATTTTAAAAAGTGTTAGTGCTATTGCCCGAGTTTCTGAAAAGAAGGTAACCGATAGTTGAAAACCTCTAAGATTAAAACTTTTTTTTTAAATCCAACAAAAACAAAATCCATTTTTTGAAAAGAAATTCAATCATTGTGTATGCCGGATTAACACCGATTTGGATCGTTGCCGTGCAACACTTACTGATGAAGGAAATTAATCATTTAAGTTAAATCTTTCCCCCTGAATCAAATTCACTTAAGGGCAGTTAATGTATTATAATAAAACTGAGCATAGCATTGATTGAATGGTACAATTCAGAGGATCAAGATTCATAGATGAACAAGAAAACTGACCTCATTCGCAACTACATTCAACAGCTGCTATCCTGGTGGTACTGTGAATCAGGTCCGGGTTGATGTTCTTTTGTGCGCGATATTTCATTAGAACAAGAGAGCATAAATGCTCTCTTGATTAGAAATAAGTAAAGGTTTGAAAATTTTAACCAGTACAATTTGAATGGCAAGTTCGAGAGAAAAGATACTAAATTACAACCACCGTATCAAAAACAGTGCAGAAAAATAAAAATTTTGAGAGCTTGATGTGGTATGGGTCTCACTCGATCGTGGCCTGCGAGAAAGAACCGACAGAAGTGAGACGCATGTATGCATACACGTACGATTCGATCCCGCCATACGTTTTTTCCTTTTGATTGTTTTTTAATTAATTTTTAATTAATGCTTTTAATTAGTCATGCACGTCTTCTGTAACCATGTACTTTCTGACAATCCATGAAAAGAATGACAATAAATTGTCCAACGATATACGCTTTTTTAAACACTTTAGTAGTTATGGATATCCTGTCGTAATGTTACCTATTGTAACCATGCACTTTCGGACCCATTATAAGATATAGGATGATAAAACTCGGTCTTGCGAAGACCTTTTTTCATTTAAGTGAAATCAACTTTAGCTGATTATGGATATCCTGCCGTGGTCATATCTTGTGTAACCACTGACTGCCTATTTGTATATTAACTCTGATTAAGGAATATAAAACGCGCGCGCATGTCTCTGTACTGTGATATATATAAACACGATGGAAGATGTAGAGCAAGAGAAAAGCAAACTTAGAAACACGAGGCATAGCCGAGTGTTTCTCTTGCTTTTTGAGTGCTCTACATCTTCCAGAGTGTTTATATCACAGTACAGAGACATAAGCGACCGTTTTATATTGCTTTTATAAAATATTTTCGACATTTTTTGAGCGAGCCGGCATGTCTCTGTCCTCTGATAAAAACATGGAAGCCAGCCAATCAGCGCGCGCGTTATATCTCAAATATTTTATAATGAATAATAAATAAATGATATATGTATAGAGCGCATTTCACAGCGTCTCAATGCAATTTACAATGTAGAAATCCTAATACTCTCACACACTCCCTACTACATTTCAAAAATATTCTAAACACCCGATTCTCAACTCACTAGTTCGTTTTTGATGGAGGGAGAAAAACCGGAGGACCCCGAGAAAAACCCTCTCGAAGCAAGGGAGAGAGAAAAACAAACAAACTTAAATCGAATGAAGTGCCCCGTCCGGGAATCGAACCAGGAACTAACCACTGGACAACCCTTGCTCACTACTACTGTAATGGTCCTATTTTCTGCACTTTTGGACTCCTCGATTCTCTCTCTTTCACTGAAGTAGTGAAATCTACTTTATGTATATATTCTATTGATAAAGGATAGTTATATTCCGTCTTGCATTGCAAGTCTGTTTTTCCATTCAATAAGTGATTAAGTTTCACTAGATATGTATATTCTGTCGTGGTCATATCTTCTGTAACCACTGACCCACTATTGATCATATCTTGATTTATCAAGGATAGTATTAATATTTAATCCCGCAATATGGGGAGGCTTTTTTGCGATTCAAGTAAAGTTTCATTACTGCAGGGTGTTCGTTAAAAACAAGGACACAAACTAATTTGAGATACCCTGTAGCTATTTTTGTTTTTTCGTGGTGATATTTTCTGTATAATGATTGACCAGCTGGTTGCTGCTAAAGGATGGTAACACATGATCCAGTGCGATATGAGGCTTTTTGAAATCACTGGTTATGTATATTCTGTCGTGGTCATATCTCAGTGAAACCACTGGCCAACTTTTGATCAAGGATAGTGAATTTTATTTGGTGCCACCGTGCAAGGCTTTTTTCATTCTAATCCATTGCTACTACCAGTTATTTTTTATATATTCTGTTGTGGTCATATCTTCTGAAACCACGGACCACCTATTGATAAACGGTGGTAATAAGTTTCTAACGAGACAACAAACCGCCATCGCTAATAGATGTGAGTTTTTGTTCACTCATTAAGTTTTGAGTTTGGTTATTGTTCATTTTCATGGCTTTGTAATTTTACATCTTGCCTAATGATGGTTTTGAATCGAAGTACACCGAAATATTGCAGAATCGTATCAACTGTAGTTTTGCCTTTTTCATTGGTATAACTTCCATGAAAATGAGTATTTTTGCGATTTCCTTCATTCTATCTTTATTTTGTTATTTTGGATAGAGGGATAACAAAAAATCAAATTCCAAAGTCTCTCTGTATCGAAAAATTGTTTCCTTTTCAATGTAAGACTTCTTCTCACCTTTATCCGCCCTCGAAAACGTAATTACGGTGCTTCGGTTGGCCACCCTTTGGGTTTATCACAGCAAGGAAATGAGACAATCTGTCGGTCCTTTGACTGTACAGGAGGAAAAAAGAGAATAATTAATGGCCTCCATGTCGAAAAAAAAATGACAGACTTGACTAATTTAGAGTAAATAAAAAATGACGTCATGCGGTTGAAAGTTTTGGTAGCACAAAGATGCATGTAGATTCCTGCTATTCGTTGAGTTCTCGAGCGCTGGAGGATTTGAAATGCTCATTAAGGCAGCGCCGGTGAAATAGCGGCCTAAAGGATAGCCCATCAATATCAATAATGAAGTAAATGTTTTTAGATCAGATAAGTTTGTAGTCGTTTTCGACGTAATCTTGCATTAGCTCTGGTCTGTGCAAATATAATTGTCTACTTATAGTCTTATTATTATTGAAGGCCATTGCAACTTCTCGAGTAGCCTCAGCCAAAGCCTTCCTTCTGAAATGTGCTTAGTTTGAAACTGACAGTAGAGAATATTTTTACTTTAATTAACGAGCAATAATTAAATATAAATATAAATATAAATATAAATATAAATATAAATATAAATATAAATATAAATATAAATATAAATATAAATATAAATATAAATATAAATATAAATATAAATATAAATATAAATATAAATATAAATATAAATATAAATATTAGCTCTCATTTACATAAACTGCAGAGAGCTACAATGTCAAATTAAAATTTGTAGCTAATTAACTAGTGTACAAGCTATCGACTCATTTACAATGATTCAACTACGTTTAATTAAATACAATATTGCGTAGATAGTAAGTGGTATTTTTTATAAAGGAATTCGAATTTAGCGTTTTTAAAGAATTTATCAAGCGGCTACGTTCAGATAAAAATCAAACATTAAATTTCAAGTATTTCCTTCGCACGGTTTTCGACATGGTCACGGCAAGGCACGGTTCGTTACCTGCTTTCAAGAAAACCCTTCTGTGATATACACTGAAAGGCGTTTTCAAAGGGAGTTGTTTGTATGAAGACAAATTGTCCGTATAGTAGCAAGGATAACTCTTTTGTTTTTGGTATCCCTAGAGGAAGTAAAACAAAAGAGTTTCTATCCAGGCTACCAGGGGCAACTCGCCTCCAGTATATAAACAGCCCTTAACACACAAAAAAAGCACGTTTGAAAATAAAATTGATTATCTGACTCTTTCTAAATTTGTAGATAGATATACCTTGTCAGAGTCCAGATTTTGTCTTTAAGACGTTTTGATCGGATTGCAACAACAATCCTTCATTCAGTTATAGCTGTAACTGTTCTGTCGTGGTCTTGGTCTTGGTTCATCACGCGATGGACGAAAAAGGACATTATAGTGTTTGCGGGAGATCTATACAACTGTAGCTAAAAAATGGCTTGTTTGCGAGATTATCCGGATTAATGTGTGCACTTGGCTTTAGGGTTATAAGAAAGTGCGTGCATAATTGACAGCCAAAAGGCATTTTCCTGCATTAATGTTACTATGAATTGAAAGGCTTGGCTTTTAGTAGCATTTTAGCCGTTTTAGTAGAGTACAAACACTAAAAGCTTACAATACTTTGCACTATAGACCACTTGTAGCACCTCGGATTAATGCAGCTCAAATAATAGCTTCCACTTTTCAGGAGGTTGAAATTCTTTTGTTTTGTCCTCCAAATTGAGCTGCTCTGATGTCACGTGAAAGTGGTCTATTTACTAAATAGCGCTAATTAAATAATAGAAAACGATAGAATTTGCATAATTTAGCACTATTTAGTGCTATTTATGTTGCACGCTTTTAGTGCATGTTTGCACTGTAGAGTGATGGCACTAAACCTGTGGAAAAGTACAAAACCTAAATAGTACTAAAATACTTTTGTTTTCCATTATATAATTGTGTTATTTTGCAGTATATAGCTAGTATAATTTCACGGGTTGGAGTGATCGCACTTAATCCGTGAAAAAGTACAAAATTTAAAAGTACTTAATAGTACAAAATCATTTGTTTTCCATTGGTTAATAGTGTTATTTTGCATTATTTTGCTAGTACAATTTAACGGATTAAGTGCGATCACTCTAAGTACATCACCCTAACGTTTTGATTAATTTGGAATTTGTATCGAAAAGAGTTATAATTTTTGAAATTTTCATTGTACTATCAAGTTACTTTTCGATAGGCCATCAAAGTGACGCATCTTTTTTAGCGTTTAGGGCTTCCATCTAGTTCATGAAAACAGCCGAATGTACGAAAAGGGCGGGAATAAAAGATGAGTTCTCAAATTCATTTGAATTAGTGTCGACACAGCCTGAGGGTACAGTTTTTTAAAAGATAGTTTTTCCATTAGTTGTGGCTTCGCAATAAATGACCTACTTTGACAGAATATGACATTACTTAATTGTAATATTTTGTCTCTTTTATACACAAACCTTCCACCGATCTATCTAATTGTATCATACGCGTACCAAAAATTAAAGCCAGTAACAGTCAAAATAACATGTATAAACGACTGTTTTTATATTATCATTGTTATTCGTGTTTGTACTGACAAAAAACGAGTTCGTCTAGAAATAACGGTGAGCTTTTTGGGTAATTTGTAAAAAGAAAAGGGCATGAAAATTCTCTTCATTAGATCTTGGCCGAATCCATAGGACTGTTACCACGTAATGATAGAATCAATGCAAGTAGAGGCTGGGGATTTCAAATCCAAACATTTGCTGTATTTTTTAGTTCAGTAAACTCCAGCCTTGCTTAAAACCTATTGTTCCTTGAAAACACAAACCTTTTTGGCGAGATATGAGGGTCTCACTTGTTCACTTGCTTTTCTTGCTGTTCAATTTTCAGTTACTGTAAGGTACTTACTGAAGAAACTTGAAGTATTCTGTCTACTCGAACAGATATATCGATCGACGCTAAATTATCTCAAAGCTGATATATGCATGTTTAAATTATCACAAAACTGATATGCATATGTGGAAGTTTTATATAAAACGTTAAAGCGTCCGACAGTAAGCTGCTATAGAGAATCTACTATTTGAAAAAAAATCGTGTTAGTTTAAAAAGGATGAATAACTGAGCCGGAAATTGTTTTTGCGTGGGATTATGCGATCTCCAATGCAAAATGCCAAACACTTCGCTTTTTAAATGCCGAAATGTAAGAATTTCTAACTGCAGAATTTCAGTTGCAATTGAGTTTTAAAATATAGTAGAAACCTAGGTGATCTCGCAGTAAAGCCGTTGATCACTGTATATTAATAGTAGGTACTGAAAGTGTCTTTTTACCGAAATGTTGATTTAGGGACGAACATATAATTGTACCACGGTGTCGCTTTTCATCACCCACAACCTTTCAAGGTCGCGTGCAGTTTTTCTGACCTAAAGTTGAATTAACCGTGCGTCAAAGAAGGGACAAGGAAGTACGTCAAGTAATTGTCGACTAAAAATGTTGGGGTCACGTTTTTCTGGAGCGAACTAAAAATAAACATTCAGCTGTACATCAAAAAAGGGGCAAGGGAGCACGTACAGCAAATGTAGAATAAAAATGAAGGTCGCGTAGGCTTTTTGTTTGTTTGTTTGTTTTTGTTTTTATGTTTTTTGTTATTTTATGGAGCGAAAATGGAACTGGCGTGCGTCAAAGAAGGAGGAAGGGAGCACGTGAAGTAAAATGTAGAATAAAAATGAAGGCCGCGTTCTTTTTTCTTGTGAGTGAATATTAAGCAGCTGGGCGTCAAAGAAGTGGTAAGGTAGGTGTCAACTTTCAAGGGGGTCAAAGTCAATGTAGAATTATCTCTACATCTTTCAGAATAGAAAATCAAATATAAACGTGTCATAAAATAGCGAGGAAAAGGATAGCGAGGTTGACTGTCCAAACATGCATTTCTAAACTTATATGGCTCCAAGGAGGCGTTTAAAAATGGCATTACGGTAAACAAAGTATCGACAGAACACACAAAAACGTTGAAAAATAACTCATTTGCACCATTAGAATGAAACAAAATTAATATGTAAAGCACCTCATTCTCTGCAGGTACAAGCTGTCAAGCAAAAAGAAATTCAATTCGTTTTCGAGTTTATAATGATTGGTTCAATTTTTCCAAAAATTTGCATTAGAAACTTACCGAATGTGCGAATTTGACACGATCGTTCACTTCCCGAATATCTCCAAAATTGCCTCGTCCTAATTGTTAAGCGAAAGCTGAGTACGTTCATATAGTAGTTTGATTGCCTATATGACAAACAGTGACATCTTATCTCAACTGCGTCTATTTTGCAACGTTTTAAGTAAAATATCCAGCGGTGACGAAAACTGCCTCCTTATTCTAATTAAAACACATTTTTATTGAGCGAAAAAGCAATGACGTCTTACTGCGCCTCCGCTCTTGAATGGCTTTATTCACATTTTTGACAATTATAGAAGAACAATGCTTGAGAGAAGAGAAGAAGACTGAAAAGGAATTAATTGAAAAAAGATGCACATGAAAATCAAAAATAGAGTTTTCATTTTTCTTTATATTTTTGAATCAATTGCTTGGTTTTTGTCTTTGAATATCTATGTTTATTTCCACCTAAACAATGTTTTTCTTTCGGTGGCACAAAGAAGAAGAAGAAAACACCTTCGCATTTGCATCGTCGCCTTTTTCGCCTTCTTTTGTCATGTGTTTTTTTTTTCATTTTTGAAATACCTCGAAGCTCAATTAATTCTTTCAAAATGTCATCCTTTGAAGAAGATGAAGAAAACAAATGAAAGTAATCCACGTTGCATATGTAATATGCTTCTCTTTCTCCTTCTTGAGATAAAGTGTGTCGGCCGTATAAAATGCCATTCTCGAAACACAATCTGTACAAAATATCTTTTTTTTTTTCATTGTGAATATATATATATATTGTAATTCAAGGTAAAAATAAAACACATTGTATTGTACAAGACAATAAAGAGTATGATATACAGCATTGTAATCACACTGTACACGTCTAAACATGTCTGCTAAACTAAAAACTGTCGTGTTGTTGTTGAAAATTAATGTTGCATCATTGCTGCATCGACCGTTTGGAGCTATTTTTAAAGTTCTATATTTCTAATTATTGACACTAAACGAAATATTTGTTTCGCTTTAGCGATGGGCATCTCGGCATTTTGAGTAAATACCGCCAACCTTTTTGGGAGTGTCTACAGCTTATAAAACTCATTAACTTTAATATTTGATCAATCTGGTTTGTTGACTCATTTCCCCTATCAATTACACTGCTGCCTGTGTCTATTTGACAATAAGCATCACAGACAAGTAGTTTTCACCGGTCGCTGCCTTTGATCGTATAATTCAATCCACATTGTCCTAGAACCTGATTTATATACCTAATTTCAAAAAAGGTTGTCGTATGAGAGGTCGGAAACCTACGCGACTAGACCGAAAAGGAGCATGGGTAGTTACAAAATTTTCCTTTCTTTTGCTCGTTGGTCTTGATTTTAGAACCAGCAAATGAAGCTCTTTGATGTATTAAGTCATGGCAAGCTGAAGTTGAATTATGGTGTGGATATTTGTGTGGTTTTATAGCTTTAGTAATGTTTACCCATGCTTTCTTTCGGGTGAGTCGCGTAGGCTTTTGCCGACAACGTGTATTGAAATAGGTGGATAAACCGGGCTTGCCCGATTGACCGGGCTTGACTTGGCCGTTAAATTATTCTTTATACTGAATCTAAAGTTTTCAATACACAATCCTTCTCACACAATCAGTGGACACAGCGTTACAAAATGACAGGCTATTCTCGACGGCGTTCATCGATAAGGCCCAGGGGCGCGCGTTCCTCGATACTAGCCCAGGCTTCCTCGATATGGCCGGGAGGTTTGGACACGATTATTAACCGTGGCCTGAGTGAAGTAGTGCTTCTAGTAAATATTGTATACAGTTACTAAGAAAATGGTCTTATTGTGAGTTAAATTCTTTACCTACAACAAAAGGTCAAATTTAAGGCAAAAGAAAAATAGCATGTAGCATGTTAGTAATTTCGTCATGTATTCACACAAAGTAACAAGCGATGTAGAGGTAGATGTCAGTATCGGCAAACGGAAGGCAATATTCTTTTTTGAATAGCTGTATTCTTGGATGTATCAGGATGTATTATACTCGCAGCATTTCACTTTCTTTTAGAAACGGCTAGTATATAAACTATATACACTTTGGAATGTAAAGATAAGTAAAAAGCAATATCTAAATGCTCAAAGTCAGATTTGCATGGGTAACTTGTTGATTTAAGTTACGGTTTTCTCACTTGATGTGAATAGCTTCTTTCAATCTAAGTTGGTATTTAGAAATAGTGTATTAAACAATTAACAAACATTATGCGAAAAGTATTATGACGTTTCTATATCGCGTCAATAATCCTTTTTCAGCCAACAATGGTTGTAAGTGATCGGGGGCGCTGGGATTATTCAATAACAGTACGACCACGTACGTGCTGGTTGTGGGTTCATATACTATTGAGTGAGTAATTGCATTTACCCTTTTAGGCTACGCACACCATCGAGAAGAGATCTCTTCAGTTTCAAAAATAGTTTATTAAAACTATATGTCGCCTTTTATGGACGATCTCTCCTCCGCTGACATTGAACTTTGACAACCTGTACAATGTGGATTTAGGGCCGGTTCACACTAGCGACATAAGCATAAGCGCAAGCAACATACGCAGACTCAGTAGCGGCGCATTTATCACTCAGGTTTGAGAAAACAAAAACTTACAATGAGCAGTACGCTATTGAGTCTGCGTATGCTTATGCCTATGCGGTGTGTGGCCCTAACTAATCAGATAAAAGGGACAAAATTGACCAGTAATCCGAGACGACCCGTGGATCTGGTAATTGAAAAAGCAACAGGAAAAAGGGAAAACAAAGCGTCTGTTTACTAATTAATGGTCCTTGAACTAAAAAAAATCTAGTGTTCTGCGGCATATCGCTTTCATCAAAACAGAATTTTGAGTTTTCGTACTGGCGATGGCTAAGGAGAACATGGGTTTGAAGGAATATGTATTATAACTCACTTAAAAATGTTTGTCTTTTGGGTCTAAAATTATCAACCAATCACAGAAATCAATATATAGGCAATAGAAAAGATTAGCTTTAAATGTTAGAACTTATGTTGTATTTTAAACGCAGAAGAGCTAACATTAAAAGAGCCAGTATCCGACTCAGTAAATAAGACAAGATATGTATGTGCTTCCCTATAAAGCGGTAGCAATTTCAGTTTCATGTTTTAGCAAATACTTTAATTTTACAGCACCTTATGCATTCCATGTTGTCCAGGCTGATTATATCAGATTATATGGCCCGGGTAAGCGCCCCGATGACTTCTTTTGTTTTCTTTTCCCTTTGGGCCACAAAACAAAAGAAGTCAGCCCGGTTCATATAATCAGGCCCTTAAAATAGGTGGGCCATTATTATACTTTCTAAAAACTTTAGAATCCTCAAGGGAAATCGAATGAATCCACCTTTATCATGCTGGGTGACATTTTGAAATGATCACTTTAGTTAACATCAAATTGGTAATATCCCTAAATGTGAGAAAACAAAGTTTCGTCTCAATGGTTTATAAAAATTAAAAAGCTTAAGTAAAGCGTACTTAAATTTAAGTTTAAGTTATAAAGCATAATTGCCCGTTCGCCATACATTTCTTTGAAAACTTCCGGCAGATCAAAAAAATTCGTATACATATGCATATAACGTTTCCATTTCATGGATTGCGACGAAACTTTGTAGTTATGTATTTATCAAAGTCACAAATTAATTTGCTGGTAGACTTTTTCCACCAAATTCGTTACGAGATAAAAATAATGTATAGTTGATGAGCACAGCTACTTAGGATAGCTAAAAAAAGCTAATTTAGCCGGTAAAATAGCAATGGTCACTCAGTTTATTCTTAATCCAATTGGAGAAAAAGCTTTTTTGCTAACACACAAAAAGAGAAAAGAAGGAAAAGGGAAAAAATGGGAAAAAATGAAATTAAACAAAAACGTCAGTTGTTAGAGCTTTTAAATTAGAAGGTACATATCCATTCAGCAGCTAAGTAGTCGTTCATAAGCGATTCGATTCACTTAATTGTCGTTTAAAAACTCTGTGAGTCCTTCGGTCTTCAGGTCTTCAGACTGAATTCCAAATGATCTCTCCAAGAAAGTGGATTTTACTTTCTATTATTTGTCCTTTTAGTTTTTATAATACATACTTTTTTCGGCTGGCCTGTCTGGTGTATATTGAATCTGTTAATACTCAAGATTGTCATTCCAACCGGCGATGAATTATTGTCACTCCAACGATGAATTGATAAAGATGAATTACACGGTTTTTGCTCAAATTTATGAACAGTTTACTTCGAATTGAAGCTTAACATTGAGCAACACAGAACTCGAAAATGGAGTAGGTAATCGACCACACGCTGTATAATTACCGCTTACCCTGTTTTGTTCTTGCGACTATTCTTTTTTTTTTTTTTTTTTTCACTTGGCGGGTGTAATCGATTTCCGATAGTCTAAAAAGATAAAAAGTCTAGATAATCTAAAAAGCTAGATAACGAAGGAAAATAATGCCAAGTTATAAACAAAATTTGGTGGTACAAACAACATTGGTGATTATTAAATATCCATTACTATATAATTTATCTGGGAGTACAAAATTGATGATACTAGACGATAACAACAAGTACCTATATATCTGCCTGAAATGTCTTTTCCATATGCCTACGATAAGCCACGTTCAAGCTAGAACTTTTGATTCAAAAAGTAAAGAAATTCACCTTAATTTCTCACTCTGGAGTTACATTTTAAAATAAAAAACTTAGTGGAAAAACGACTGAGCTCATCTTCAAATATTTCATATCAATAAATGGTAAGATTACAAAGTTTCATCGCAATTTCTCATGAAATTAAAAAGTTATGAAAATTAGAAATTAAAGAAATGTATGGAGGCCGGGCCTACTTGCCCACGGATTCACAATATATTTCTTTCGGTAAAATCTCGCAAATTCAACAATTCATAACTTTTCAGTTAATTTTATCTGAACAAGAGCAACGAAACTTTACAACTAAATATTTATCGACATTACAAATTTAATAGTGAACCGGCTCCTTTCCCCCCACTTAAATTATTATTTCAGAATTTCATACCAGCATGATACATGTATAGATGAATATATACCTATTTCATTAATGTTGTCGGCAAAAAGCTTACGCAACTCACCCGAAAGGGAGTATGGGTAGAAATTACTAAAGCTATAAAACCACACAAATCAGCCATACGACAACTCAAAATAGCATACCTTGACCTTAAACACTAACGAACATCACTTGTTGATCCTAAAATCAATACCAAACCTGAAAAAAGAGCGAGTTTTTACCTACTACCCATAGTCCTTTTCAATCTTGTCGCGTTGGCTTGAGACCTTTCGTACGACAACCTTTTTTGAACTAATAGGTGTATTTCATGAGTTGATCTAAATATAACCGACCAACCCTCTCAATTGAGATCAAATATAAAATAATAAAATATTTGTATTTTTCAGCGAATAGACCTTATTCCCTTGCCCCTTGTTTTTCAATACAAGCCTCTTGGAAGGTACGTTTCTTTGTTTCAGGAGAACATTCTTCAACCTTTTAAACAAAGAATCGTATTTCCAAGGAGAATTTTATTGCGAAAACATTGAGACAAGCAAATAAGGTATTTTAAGGTTTAAGTTTGGCTACTGACCTGATTAATTGTTTTTTTTGCGGGAAACTCGACCGATGACTCAGTAGTTTCTAAACTGTAGCTTCTAGTTTGGCTCTTTTAAAGTTTCAGTTTAAGACTTCCGTTCAAGTAAAGGACAGCCTCTCAAGGCAATAAATAGAAGCAATTCCTAGATTTCAATGATAAGAAAAAGTGAAAAAATTTATCGAGGAAGTGATAAGTCATATAGCTCGATTAATTTGCGAGTGCATTGGATTACATTAATTGAAATTTTCGGCCGTCAATACCGTGAATGCCGGCTCCATGATCATGACCTTCCTCTCAAGGAAAATGTCCACTCAGGTCATTGTGTACTGTTGCTTTTGTTTGAAATCATTGTTTTTGTTGGAAACTCAGATCTGAAAGACGTACGTATGTCAAACATACGCAAACAACACTCAACTTTAAAGATTCTTGAAAGCGGTACTTTATCTGATCTAAGAGAAAAGTTCCTTAGATACGATACTCTTGAACGAAAGGGATATGACTGCATACCGACAACAATTAAATTACGAACGTATTCTCCAGAAAATGTTACCTGCTGCCAGAGTTATCAGGACGATTTGTTGTCAGATGCATCACCTATTTGCTCTTCATTATTGATCAAATTTGTAAGAGACAGGACAGATTGTTTACTCTTCTTACTTGGAACGTTTCCTCACAGATAAACGAGATCAACTATCATTTCCCATGGACTGAATACAAATACTTCCTTCAAAAGATAATCCTACCGACTTTTATCTCAATGTCATTTTATTTATTTATTTATTAGCTTTGCCATAAAAAATTGAACATAATGATTTAAAACAAAATATAGTGAGTAGCAGGGTGACCGCGCGCATCAGCGAAGTCACTGAATTGCTGCGGGTCGGACTTTGTACATGGTGTGTATTTCTAATTGCCTAAAAGATAATTCAGTTGTTGTCATTTTTTGAACAGCATGGCGACAGAACTAAAAGCATTTAAAACGATTAAAAACCTTTCGTGTATGTATAATTAATGCTATCATTAACTCTGGACTATATGAGAACGGAATACAACATTAAAGGCAAAACAAACACTAAAAAAATAACCGATGTTTCTATGATTGCCTATGTAGCAACGATTTGAAAGTTTATACGCTCGCAAAGTGACTCTATTCCAAGAAAAATTGTGAGGTTTTTAATGTCATATAGAGTGGGGAATATTGATATGCCGCTCAAATTGGAAATATTTTACACTATTAAATTAAGACAAAGCGATCATGTTTAGGTGCCTTTTTTCAGACAAATAAAGGATACACTTCTTAAAATTACCAAAACCGCCACGATTTTTCTTGGAATTAAATGTAATCGGATGAAAAAAAAATCGTCAAGGCTCCAAAAATCTAAATGAAGATCTAAAATTGTATAATCCATGTTTAGTGTTCAGTTCTTCTCAGTCTATGAGTGTGTCCGTGAGTAGATCATGTATGGATACTTCACCTTGAAAACCTAGTTTATTTTTCCGGTGGAGTTAATATAATGCACTCTTAACTATATTATAATTAAGTAGAGCGAAAACAAAATAAAACAAACTAACATTTAAGTGATCACTAGCTATGCCAGTATGCTACTTGCCAGGAATCAGTTTCATTTAACAATTAATGAAAAACAAAAGGAGAATAGAGAGTGAACTAGTTTGGGTTGCGTCGGTGTATAAAATACAAGAAGGGATGAATGGAAACTTGTAACACCGTGACGTTTCGAGTCTTAGCCCTTCGTCGGAGTAAAAGAGGACAATTAATGGATGCCGGCTGAGTATGATATGAAGAATTATGCAGATTGAGAAGGGACAGTCTTATTTGCCAAAGCCGAAGGCTGAGGTGAATAACAACTTCTTATTAAGTTACTTTACGCTTTCGTCCGCCATTTTAATTTGATTTGGTGCAAACGTGCAATCTATAGAAATATGGATCAGTTTGACTTCCTGTTTTTCAAAAACATTACATGCTTTTGAAAAAAATATTTTCTTTTAGTAATTTATGACTGTAAATATATGATGAATGTCGAAAGGCTATAAATCGAGGAAGTGAATTTTTTTGTTTTTAAAATAAAACATTCGGTGCGTAAATTTTTAAGATCATTCGTAAAAAGAGGATTAACTTGTAAAAATTATATAAAATACCAACCTTGGTCTTATTTTCAGTCCGATAAATGATTTGGATATCTACTGATATTGAAGTTTAAATGTTGAGAATCCATTAAAATTGGGCCTGGTTGCGGGAAGTCAAAGTGATCCAGATTTCTATATATTTTGCCGCGTTTGCTCCAATTCAAAATGGCGGACAAAAGCGTGAAGTGGCTTATTCTTTATATCATACAAGAGCCGAATTCAATAATTATTTTATCACTCATTCAAAATATTTTTACAAGCGATCTTTTAATAAAATTAGGTTTTTACGGAGATGCTTTCATACAGTAGTTTGATATTTGTCGTTACGTTTTTCCTTAGTATTGTCTTTTTGGCTAGATTCGCTGTTTTAAATTCTACACTCTGTGAGAAGAAAATCTTTTTCCATTGTCAAAACCATTTTCCTGCTCTCATTCTGCTCCGTGACGTAAATGATCCCATAATTTTTCTCATTATCAATAGGACGAATGACAATCGTCCAATAACATTTTCATTATTAGACGATTGACTGGAATCTTCCAAATTTGGTCAGTGTAAACTTGTTATAACAAACTATCCGGAGGATCTCTTCTTATGCTAATATTTTTAATAACATTTCCCTGCGCGCATGAGCTTCAAATACAAGCTACAGTATATACAAGACACTTTTTAAGGTTTATCTACTACAAAGTCCACGACAGAGGATTCTTCTATAACAGTCCTTCGTGTGATCCTGTTGTAAGTTTTCTTTCACAACTACTGTGCTTCTTTCTTTAAAAAAATGAAAGCATTGGTTTTGCTGAAAACAAAGTATGCCTGTGTCGCAATTAACGTTATAGTCAGACACGTATAATCCCCCAAAAATGCCGTTACTCGGGTTCTCCACCAAATGTAATCAGTACCAAATGTTCTTTGAGCTCTGGAATCTTTATTCGACGTCCAGATAGAACTAAGTTTGCAGTTTTGCGTAAAACTGAGAAGTGAAACACAAGCTAAAAACTACTCATCATCTTGTCACGCAAGGTACCGCAAGAAACACCGTTTTAAGGGCACTTTGCACTCAGCTGACCGAATTTGTAAGCTTTTATGCTGAAATCGGCTGACTGAACAGCCCTACACTAACTGCCAAGTAAACGCTCTCATGTTTTTGTTGTTGTTGTTGTTGTTGTTTGTTTTTGTTTTGGTGGGGGGAGGGGGGAAGGGGAGGGAAAGGGTGATGCAACGTCACACAGCACAGGCAACCAGTTTACGCTTCATGGAGGGTTTGTTTCACTTGTCGGCTGAAAATTAATTTTGAAAACCTTTCCAATCCGATAAAACTGAATGATTGACCACTTTCGCAAACTTATTTCGATAACGAGAGTGAACCTGTAGTTCTAATAATGTTGTTCATAGAACTGTGGCTTTACCATAGAAACATAGTCAGAGAGATATGTACACTTTTTGGGCTTCATGACAATTGTGTAGTTGTCTGTATGGGATTATAGGGGAATGATACAAATTATATTTTACACTGCTGGTTACCAGTTAATAACAGCTTTAGTGCTGATTGGTGCACGGCATCACACAATAAATTCTGGCAATGATTGTCGCTCCAGTTCAATACTGAAAATACGAATATGGTCTATTTCAAGCAAAAAGGCAAAACCCGATCGCGCATTCCGTAAATTTTTAGATCACTCCTATACGATTTTAAAGCAGAAATCGGCATAATCATTATATTTCAAGTGGCTATAGGTTTGCGTTTAAAAATATCCTTTGATCTCAATCACAAATTATTTTCAGAAACTCTAGGACAACACTGAACAGTCTTGATAAGGTCAAGTTTTCCAAGAATTTTGACCCATTTGTCCAATTTCCCATCAAAAGCTACTTTAGTTCACGTAAAACAATCTTCAATAATAAACTTTAATTATCTACAGGAATTTCTTTGGTTGGATATGTGCTAGATTTCAAACGCTAAGCAAATCGGTGTAGTATTCAGCTAGTAGTCAAATATATGCAACATACATGCTAAATGAGAGTTCCAAATTAAATAGATTCCATTTTTCCGTGCGTCTGTACTCTAATCGATGCACAGACGACGTAAAAATGTGGTGAGAACAAAAAAGTACGCCACGAGACGAATAATATTTATCGAAACATTCCAACCAATCAGAGCGCGCGTAAGATTCGATGACGCCATCTATGTGTGCGTACTCTAATCACACATGGTTGTTCGACCAATCAGAGCGCGCGTAATATGCCTATTATTATATATACTTTAATTGATCACAGCGATATGGTTTATTTTGAACCCCATAACACTGGATATTTTTGTCCATAGGAAACTGCAATATGTGCAAAATATGTATATGTGCCGCGAAGTTTTTATAAGAAGTTCAAACGTCCGACACTAGCCGATTATGGTAGCAATTAAGCAGCCAATCTGCTCTAGTGGATCTAACTAGTTGGAAAAAAAAAGTGATTAAAGCTTTCCGACGACAGAACCGGAGGACGTTTTTGCAAAATATATGCGATCTCTAAGGCAAAATGGAAAACACTTCGCTTTGTTAATGCCGAAATTAAATGTGAGCAGGAGTTTCTTACGAATTGAGTTTTAAAATATAAGAGAGGTACAGGTGATGTCGCGGTAAGCGTTATGAGCTCGAGGGTATCACTGGGTTGTGGCGTTTACTGGATATATATAATGGTTAATATTTTGGGTTTTTACGCGGTAACGGTAAATTTTAACAGGAAGTTAAAGTTTGACAATTAATTTTCACGGTTTTTGAAGGTTAAAGTATTGCTTTCAAACATTGCTGAATAACACAGTTTACGACTTTTCTGCTTTAATTTATTGCACCAGACCAAGACCCCAAGCTCTATTTCTCAGTGCTAGGCCACGAAATAAGACTCATAAAAGCCTTGAGAATTATTTTAGTGGTTTCAATATGAAATATCGTTGCTAAAAAAGTTTTACGACTAGTCTCTTTTACGCTTAACGGTTAAAACTTGTCTACTTCTACGCCTAACGGGCAAAAGTTTGGCCGTTTTACAGTAAAGATTGACCACCGTAATAAAGTATTAAAGTGTCTCTACACTTTTGATTTAGGGATGAACATTGCACCTCGGTTTTGCCTTAAAAGAACCACAAAACCCTTCAAGGTCGAAGTGAAAAATGAGCAGCCATGCGTCAAAAGGTGTAAGGGAGCCAACAACTTTAAAGCTGATCAAAGCAAACGTACAACAAAAGCTCGCGCGTAAGATTTGTTTGAGCGAAAATTGTGCAGCATTGCTTCAAAGGTGGGATATGAAAGGACGTCAAAGTAAAGGTAGAATCAAAAGATCGTGTACGTTTAGTGCCGTATGGGAGCGACAGTCTCACCGCTCAGGAATGAAACAGAATTAAAATGTAAATTTACATTTAGGAGCTTACCGAATTTGACTGGATCGCCACTTTCCGAATATCTTCAAAATTGCCTCTTCCTGGTCGTTTGTTAAGGCAAAAGCTAGCTAACTGCAGTTATATATAGTTTTATTGTCTAAATGACAAACAGTGATGGCTTATTGTCGTCGCGTCTATTTAGCAACGTTTAAGTGAAATGTCCAGCGGTGACGAAAACTGCCTCCTTATTTTGATTACAACACATTTTTATTGTACTCCAACACAGTGACGTCTCCCCGCCTACTTTTGGTCTTCACTGCAGGTTCCATTCATATTTTCGTCAGTAAAAGAAAAAGCGTGAGAGAAACTAAAGAAGAAGAAGCTTTAAGAAGGAATGAATTTAAAAGAAGATACAAAAATCAAAAATAGAGTTCTCATTTTTCTTCATATTTTTGAATCAATTGTTTCGTCAGTTGTCTTTGAAATATCTTAATGTTTATTTCCAGCTAAAATTTATGTTTTTCTTTCGGTGCAGTGAAAAAGAAGCGAAGAAGGGGAAAAAGAAAATATTTTCATTTCTGCATCAAGTCAGTTTGTTTTTTTCTTCTTTTCCTCTTGGCTTGTTTAGTTTTTATTTCTGAAATATCTATAAGAGCTTATCAATTCATCCAAAATATTATGCTTTTCTTTCGGTTAAAAAAATTAAAAAAATTTTTAAAAAAATTAAATAAAAATAAATAACAAAAGACGAAGAAAATAGCATACCCATGGCCATCAAGCTGGTTCTTTCTCTCTCAGTATCATTTTTCATTTTCGAAATACTTAAAGGCTAATGTCTCCTCCTAAAAGGTTTTCCTTCCGGTGCAAAAGAAGAAAAATCTAAATGTGTATCATGTCGATTTTCTTTGTTCTTTTCTTTCTTTCTTTTTTTTTTTTTTTTCTTTTTGTCTTTCTTTTGAACCTTCCTTCCTTCCTTCCTTTTTTTGCTTGAATACGAGGGTATGTGTCGTAAGCCTATCTGATGTAGTGGAGAAGAAGAAGAAGAAGAAGAAGAAGATGAAAAAGAAGAAAAAGACGAAGAAGAGGAGAAGCTAGAAGAAGAAGAAGAAGAAGAAGAAGAAGAAGAAGAAGAAGAAGAAGAAGAAGAAGAAGAAGAAGAAGAAGAAGATAATGATAATGATAATGATGATGATGAAAAAGAAGTAGAAGAAGAAGAAGAAGGATTTTAGAAGGAGAAGAAGAAAGAAAGAAAGAAAGGAAGAAAGAAAGTATATATGCGCGCATATGAAATCCCATCTTCAACACAAAATCTATACAGTACGCTAAGACACTGAACAGCCTGTCATTTCTGCTATATGTATGACATGTATTGAAAATTTTAAATGTTCACAAAGAAAGTGTTATCTAGGGCAATGTCGCTTGAATAATAAGATCAAAGGCAACCAGTGGTGAAAAACTAATTAACTCTGTGTCCAATGTTAGATAAATACAGGTAGCAGGTATATATAGTAATTGCTGGGAAAACCAAAATAAAACAAAACAAACATAAAATATATTCCTTATTTTAGCTTAAACGGTTTAGAGTAAGAAAAGGGTCTTTAAAAGTAATGTAAAAGTATGACTTCCTCCGAACGATTACACAATCACTCTTTCGTAAGACATTGAAGTTTTTGTACAATGTGGCTCAGCTAATCATATCGAGGATGCAGGAGGCGGGAGACAAATTGACCAGTTTCCCAGACGACAACCCGTTGATCTAGTAATTGAAAAAAGAGACAGGGGAAAAAGCGTCTGTTAATCAATATGTTGTTTTTGAAAAAAATTAACCAGAATGATCCCATACATTTCGATTTTTTAAATTTTATTTTACTTTTGCTTAGTGCTAATCTTGATTGCGCGTAGTGGCATATGGATGAACAAAGCAAAACCTTTATGATTTATCGGGTTTTGCTCAAATTTATAGTTTACTTGGAATCGTGGCTACCAGTGAGTAATTCACAAAACTCCAAACCTCTCTACAGTACACGCTCAGACAAGAAGGGTAGAATGCCCACCGCCGAGCGTCTTGTCTGTTTTTGTAATACTGTGTGGTTTAACATGTAAAAATTGAAAAAAAGAATGGAAAAAGCAAGAAAGAAAGCAAGAAAGAAAGATAGAAAGAAAGATAGAAAGATAGAAAGATAGAAAGAAAGAAAGAAAGAAAGAAAGAAAGATAGATAGATAGATAGAAAGAAAGAAAGAAAGAAAGAAAGAAAGAAAGAAAGTTGAAAGAAAGAAAGAAAGAAAGAAAGAAAGAAAGAAAGAAAGAAAGAAAGAAAGAAAGAAAGAAAGAAAGAAAGAAAGAAAGAAAGAAAGAAAGAAAGAAAGAAAGAAAGAAAGAAAGAAAGAAAGAAGAAAAAGAGAGAAAGAAAGAAAATTGGCTGTATAGTGTAATCAAACGGCTAAAATTAGGAGATACTGATGGAAGAGAATTCGAAGTCTTATCAAAATATGCAGCCATCGCATGTCCGTGTACGTTACTGTATATAAACATGCACCATGGGAGACGTAATTATAAAGCACAAGAAAAGTAATCCTAGAACACGAAGCCTACTACTGAGTGGTGCTCTTCCTTTTGAATCGCTCTACATATCTTCCAAATGGTTTATATCACAGTACTAGGACATAAGCGACCGTTTTATGAATATTGATTTTATACATGTGTATATACTGCTGGGTTTCATCCATTCTTTTGGGAATCAAAAGACAAAGAATCGGTAGCCATGTTAGGATGAACAAACAAGAAACGCTAATGAGAAATCTTTTGTTGAAGTTCATCCAACATGGCTGGCGTGACGTCACATGCAACCCAAGAATACAAAATTGATGTCAGTTTTTAGCCCATATATATATTCTCTACATACCTTGTACAATAAGTCAGGTTCACGCTAAGCTTGTTTTGTTTTCTAAAGTAAAATAAATATATTTTATGAGTTGACGTAAATAGCCGTTTACATATCATCCATCGGCATATTCAAAAACCACCGACCAACGGCTTCTTGTAGATCTGACTACAAATAAAATATTGTTGATTAACGAGTAACGACAATTTGATTTCAAACATTTACCTTAGTTGATTTGTTTAGAAAGCCTGACGACCGATGAAGTCAGTATTTTGGCTCTTTTACAGTGTCTGTAAGTCTTCCGCGAAAACCAAGGACTGATAACCTCTAAAGGGACGATTTAGTCATGAGCATAAATTCCTAGAGTAACTGTAAAGATAGTTCAATATGCTGTGGGTCATATATATAGCTCGATCAATTTCAACTTGCGAGTGCATTAGACTGCATAATTTAAAGCATTAATAGAGCATGATTAATTACCAGAATGGCTTTCAAGCCTTTCCCTCGAGCGAGGAAACCTATATACCACTTTGGTTATTTTCGTTTGTTTGATTAGAAATTTGAACTTAAATACGTACGTGCTTGATCGTAAAGGCCGGATCTTGAATACTTGTACAGTAGCAGCCTTTTCTACATTATAGGGAATAATATCTCACCCTAAGGGAAAATATCCTTAAATATAATACACTTGAAAGAACAGTAAAACGTTTGTTCCGTCTCACTTTGAAATAATGTCGCACTTAGCTGTCGCAATAATCTGAAGTAATTTTGTCGCACTTTCAGTAACTCAAGGTAACTGTCGCACTTTGAACTAACTGTCGCAATTTAAAATAACAAAGCTGACGCAAATTGAAATAACCATCGTCGCACTTTAAAGTAAGATAAATCTGCCGCAATTTGAAATAACCGTTGTCGCACAATGAAGTGATGTAAATTATTAATTCACTTATCTGGGACAGTCATTTTATCCAAAGTATTTAAATGATTTCAAAGTGCGCCAGCAATTATTTTGAAATTGCGAGAGGTTTTCTTTATTTGAAGTGCGACGACTTTTATTTCAAATTGCAACAGTTACTTCAAAGTGCAACAAATTTACTTTAAACTGTGACAGATATTTCAAAGTGTGACGATTATTTCAAAGTGAAACGGAACAAAGTTACGTGCTACCGAACTAAATCTCGACGATTTGTTGTCAAGAACACATCATGCACCTATTTGCTTTTCACCATTTATCACACTGCTTCATCATTCTAGTGAGAGATAGGTCATGATCTTTACTCTTCCTACGCTTCCTCACAGATAAAGGATTTCATCAGTTCCCATGGAATGCAAAATATATATACTATATACTTTCACCCAAAAGATAAATTCTATACCGACCCAGCCATGACTGAAAGATATTGTTGTTGTCGGTTTCTTTTCTTTTCTTTTCTTTTCTTTTCTTTTCTTCTCTTCTCTTCTCTTCTCTTCTCTTCTCTTCTCTTCTCTTCTCTTCTCTTCTCTTCTCTTCTCTTCTCTTCTCTTCTCTTCTCTTCTCTTTTGAAGTATATGACGACAGAAAATCAAAGTGGCAACGAGTTTTTCTCTTGGGATGCAACTATTTTTAGAGAAAAATGTGAAGTTTTTCATTTTTTTGATGCTCTAAAGTCAGTAATATCAATGAGGTATCTCATGCACTCAAATTGGAAATATTTCACCTATTAATTGCTAACGCTAAGGACAGATAGAGCAATCAGGTGTCAACCTGCACATAGATTCCCAGTTGAACGTGGCAGATATACCAAGACACCATATGAATTAAGGTTATGTTCTCTGTGTGATGGACATGAAGTCGGGGATGAATACCATTACTTATTCAAATGTAAAAATAACCAATTTGTTAATCTTAGAAATGTTTTCATCCAAGATATAGAATCTATTAATAATTATTTTGCTCTTTTTCAAAGTGAACATTTATTCCTATACTTGTTATCAATGAATGATGACACAATATCAGGTATTTTTGCTAAATATTTTTTTTTGTGAGATATCGACGATTCTAAAAACTTTCACGTTCATGCATTTCTGTGTAATTTGGCGGGCCCTATACGCATGACTGCACATCCGATATGAGAGTATTTGCGTTGGTCTTGTCTGAAGACAACAATTTGCTACAGGAAAAGGCTTCTCATGACCAAAACCAGGTCTAAAATTGTCTGTAATGTTTAATTTAGAATGTACGTATTTTATTTCCCATGCAGGAGGGAGGAAATGTCTCGAGGCAAACGGCTGTTCAGCGTTGTTGCCTTTCGTGACGTCATAATTGTTTTCACAGTGACAGCGAAACGTATTTCTTGGCAGTCCAAGTAGTAGTTAGCGTAAAAATACCCATGTTTTGACTAAAATATTAATCCCACTTACAATTAAACTCATGCCCTAAAGCAGAGAAGGTATATATTCTCTGCTTTAGGACATGAGTTGCAGTTATGTGGTTATTTCTTGGGCCAGAAATACATTGTACGGACAAAATTTAATCCTGAAGCAAATTTCTGCCAAGATAAACAAAATTATGTTGTGAAATCTATGGAAGTAACATTCACCCTACGAAAAGGTCTGATAAAGCAGGCTACGAGGTCTCATACTGGGGAAATGTTCGACTTTTGGACCATGCAAACTTCATATTAATCCTTTAATATATATATCGGGAATGATATCAACAGTTTTGCTAATCAAAGGATTCTCAGCTGCAGCTGGAGGCACTAAAATTGGTCTTAATGGTTAGTTTTTGCTAAATGAAAGTTATATTCTCATTATTTCATTATGACCAAAATGACAAATTTTACGTATTTTTATCTGGATGAAAATACACATGATTCAAGAGAGACGCATGCATATTTACATTATTGTGCAAATTCAATCACCAAGTTCCCGCGCGAGATCCAATTAACAGCCGCTCGACTTCAAATTTCTCAATTTTTCTTTTTGATAATAAGAGTTTTGGTGCGCATGAATTTTTGATATTTTTTTTCAAAAACATGAAATAACACAGGGTGGAAGTTTTTAAATCGGTTCAAACGCACGGGCTCGCGGTTTGCATTGAAATTCAATGCAAACCCGAGCCAGTGCGTTTGAATCTTTATATAACAGTTGACCTATTGATCAATGTTTATTTGCAAAACGCATGACTTCTGATTGATAAATAATTAAACTGAAGATGTTTTAGTCTTTGATTTCGAGATTGTAGAAACCTTTTAACCAGAGACTAAAAAACACCGTGGAGAACAAAGACAAGCGCACCGCTGCATGCTTTCGGCATCTTGATCAACGATGTGCACTTTTGAAAGATAAAACAATTGTGATATAGTAATTACAGCCCAACAAGTGTTTTTGTCCGAGTTAAGCAAATATTTGAATTGATAGAAATACTAATAAATATACTCCTGTAATTTGTTTTTTGGTGCTTGTGATTATTTCAATAATTTATGAAAGGCTACAAGAGACTTTTAAAAAAGTATTCGGCTCAGCTTAAAAAATTACTTTTCTCTCACTTGCATGAAAAAGAAACGTATTTGGTTGCAAGTGTCAAAACACTGATGCATAACCCCAACAAGATGCATATTGCATAACATAATCAATTTAATGGCCAATTCGCGAAGTAGGGTCCATAGTCGCTAGCGGCCGATCTATGGAAATATGAGGGGTTTCCATCCGCTGCGGCTGATGGCATTTGGATGGTTTTCTGAACATGCAATACCTATGATCAGCTGTCATCTCCACAGGCAGCCCATGGTTGCTCGCGATCGCGGCACTTTAATTATTTGCACTATCAGTCATTCTCGTCCCCAGAGCCCACGGTGATACCGTCCAGCGGAAGGCATCGCCTGAAGGGCTCTGGGTCAATCCAAAACTGGAAAAAGGATTCTCTGTTTTCGGTTTCGGTTTTTTAGGCTTATAGCTTTTTGCGATTGTGCTGGCATAATTTTTTGCATAATTTGGTGAAAAAAGCATAATTTTTGCCTGATTTTATCAAATGAACAGTGCTAGCATAATTTAGGATGAATAAGCCCCTCGGGGATATTTTGGATGCGTATTTTTCTGCGGAGGAGTTTTTGGACAATGTACAGTACAAATTGACAATAAGATCTAGGCCCAGCGCTCTCCTTAATCAAGATGACTGCACATACACCAATAGACCATTTCACGGTTGTCGTGGCTCAACCTCAGCCTCGACAGCGTGTAATATATTCTTTAGAAATCGATTGTAGCCCATGGTTAGGTAAGGAATGCACACATCAACAAACAATCGAAACACTTTAAAATTCCACGGGCTGTACATAGTCCAATTCTAAAGAATATATTACACGGTATCGAGGCTGAGGTTGAGCCACGACAACCGTGAAATGGTCTATTGGGCTGATTTTCAAATCGCTGTAATTGCACTCTTACGATATCGATTTGCTCAAAATCACCACAAATGAAAACTCAATAAGTTAGTTGGTAAGCTTTGTTTTGTCACTGTTAATATTTCGTAGTCAATAGAAATTTTCAGACATTTACAATGTTGAGCCAGCAAGATGGACAGAACAGTTTGGGCTGTACGAGTTACCTACGCCATTTGTGGGTTGATTGGTAGATTGGTCAGACATTCGTAATGAATTTTGATAGAATCCTAGGTAGTCAAACAACAACAACAACAACAACAACAACAACAACAACAACAACACAGCGGACTGAAACGAAAGCTGAGCACATGAGAAGCATTATTCGATAAGTTTGAGTATACGTTTGAGTTCCATCTGATGAACAGGCCGCCAGATTACAACTGATGAACGATCAAATAAATATTTAGCTCATATACGTCTCATGCTTACCGTTTAGCGCGCTTGATTCATCTACAATATAATCAAAGTTTACATTTCAAGTCTCCACTGATGGTCTGTGACGATAGCAAAATTTTCGGTTTCAGTTGCTCCCAACTTTCGACAGGCGGTATAACTTCAGCTTAAAGTCCGTCATTCCCAAGGCCGTAGTTCTTGACTTCTGTAACTTTGTTCTCTCAGCCTAAACATTCTTTTAAATGTTTCTTCAGTTCAGCAAACTGCGTGTTAACTCTTCATCAACTGGCACTTTGCTTCTGTCAGTATCTCTCAGCATTCATTTCGGTCTTGGCTTGACGCTTGTCGCCAGCAACAGACTCACAGCACCGCACCCACAGACTCATGCAGTGTTGTCTTTTCAATGGTGACATATAAGCCAAAGCGTAAGTATAAGCAAAAGCAACATGTACATATTTACAGTGCTCACAACAGGTGTGTTTGTCCAAGACGGAGGGGATGTCTCTATTGTTTCAGGCTGAATTCCGATGTTCAACGTTGTTTCCCTTCGTAACGTGCGTCATCGGGGCCACGTAGCAACCGCAGGATCAGGTTGCAGGTCATCAATACTTTCACTATATCAAAACGACAAAAAAAAAAAAAAAAAAAAACCTAAGAGGATACAGACACTTATTTGGAAAACTGTTACTGTTAGACTGTTTCTTCGTTATATGGCTTTCAATTCTTTGTGTCATTATTGCGGTAATAATGGTTAGTCAGACTTCAGTCTAGTTGTTGTTTTGTGTTGTTGTAGAGAAAGTCTGACTACACTTCGACTTTAACAAGCAAGTAATCAATGCAATCGCCTCTGTTACAAAACTTCGATTACAAAACAACAAGAAAGCCTATGACGAGTAATTAAACGTTACATAATTGCTCGCTCTTTAAAGTCGAAGGGTTTTAAGGACGTTCGCGGGAAAATGCAAAATAAATGAAAATTCGCTGTAATTTGGCATGCTGATCAATAAATCATCATGAAAGACATAATAAGCCCAAAGAAATAGGGGTCACCGTTCAATAATTTCGAGAGCTACATCGATGAGAAGTCGGCTGTTTTGTAACTTAAGAATAAACAGCTTGTTCCGAAGTGAATCACTAGAACATGACAGGCGTATATTTACTAACTATTTACTCCCTCCATGTTTAAAGCATGAAAAACTAAGAGAAAAACCTAACCCCAAATCCCAATATAAAATATATTAATATGAAAACCCGAATATATTAATCTGTTCAAAATGGAACTCAAACTGCAGTGAAAAAAATTCAACAACTTCAAGGTAGGACACATCTAGGAAAACACAATTTCCTATGGTAAGAAATATCTAGGAAACATTTTGTCCAGCTCCGGAATCTCACAAATTAAAATGTAGGAAAATACATTTGCCTAGATATTTCGTAGATATTTTCTACCATAAGAAATTGCGCCTATAATAGGAAAATGCAATTTCCTAGAGATTTCCTAGAGAGATTTCCTTTCATAGGAAATGGACACAAATTTCCAGTGTACTATAGTGGCTGACTGGATCTGATGATGATAGATTCTGAATATAGTAATATAAAAATTAGGTACTACCTAATAGCGGAGCTCTCACTTAACTAAATAATAATAATTTTAAATACTTTGTTTTTGACGTTTTTGATTCAAATGAATTGGGCTTCCTGTGGTAATAGGCAAACAAAGATTGCATTTTGTTGTAAAAGTTGAAATAAAGATTATAGATCAAGCTAAGCTTATAGCATTCGCTTTAGGGTTTGAAAAACGTCTTGCCCTTCAGTCTCCTGAGAATTATAAGGCTTTCAAGCTCAGTCACCACAGTGCATATTTACTCAGATTCAGTCAGATTCTATATAATTGACTTTGTAGTAGTGGTTCATAATTCTCAGAAATAGAATGCAAAAATCCCTCAAACTGATTTCATTCACATAAATACTGAACCATTTCAACATCCTTCAATTAAACTGGACATTTCAGAACATTATATGTTCTTATATGAGCGAGGTCAGGGAACAAAATTATTAATTAAAAGCAAGTCTTAGATACACTGGAAAAATTTGCCAAAAAACGACTATAGTACCTATAAACTCCGATATCTGTTCATAAGAATGGTTTTGAAGAAATTCTCTATAGTTTCTACCACTTCTGTTATGACATATTCAACGTTTTCCTCATATAAATGCAAGAGTTCCTGATAAATGCCATCATTTCTTAATATTTTTGTCCCCTGACCTCGCTTGCGCACGCAAATCATAAAGAATTCTGGGAAACTCCGGGAAGGTGAATTGTAAAGGACTTCAAAAGTTGAAATGAATTAGATTATTTTAAAAAGCATTTGCTTTGGTTTGTATATACTCTAACCTTTTGGTCTCCCGGCTGTGAATTGTATGGGCTTGTACAGTATATTATAATATTCTGATTCACTGTCAGATTTAAAAAAAATAATTGACCTTGTAGTTGTTCATAATTCTCAGAAATAGAAAAAAATCTCTGAAAACCTTTTTTAAATTGTCGATACTAGTAATTTTAATTTTAATTTAAAAATCTTTTCAACATCTTGGATATTGCAGAACAACATATCTTGATTTGTCTGTCTTCACTATATTGTGACATCTTGTTTTTTTGTGGTTGTCAGTTGTTGTTTTGTTTTTTAATGTAGAATAGAATGACACACTAGGTGAATACTTGTCCATACTATGTACACTGATAATACAATTTCAAAGTGATTATAAAAACAGCTATTTGACATAACAAGAAAAAGGAATTAAACATTTTCAATTTGCATTTAAGATCTCGTATGCATGGGCTCACTGAGCAACTTCAATTGCTTAATTAAGGACGGTGCCTACTATTGTCAGCGCGCACTGCGTTCTGCGCATGGCCCTTCGTAGTAAAAACATCGTAAAAACAAAGCAGTTTTGCGATATTTGGATAAATAAAACTTACTTGCTTGTAGAAAAAACATTTGACTGTTCCTTGTAGTAGAATTAAATTCAGTATTGATGAATAAAACTCGCTTAAAAAACACTGTTTTGATCACAAGGACTAGATTTGCCTATTGGCCGCCATCTTGGAAATGTCCCATAATGCTTTGTAAAATCTGTCTATACTCTGAATGGAGGGCTAGGGATTTCATCGTATTTCGTGCGTCAGTATCGGTAAATAACTTCTTAAATCGCCTGGATACCCCTCTTTTTTCCTTTTGTAAATTATAAACCAAAGAAAAATCTAGAATTATATAAGCTTTTTATAAAATATCACAATATTATATTTAGCAATCATAGACTAGAACATCCTAAAACCAAGTAAATATTTTTAAAAAACATTATTTTCTTTGTTTTCGCGGTTTTATGGTATTGCCCTACCAGAGAATTATGCTTAGAGTGTTTTAGGGAAAAAAAAGTTTGAAACTTATTGGACAGGGTAGTAACGAGGTATATAGTTTTTGCAGTGATCCCGATCCCAGGGCTTAAAATCTGATCCTTGATCCCCAAAATTAAGGGCAATTCTGATCACTGATCCCATCTTAAAAAAGTGATCCCTGAAAAATGTTTGTGATCCCGATTCCAAAGACAGTGATCCCGATCCCAAGGCTAAAAATCTGATCCCTGAGCCCAGAAAATAACGCTGATGTGATCCCTGAGCCCAAAAATAATGCTGAATCCCTGATCCCATATACCTCGTTACTACACTGTATTGGAAGTATAGAGGATTTTTAATTTTTTTACTTTGGGTCGTCAAAAATGCATTTTCCGCAACATTTGATGATCTATAACTCATTAAAATGCGTGGTGACCCCCATTTTTTTTCTTGGATTCTAACAGCCTACCGATGGTTTTTTTCACACCCATATAGATTTTAGAGAAAATAATTACTTTCACATTAGTGGGCACCGTCCTTAATGGTAAAACAACTCTAGTTTGCATGCAAAATTCCTTATTTCTTCCTGTCAATTTTTTCATTAAATTCCAGACCCAAACTTGAGCTATATTTACACATAGGTGGGGTTGAAACAAGTTCAAAATCAATTTTTTTTCACTAATTTTATTACTAAAAGTAGTGCAAACAGTTAAATGTTAATATTTTTACGTTTTGGAAGTTAAACTTTCAGTTGAAAATTTTCAGTTTTCAAAGTGTCAGCGTGCGTCAAGTTGGCGCCCAAAAAATCAATCAACCAATCAGCATCGCGATGTACACGGATGGACGGACGGATGGACGGACGGACGGACGTACAGCTGTTGGGCTCCCTGTGTGTCCATGAAAAATCAACTGGATGGGTTACCATTTTTTCTTAGGTATGGTGCTCCGCTAATATAAAAACATAATCTTTAAATCTTATTAAGGACATAAAAACATAATCTTTAAATCTTATTAAGGACATTATGCATTTAATCTCACTGAGGAGACGGTTCCAGAGTTCTACCGTTCTTTGAGGGAATGTAGTAGGTTTGCTTGTGATGTGCCAAAGAACTGTAGTCAGTGTTCTTGTCAAAGTTACGTGCTTTGTAACATGATTCAACAGGAAGTAGGGGTTAATTGAAGTCGGTACTGATCAAACCATTCGTTCAGTATTTTGTAGAGAACCAAGTATCTATGTCAGCCATTTACGTCTGTACTCCAATGGTTGCAGTCCAAGGACAGAGTCTTTTGGTGTATGTTGGCTCCTCAGCGATCTAAAATAAACTCCGTAGTTATACAGTACCCAGTGTGGTGACTACTACAGAATGGAGGCGTACTCGAGCTGAGGTCTTACCAGTGAACAAAGTAAGTGTTTCCTTGTCTTAACTTCAATGATGTCTCTTCCGCACGTCCGCTTTATGAGGCCAAGTCAGTGTTCTGTAGTTAACACACTTGATTATCGAGCAAGTACGATTGAGGCTAAATGTAGCCGGTTTTGCTGCCATAAAGTCACGTGACCATCGAAAACAACTGGACCTGAATCTTCCAGAAACGAATGATTATTATATCTTTAAAAAAATACATTGTTTTAAAAATAATTCGGAATAAAAGTCAGGCATTTTAATGTATCAAAATATAATTATACGAAATTTCACTAGTTTTTGTTCTGTTCCACCCCCCCCCCCCCCCGAAGTTATTGTTTTTGAATTATATTAAAGCATATGTTGATAATTATATATAATATCGATTCTAAAGCTAATCTGCTTACAAAGCACTTATAGTTACAATCGTACAGGATTAGCAGCAAAAAAATCCTATAAACTCCCGCGGTAGCAAGGACAAACTGTGCATCCGTTTCCAAGGCTATTTATTTGGAACAAAGTAGATGATGCTATAAAAATATTGAACTTAGTGTAAGTCATTTAAGACCAAACTTAAATTTATTAGCTAATTATTAACCTGTTTATCCTCCGCTTTTTGTACTTTCTTCTTTTCTGTTCTCATTCTTTTTCTTTTTCTGAACTTTTCTTTTTGCGGTAACTTGGATCCTTTTATAATTAAGATTTCATCACTATATCTATATATCACTATACAATTATATAAACAAAAGATCCTATTTTTTATGCAAAACTGGTAATCAAACGTTTAGATCAATTTGGGATAGGTTTATCAATTTGTCGACAAATGGAAGCGTTATCGATAAAAATAACTACTAAACCACATGGAGACATCTTCAGAATTGAAAAATTCAAATACAATTATCAAATCATTAATAATTCATTAAAAAAGACAATAGAAAATCATGACCGTGAAGGAGTCTGTATATTGTATACTGTATATTACATACAAATATTACATACAAATACAAATACAAACACAAACACAAACACAAATACAAATACAAATACAACAATCCATTTGTATCTTGAAATTTACAAAGATTTTTTTAACGTATCTGTTTATTTAAAAATAATAATAAAATAGAGATACGGGCCATCTGAATAGGCAAACTAATCGAGCAAATGGCCCTAATATGAGATTATCATACGAAGCAGTTTTCTAAACTATCTAAAATAACAAGTGTTCTACGAAAAAGCTTTTAAAACCTTCCGGGTTTATTTCAGCTCGTTTTTACTACTAAAAGGCTTTTAAAAACCTTCCGGATGTTCAACTCGTTTTTACGTGGCTTGAAAACGTTACCAAATTAAGAACTGTGGAAATTAGGTAGTGTAAGATAATATTCTCAAAAGGAATTTTCCTGTTTGAATTTGCAATTGGTCAAAAGGGCTAGTATTTGCACGGTTTATATTCGACCTTATCAGTTACAAACATCGGAAAACCGTTGGACACTTCGGAGGACCCTTCGGGATTCGCTCGATGTTGTCTTAGCGCCTATTTTCCGCTTCACAACGGACAGATTTCCTAAGATAAAATATAAAACAAAGCGCAGACTGTCAGTGTTCCCTTGAGGTGCTCTGGGCAAGTACTTTAAGGCATGTAAGTATCTTTAAATGGTTTTGATAACGAACCAGCCTGGAAGATGTTATGATTTCATATATAGCTAATTCAATTAACGTTGTCGCTGAAAAAGCCTAAAGCATTGAGAGCGGAATCATGATTCTTTTTTCACCGTGACATTATTACAACAAGAAACTCACTGTATGCTTAAATTTCTAAAACTTGGACACATATTCCTTTAGTTAGCCTACAGCGAAGTTTGTTAGTAAACAAAAGGTATTTGAAAGTTTGTTAGTAAAGAAAAGGTAGTTGAAAGCCTTTAGCCTTTAGGCTTTTTTCAGCGACAACGTTAATTGAAATAACTATATGTGAATACTAGTGCGAATGCGAATCGAATGTGGCTAGCGACATCAGTCGGGCATGTTTTGAGTTAAGGTGGCTCGTTACTATTTTGAAACATTGAAGATTTTGATGCGCGCTTTTCGTCAGCTTAAATTTTATCGATTTCTCTAATTTTTTGGGTCTTAAACAAAGAAACTTTGAAATTAAAGAGAATGTTATATTTGTTTTCATTAGTATAAAATTTTCGAAGATATGAACGAATTTTCTCAAAGTCATTAATAATTCATGAACTCATGTGCCAATGACGGCCTCGACAAAAGGTGTTTTCTCGGTACTTTGAACTCCTGACAAAACACTCGCACTCGTTTTTGACATATAACTTAAAAACTTCAATTTTACTTCAAAGGTCCATACTGAATTTTCACATCCTTCGATGAATTTTCTTGTTACTCAGCAAATAAGGAACCAAGCCCTGAAGGTGTCTATCTGAGATACGTCGTTGCAAAACTGATCATATACAACTCGCTGGACAAAAAGGTATTCGATTTATTATCTTCATTTTGCGCTACTCATGCACTTGTCGTTAGCTATCATGATCAAACAAACACAGAAAACTGATTCAGCCCAGACTTGCTATGTTCCATCAAGACTGATGCTATCCCCATGCAACTTATATATGGAAAGAAACTGCCTGATCAGAGACCTACGCATGGAAATACAGTCAGCGATAAAAGACGAATTATTTTTATGCTACTTCAAAGACGAATTCAAACATTTGCTATACTTTCGACATTATACCAACAACATTAAATAGACATTACTGATTTGTGAGCTCTCACCTCTACATGGTTGAGTCACTAGTATTTTTTTCAATAAAGACTATGATGATGATGATGATAATGATGATGATGATCATCATCATCATCATCATTATATACCAACTGTCAAAGTCAATTTTTTTCCGTGCTCTGATTGGGCGAGAGCGCATCGCGTGAAGCGTCAACAACTAAATTTTGCTGCTTCCCCAGCAACAACTCTTAGCGGGCAACAGTGTGTTTTATTGACCGGTAATAACAAAACCGGAAGTTGATTGAGCTTTGAAGGCACGTTTTTGGCAGCCCGCGTTTACAAATTCATTCATTCGGACATGCATGAGGCAAAACTCGGCTCCGCCTCGGGAAACATTGGCGGTCTCGGGACCACAAAACATACTGTTTCCCTCGGTCCCAGTCAATAAGTGTTAATTATCTTACCGATCCTCAGCATCGTACGTTCCTTTTTCGAAGAGAAATACAACAACGAAGTTGAGGACATCTAACCATCCTGCATTCAGCTGCAATGCCGAAAACCCTTTCGCTTGATAATATATTCGAGATCTGTGGATTAGTTGTAGCATTCTTCACGAGCATTTTTATATTATAATTAGATGGTGATATTACTTAATATTCTGACTCCTAATACTCGCAAAACATAGTCTAATATAATAAAGTTTCTCGCTGAGAATCAGTACTAACTGTAATGCTTACAAATACTTTGTAATACTCGTAAGACATAGCCTAATATAATTAAGTTTCTCGCTCAGAAACAGTTTACCTCTCATCTAGCATTATCTGTATTTTCATCAAATCATTTCAAATTTCCTGGGGGGAAATAGGGCCTACCTTTGGTTTGTACTTGTGATGAATATCCTGATTCAGTTGACTCAGAGGGGAGGGGAGCTATGTAGATGCACATGGCGAATTTATACCGGTCAAGAAAATAGAAGATTCGACAATTGCCGAGTTTCAAATAGCTATTGAATCTCATTATCTGCCTCAAATGGTGGTCAGTGTTAATGTTTGGCCACCATGTGTTCTCAACCAGAGAATATTCTATTGAATACTTGTCTTTCAGCTGATGAAAATTCCAGCGAGCTCGAATTGAAAATGACGTCCTATGAAACCCAGGAATTGTCAGGATTCCTTAGAACCTTTTGGTCTTTTATATAAGAAAAGATTTAGCTAAATTTAAAAATGATTTAGCATCTTTTATATAAGAAAAGATTTAGCTAAATTTAAAAATGATTTAGCATTTTGCTGAGCGCTTTAAAAGCCGGTCACATGCTCCTCTCCTACCCTCTGATTAAACTTTTTGCACGTCTACGAATATTAAGAATGTCTAGATCAAGTGTAATGCTTAAATCAAAATCTGTTATCTTTAAAATTTATGCCGATTTGGGAAAACTTTTCAACCGTAAATGCATGTCCCCGAGAACAATAGAATTCTACGCGACGGAAAGCAAAAGAAAGGGAAAGAAAGGAAAGGGAAGGAAAGGAAAGGGAAAGGAAAGGGAAAGGGAGTCGAAGGACAGACTGGCGACATATCCCTGCTTGACTTCTTCTAATAAGAAGGAGTACATTTTGTTTCTCTTGATGATTTTAGTTTTAAAATGACGTGCGTGTCGCACCATACTCCATGCAGACTTTGGAATTATATTGATGAGATGAGATTCAGACGTGGGCGCATAAAAACATTTCCATCTCTACCAAACTAATTAAGTCACCCCCGAAGAAACTCAGAATTGATTTTTATAGAAAGGTACAAATATCACGTCTCAGTACAAATAAACAGGAAAATCCTTGAAGACGTAGTAAAGTGAAATTGATCAATGAGATCTATAATCTGAAGTAGGGCAACCATATTTTATAATTTTGCCAACGGTTGAGGAAAGTGCTCAAGTTAGTAACGAATTAAAAAGGAAATGATCAGTGGCATGCGCTTGTGAAGTTTACCATTTCAACTCAGCTACAAGGACATTTGTGCACTGACCAACTTAGCTTGAACGACTTTAGAAAAGAGCATTGAGGATAATATTTACTCAGATTTATCAACTTATCATGGTGTTTACACCTTGAAATGTTACCAACAATCAGGAATAGATCCGCCATCTGCCAAAAAACGGTTCAAGATATTTCCGCCAACGCAAAATTGAATTGCTTAGCTTACTTTCACCAAAGAGAGATCAAGAGAGAATTCACACGAGCAAATTAACTACTACTTGGGTAAAAAGTGGTAAACTAAGAACACTTGCATTTTTGGTTAATTAGTATTACAGATTTTTAGATCAGTTTATCCAGTTGTACCAGACAATTAGTTCAGTGGCCATTACTAGTTTCTTTTCATAATTAATTCCAGGGTGTCGTGTCCGGTGCCCTTGATATGTAATTATCTTATTTTGGCTAATGAAAAGCATTTTCTAGACATTTAGTGAAAAGGTTTGTACGTAGTCTGTTCTTCATTTTCCTCTCAAAAGATAAAGGCTCTCTTTTAATTTCAAATATGCGCATTCTCGTATACCGTGATTTGTCCACAATTAGCAGTTCTGAGTTTCTCGAACTTTCTGCTCATTCATTTTCAAAATATAACACACCACATCAAAAGACCTTTCCGGCCCAAAATGGCGGCCGAAATGTTTTTCAACGTAAGACGTAACGATCCTTGAAATACTAAAGAGTATGTTTCACTTAGTAACTGAAATGTTCCAATGAAACTGAAATCCGCGCGCAGAGATATGAATATTTGAAATTTTCTAATTTAGTTTACAGACAAATGTATGTCTGGGGATATAGCATTTACACCCAGCCAAACATTTTCTATAAAATTTCACAATTTGAAAAATTCCGGATGCGGATTTCATTGTAACTTTCTAAATTTTTGCATATAGTTGACTAAGTGAAACATGCATGCTTTTTAGTATTTTAGGAATCATTACGACTTAGATAGAAAAAAATATATGCTAGTGAGCGGCGGCCATTTTGGAGAAAGGTCTATTACAATGCTCAAAGATCTATAGTAGGACATTCTGGAATGTCTGCCAAAAAAATCAAAAATACTTGGGAAAAAGCGAGTGCTTCTAGTAATTAAGCAGGTATTCAAAAATGTGCTATATCTTATAACTTCAAGAATTCATTGCATTTCATACCGCGGTTATTAAATAATGTGATAAATTAAAAAAAAAACAAAGGTAGTTTGCTTCTGAAATTCCTCACACGAATAGTGGACATAACAAAAAGAAAATCCTAAGAATTGGGGTTTTTTGATAAATTAAGCATATTGCAGTTTAACCGGTAAATCTTTATGTTTTGTGTCTTCAGTGAATTTATTATATATGTTTAAGTGAACCCGGTGAGCCGGCCGATATCTTTTAGCAATTTCAACTTGTAATGTATACAACTAAATTGAAGAACTGTTGACCGGTCCAAAATCATGGAGGACAGATCGAAGCTAGTTCCGAAATAGAACAAGGAAAATACATTACGTCAACTAAATCAGGGATGTGCGAAACTCGTGGAATTTACTAGTAAGTTAAGATAGATAGATAATTGTTTGAACTTGCCAACTACTATCACAACATCTTTCACAAAATACAAATCACACATCTATAGTTAACCAGAATTCCCATGTGTCATTTCGTCCTTAGCTTCTAGTCGGTTCTACGATTTTAAGTAGGTCAACAGTTTTTTTTCAATTGCGTTTATACTATATACAATCATTATGTTTTTAGGAAAATGAAGTGCATTTAAACGTACACTACAGCTCAAAATATAATTGCAGAGGGAGAAAAAGATACAGATCAGTGAGACATAAAACGGCTGGCTGCTAAAGTGGAATCCTGTTTCTACTTGTCTTGCCATCAATTTTTTATGTCGTCTTATCTTCCTGACGCAGTTTCGTGACAATATAATAAAATGTAGACGACCTGCCAGTTCATTACAACATCCAAATGCGAAGTGTATGCTTAGAAGTAGTGACTTAGTCGCAAATGACACGAAAAGATTATTTTTCTTGCACATCTGTTCAGCACTTAGCCATTGGCTGCGACAGACTATATCAGTTAAAGATTTTATCATAACAAGTAACCAATATAATCAGGATGTTTTTTTTCTTTGAACACAGACTTTTGAGGGACTTTTGACCACTGAGCGTATTTCAAGATATATTTGGTAAGTACATTGCGATTCTGATGTTTAAATAGAAATAAATTGGAGTTCTTGGAAAACATGCACGGTCAAAGAGAAAATTAAACGTATTGGTAATGTTATCATTTTTAATGCATATAGATATTAGCCTCATGAAGGCAAACTATTTTTGTTCCCTTTTTTTTCCTTCAAAATCACATCTTACCATCTTGCATTTTTGTCATTGTTTATATCGTCGCCTAGTTTTGAACGGGGAGAGTACTGATCTGTTTTGTTTTGTTTGTTTGTTTGTTTGTTTTTCTTGCATGGTCTTTCTATATCGTTTTTTGCAAACGAATGCTTACTTTACCATATGCCATTCTCTGCTCATGTCATCTTGGAGAATGTTGGTGCCACCTTTCCCTTTTCTTTCTTTCTTTCAGTCTTTCTTTCTTTCTTTTTTTTTTTTGGGGGGGGGGGGGGCTTTGTTTATTTGATACTGTCCTACAAGTTTACACAAAACTGAATTCGATCGTTTTGGTTGCCTTGGAAAGATCTTTTCTGTACATTTGCTACAATCCAATCGCCAAGGAAACTTCAAATTACTGGGAAATTTTGGTTGATTGAGCGGTTGGAAAAGACACACTTCAATTCAGCTTTTATTTTGACTTCAGTGGGCCTTTATCTCCAGAAGGTAGCTAGCCTTCTGTCCTTACCCACAAGGCTTTTTTAAAAGTTTTAGATGATTTGTTTTGAATTGGCTGATGATGGAAGACACGATATTCATTTGAACGATCGGATAGATAAGGAGGGAGATTGAAAGACCACAGAAAAATGCTCTAAAGCTTTGAGAGTTTGTCACGATAAATGTATAACCGAGACTAATGAGCAGTCAGTTGTATTCTGGTTTCCGAAATGATTGAAAATACATATTTACACCAATGGTAAACAAGGTAAAGGTAAACTCTATTTAGGCCAGGGTAGCCCAGTCAGCTACATGACTGGTTTCCAGAAAGGCCCTGCAATTGCACAATATCCCCATGGGCTCCATCAGTGTATGTCGGTGTTTTCTGCTTCTGTATACATAATTTACTTAATTTTTATCTCGTACAAGTATAACTTTAAAATTGAATTATCGCCTTTCGGTCGACATGCATTTTCATGCCGGCAATATACTGACTGATAAGAACTTAAATGTGTCACTATGCTATTTGCCTTCTTCGTACGTTTCGCTCTTAAGTCCTCGTTTCAGGAAAGTGCTGTTTATCAGCTGAACACAATTATAATTCTGACTTGTGTAAGTTCGTCAGTAGCAATAATATCTTTGGATACGGTACTTGTGAGCTCGAATCTTAGAGAGTCAGTCATTTAAAGTTGCTTTTTTCAAACCTTTTCAAACCGGCTTTATTCCCCACACCTTCAGTTAGTCGTTTTTCTAAATGTTGACAATCGTTATCGGCCCCATTGTTTGCATTGTTAACTGTATTTACAGATTTCACTGAAAAAATTAAATCGCTATCATTGATATCGAGTAAGTAAAAATCTTTAAAACCCATTTAAAGATCTATAGTTACGCGGTACTGCATGTGTAAATGTATCTGATGTATGTAAATACCATGTAAATCCATGAAAATTACCCGAGCCATTTTTAACAAATGATGTAAAAACCATGCATTTTTTGAAAAGCATGCATGTAAACCGCAAAGTCATATCATGTAAAACCGAACCATACAAAAATACATTATTTATTTATTTATTTATTTATTTTGTTATTCATTTATTTATTATTTATAATACTGATTAATAATTGAAAGGAGATTTTTTTTCAGTTTTTATGCTTGATGGGTCGAAAGAGCAAATCAACAACCGCTGAAAAAGTGATTTGGATTTCAGTGAACTCACAGGCCGTTCGAAGCGACATTATGGCCGCGGCAGTTTGAGGGTTGCCGCGCGAACAGCTGACCGAACTCAGACGAAAACTCGTGGAAAAATCTGAATTGATATGCCTTCACTGTTGTAAAGTAAGATAATTCGGTAGAAATATTATAATTTGTTTATAAGTTTGGAAAGACAGAGTTGGTGCCAAACTCAAGTATGCGGTTAAGGCTTGGTTGAAGGCCAATATGGCTAAAATCGATTTATTTTTCTTCTGCCTTTGTTTATTGCTCAATTCTCACCAATATACATAACTTTATCACCTTAACATTTTAGGATGAAAAGTTTAGGGATTTGGTGGTCACGTGACCTTGAGCCTCTCTTCCGTGCACCCCAAAAATTTGAATTAAAATGGCCAGGGAGATGATTATCATATGTACTTGAAACATTGTGGTATATTTTCACTTCTCCCTGTAAGGTGTATATGAATCTGCCTTAACACCTGAACTACCGTTGCTCATTTAAGAGATATTTGCTATGTTTGATTGAACAAGCAGGTCACGTGACCTATTTTGTATAATATCCCTTAAATGATAAATCGGTTTTAGCCGTATTTGACCTTCAATCCTTGCCTTAAGTACACCTTGAATTAAAGGCGCTCAAAGAGCTCATGTGGTTACTCCAATTTTTTAATATTTAGTTGCAAATAGTTGTACTCTGGCTACGGGAGTAGCTACAATCCCCGCCAATGGCGAAGTAGCTCGTGGATTGACCGAAATGACCACAGGAAGCCCAAACAATATATTTTAGTAAAATAACGAGTTTTCAATTTCATTTGAAGACAAAAATCTAAATCAATAAATCAATAATTTTTTTAGCGAAAATAGAGTCATTAGCTATAAAAGAAAAAAAAATGTGTGAAAAAAAAGTGAAAAAAAAAATCAATCACCGTCGTGGCCGTGGCTCGAACCCTAGACCTTTCCCTTGGGAATCCATGGTTTATCCACTCGACCATGCAGAAGTTACACGTTTTCGGATAGTGAATTTTAGTATATTTATTGTCAGTGTGTTTACAATACAAATGCAAAAATGCTTCTTTCTAAAATGTTGCTATAAATATAAAAGAAATTGCTTCATAAAACACTAATCCAATAAACTAACTCAATATCCCTTTCTGTTGCTGTTTTCGGCTAGCGGACTCGATGGCGGCCTTCACGGCGCTCGGGACGGCGGCTTTCAGTCCTTTCAAAATGCCGAGTCTTCGTTTGTTTATCTTCTTTGACTCTTGTCAGTGATGATAGAGTACGAACACTAAAAGCTTGGTTGACTTTGATGTTGGAGTGAAAAAGATTTTTGTTGCTGGCTTCTCCTTTAATAACGTCTGTAATTTTTCGTGTGTATCAGTGGACATGTCTGAGAGTGCTTATTCAGTCACGCTATATATGTTCCATGTTCAGTTTGTATCAATTCTAGAGCATGTGTTCTCCGACACGTTTATCTGCCTTTTAGTAACGACAGTAAAATTCATTGATTTTCCTTCTAGCTAGCTATTTTGAAACATATGTTTTCTGTGTTATCCAGAAGATGGGCATCGGAAGATCGGAAAATCCTTTCTGACTCTCGGCAATTACGGCCTTAAGTATACAGTCATTCCAGAAAACGCTGTCACTGCTTGGCCTCAAGTCGAAAGGGAGTATAGAAGTAAAGAGAATTAAAATGAAAAGTTTTGTACATTGTTAGTAATAAGAATATTTGTAGACAAGAAGTATCTCGCATTTTAGATACTACAGCAACTGAACAATCCTACAAATTTTATTGCTTAAAAAATTGAAGTGCGAATGTTACCGAAATACTGAGCGAAAAATGGCCTGAAATCTCATCACCCTCAAGTTTTTTTCCAAGTCACTACAGTTTTCATATTAAGGTTTTCTAACTATTAAGTAGCATTTTAAGTTTGACGTGTTACAGTAGTGTTTCAGAAAATCTAAGTACGGATTGATCAGTAACTGGCTTAGTCAAATGGACCAAAGCATAGGTCTAAGTACCATAGGAAGTTAAAGGTTGAGCAAGGGATGCCATGTTTGCATACGCAATCAAAATGGTTATTATTGAAACGTGCTACGCATGCGTAGCAGATTATTGACAAACCCTTCGTTAGAAAATAGTTCAATTATATTTTGTTGATCATCATCTACATATTACAAAAATTAAGAGACAAATTAAGGTTAAAAAGGGAAAATTTCAATTACCACGTGATAACAAAGAATATTAAGCTTATTGGTAGATAAATTTACATTGCTCTTAGCGCTGTATGTGTTACAAACAGGTATTCTAGCGAGATGTCTAAAACTAGCCAAACATTGCGAATACTAAGAACTTAAGCTATAACCATAGATAGTTTTAAATTGGCTGCAGATTCGGAAAAGGTATCTTATTTGTAAGCTTAAAATCCAGTTAGGAGCCTAAACACTGTCTAGTTGTAGCACATATAAACCGAAGAATTAAGATTGTAAGATTAGGTAAGTTTAAGAGCTAGTAAAAGGTTTGTACCAGCTAGAATATTTGGTTATACCTTATAATAGGTCTGGTTTCAATGCGGAGAGCTAGTGGCTTGGTACCTTAGTATCAGCTTAGTTCTCCACCAATGTGCCCAACCTTGAACTTCTTATGGTACTTAGACCTATGCTTTGGTCCATTCGACTTAGCCGGTTAATCGATCGTACTTAGATTTGCTGAAATACTACTGTAACACTTCAAACCCAAAATAATATTTTTAATTTACTTATATTTTATTAAAACAGTTAATAGTAGCAAACCGTGACAGAACACTATTATTAGAATAAAATGTTCAGTTTATGCCGATTTTGTGTATACAATGGCCTTTTTAAACTCATGACTGTATTTATATTCATACCGGCTGATCAGTGAACGATACGTGTTCACCTAGAATCATGCATCTCTTGTGGATACCTTATTCGAAAGTTTGAATTTATTCATAGGTTTTCGTTGCATGATTCATTTGAGCATGTATATTTTAAATTCCATTCAGAGAGGGGATCATTTTAGACTAGCCTGTTATGACGGCAATATTCAGGCTCGTAAAAAAGCTAATATTATAACCTTCCAAACTTATCAAAATAAGCTTGAGTTTCCCAACTTATTTAATTAATTATATTAGTTCGGGTTTCTTAATTATCAACATTAATAAGCTAAACTATATGTGGCAGATATTCGTGAAAGGCGCCTAGCCTCCGGCAACCATAATTATATATTTTTATATTTTTAATGATAAAATTGCAAATGGTTCATTTGTTTTGGCTGTTTCGTTTTAGCTGAAATAATACGCGCGCAGTCCAGCGTCGATATCTTGGCGATATGAAGCCAATCTCAGTGGAGGAAGCGATCATCTCCGGCACCAACAACAGAACTGGTTTGCCTTCATCATATGCATGTGGCACTTACTCACGACTTTATAGGACACGAGTGAGGGAGAGAATTATTTTAGACACTTGATGAAATAGAATGTCTTTCTGTTGATCACGATTAGAACTAAAGTTCAATTTCAAACACAAACAAGTGCTGTACTGCTTTTTTAAAATCCCATTAATTGGGAAACAGAGACCTTTCTAATACATCAGTCTAACTTGCACCAAGGAAAAAAAAAATGACATAAAATCAAAAACATCTCAAAATAATTATTCTGAATAACAATTTACATCTCCTAAAAAAACCCATTGATTATAAAGCTCCATAATCGAAAAAAATGTTAGTAAAGCAAAAGTCTTTAGTTAGTGCCTGTTTCCTATCTTCTCTGCCATCACAATGCCATGATACATTCCACTCATCTCGAACTCCCAACGGCTTTAGTCATTAAAGGATATCTTGATAATAATATAAGAGTCTAATAAGGTAATAAATGTAATTTTATCGTCTTTTGATAGTATTTCACTACTTTACACCTGTTCGATTGCGGCTCCCGACTCAAGAGCTCGTGACTAATTAACAGCGAGCTTTACACTAATCATCGGACCTTCGTTTTGTACTGATCATGAGATAAGGAAGCTGCGAAATAATATTGTAAACGGATTTGAGATTTCTGCTATGTTGATGTTGAATGGGGAAAAGCCGAATCTGAATAGTCTCTCTCGGCTCGAAGACGTCTTTCCAGTCAGAGGTACAATCTTATCTTGTGAGCATATTCGGATTCCACGGTGTCCTGGAAATAATCAGCTGGATACCACGTACTCATCTTTTCCGTAGGCGTCAGTGTTCTCCAAGATTTGACGCACAGCACAAAAGAAAAGGAATAGGTATAGATATAGATATCTAATAAAAAAGGCGCCCGAATTATTTGAAAAGTCAAATTCATTGATCACGGCGGATGACAGGTGACCATCAAACCAAAGGTTTGGTTTCCACTTTTTTGACGGAAAAATTGGACTAGAACCACTCCGTTCATACCCCTAAAATATATATGATACACTCAAAACAAAAGAGTTTCCCCCCTTGTACGGTTACTCTATCTCATGCAAAGTGCTTTTTATTTTCACTAGAAAGACATTTATCCAGAGCACACCAGATGTTCAATTTGGACATCTTTTTTTTTCATTCTTCTAACTAAGACCTTGGCGACGTGACCTAGTTGAAAAACAGAAAGGAAAAAAAAACATATGGGAACAAAGCGGAAGATAAACTATTGTTATGATAATAAATCATCATTTATCGAAGATAGAAGGTTGATATCTTAAGAAAGGATTATTTTTCTATGTTGGTCCATGAACCAATCACTATGCGGACGTTTTATGATACCACGATACAAACAATTTTCTTTCATTTCAGTATCGACACTGGACTCTACAAAGCACACCATCAATTGTGAACGCTAGAGAAACACGCAGAGAAGGTAGGTTTATATATATCATCCTTCGATCATACGTCGTTTAGTTTTGACAATGGATCACATACAGGCTACGCCAAACTAATCTGGATGGATACATATTTTTTGTTTTCCGCTTTGGCTGTCCGGAGACGCCGAAAAGGTGTTTCCTAGTTAGACAAATAAGAAAAACGTCGTTTTTATTTGTGTGGAAAGGGCCTAGCTGTAGCTAAAAAGATGAGTTTTGAAATCTACCCGGGTTAGTATAGTTAAGGTACTTTATTTTGTTTTTAACTCTAACTATTTCCTTAACTTAAGGACATTTGAAGAAATAAAAGCTAACATTAAATTAATGTTAGGCTAGGCTCACGCTACTATGTGGAAAAAGATTGGATACGATTAGGCCTTCTTTGCACACTAAGCATTAGGCATTTTTCGTTTGTCCAAAAATGGAGGAAAAGCGATGTAGTTTTAAATTTATCAGGGTTACTGTATAGACAGAAGCCTTAATCATCAGCTTATCATGATCATGCCAAACTATCTTTAACTATTTAAAATGTTAGTCAAATATTTACGTTAAATGGGGATATTGTACAACATGGACTGGACTGGACTGGACTGGACTGGACTGGACTGGACTGGATCGAAAATCTGTAAAACATGGACTGGACTGAGAAAATCTGTAAAACATGGACTGGACTGAGAAAATCTGTAAAACATGGACTGGACTGAGAAAAAAATCTGTAAAACATGGACTGGACTGAAAAAAAAATCTGTAAAACATGGACTGGACTGAAAAAAAAAATCTGTAAAACATGGACTGGACTGAGAAAAATCTGTAAAACATGGACTTGACCGAAAAAATCTGTAAATGACATGGACTTGACCGAAAAAATATGAAAAATTAACATGAACTTCACTAAATTCGATTCTAATTCAGCTTTTGTTTTAAAGCATATTTGTAAAAATCACATGAAGAGTAAAATTATAACTTCTTAGCTGTATCAGCGAAACCGATTGGTGATGGTTTTATTTGCATCTGAGTATGTTTTATTCTAAAGATAAAGCCATTTTGTTAGGTCTACTACAAACCTGTATAAAAAGTTAAAGCTTAAAAGCAAACAACCAAACAGAGAATGGTTTTTAATAAAATCAAAACTTTTTAAAAACAACTGAGACTCGTGCTCTGTACTCCAGGACCTCCATGAGTACGTTGGTAACAGTTTCTATTCGCGTTTTTCGTCAACTTAAATTTTTTCAATTTCTGTAATTTTTTCTGATCCCAGTTTGAGAAAAGGAGTTGATAAATTTGGCGATTATTAATATGATTTTGAAAGTCCTCGATGGATCGCGCCCGGGGATCGCGCCATAGAACTCGCTGCACTCATCCAGAGATAGTGTTTCGACACAAAGAAAAATTTATATTTTACTGAGAGCTGCATCAGTTCATACTGCGACATGCATCTAAACTACTAGCTCAACCAAATAAAGTAAGTGGAGTGGATATGATTAAAAGTATCCAAGATAGTTAAAATATGCCAATTGAAGCTCCAAAAAGTGACGAGAAAAATATAAATCGGTAGAACGTTTGTCTAAATCCTCTGGCACTCATATAATCTGACAAACTGAGCTGGGCAGTCATTTCCTGTCCCGCTGTTCAGGTATTTGACGAGATTATCAAATTTCCAAGACAATCCATTTGTGATTATTTATTTTCCTAAATTAAATTTAGTAATGTGTACAAGTAACGCGAAGACATAAAATTTGGTAGTTTTTGTTGATCCTCTACTATGGACCCTCGACTGTGGACCCTCGACCCTTGACCAAAAGGAAATTCCTGTTGGTCTGACTCTTGCTCAATAATAGATCACATTTAGACTCGCAAATCTAAGCATTTGGACAAGTTTAACTGCAAATAATAAACAGCATCACGACCAGAATGCTTAGTATACTTTTTTCTAGAATTTGGCATGTCCTAAATCGTTACTTCGGTTAAGTAGAATCGAATTTAGTGAAGTTCATGTTAATTTTTCATATTTTTTCGGTCAAGTCCATGTTTTACAGATTGTTTTCGGTCAAGTCCATGTTTTACAGATTTTTCTCAGTCCAGTCCATGTTTTACAGATTTTTGTTTTCAGTCCAGTCCATGTTTTACAGATTTTTTCTCAGTCCAGTCCATGTTTTACAGATTTTTTTCTCAGTCCAGTCCATGTTTTACAGATTTTTTTTCCAGTCCAGTCCATATTTTACAGATTTTCTCAGTCCAGTCCATGTTTTACAGATTTTCGGTCCAGTCCAGTCCAGTCCAGTCCAGTCCATGTTTTACAATATGCCCGTTAAATGATACACATTTTCTTCTTTAGATTGCATTTTATTGTAAACATTGTTACTATAGCTTGAATATATAGTCTAATTCAGCAGCTGCTGCAAGAAGCGTAAATCTGAAACGTATTATCTATCAATCCCTATATCTAATTTGTATCAACTCACTGGAGCCTGGAGATTAAACAGATTGAAGTTTCCTTATAACTAACTGCTAGCTGTATCCATTGATCGACCTTTTGAACAATGATTATATATATTTCATCTGAGGCATTGTAGAATTTTTTGCTAGTCTTAGGTACATGTGGTACAATTATTCATACTAGGGGATCATCGTCTTCGGTTTGTTTTTGTTTTTGTTTGTTTGTTTGTTTGTTTGTTTGTTTTTTGAACACGAGGCCGACGGAGAGCCACACTTGAAATGAGTATCGAATGAACGGGAACTCGCATCATGCGATCATTTGCTAGCAAAAAAAATGTTAAGCTTTTCACACGATAAACAATTTATGGCATAAAAAGTACATGAATTTTGTTGTAATATCGGCAGTCCTTAAAAGGCTATTGTTCAATAATCTTTTGGATTTTGATACTAGAATTATAATGGTAGACCATCTTAACCGGGAGTACCGGACTTTCAGTTAACTATTAATTTTTTTGACCCAACGTCAGTTAACTACTAATTGTAGTTAGCTGTTAACTATATTTTACTACAGCGTGCGATGCAACTATTTCTGCTACAGTGATAATCTAAAAGATAAAATAACATAAGATAGAAATGATATAATTTTCAAGTCATATAGCAGCGGTGTTTAAAAGGTAAATATCAGGTCAAACATAACTTAATTAAAATGAATTAACTGGGAAAACACCAAACATTCTTTTTATCGGCCATTCATTCAGACTTTCGTTTTGTCGGTCATTCATTCAGACTTTCTTTGATCATTCATTAAGACTTTCTTTCTATCCGGCATTCATTCAGACTTCTTTTGATCCTCCATTCAAATTTTCTTTTTATATATCGGTCATTCATTCAGACGTCCTTTGATTGGTAGGTAGGTAGGTATAGGTAGATTTAGACACCTTTGCCTCTTGCTCTATTCAGTTTCTTTCTTTCTTTCTTTCTTTCTAACTGTTGCGGACCTAAGCGCTTGTCATGAAATCTAAAACGTCAAGCCAGGGCAGTAGTGAGCAAAAGGGCGGCTGTCTTATAAGGTTTACAGCCTAAAAGTCCGGAGCCTATGTTACTGAGTATTTTTTTTCAACGAGCAACATATTAGTTCGGCAAATAATTAGTCAAAGACAAACTAGTATTCAAGCAATTAAGACTAGACGAACACTTGTCTTAGTAAAGTTCAATTCAAGGAACTGACAACGTCAATTATATAGGTTAACACATATTTCATACATGCAAGCGTATGTAAATGACACGTGATAAATGAACGTTAACGTAACCATATGGTAAGGTTTATGAAACCATGCATTCTGACAACTCATCCTGACGGCACACTAGCTTAATCCAAGTTGTCAACAGCTAAAGCCTGACTAATTCTGGTTGGCCACAAAATTTTCTCTGACGGGTTCTTTGTTAACAAAAAGAACTGAAATAAAAAGTATTCGTTTATTTTACACCATGCTGGTTGACATTCTAAATTACTTTAATGGAAAAAGACGTACTCCATATTTGTCGTGTCGATAAATGTAAAGCTGAAACGTTTGACGGGCATACTTGATTGTAGCCTCCCCCAAAGGCAACTCCTTTTATGTCTTGGGCTTCCTGTTGCAAAGAAGAGCGACTGCATGGGAGCGAGCCAACTGAAAAGGTTCCAGTCCCCCTCTCCCTCTCCTAATTTACTACAGGAAATCCAATAGAAAGGAGTAGCCTGCGGAGGAGGCTAACTTGATTGCCCTTCTTTGATACATTTTTGGGGGATAAAAATTCTAATCTTCAAACAAACATAGCGTGTTCATTTCCATGCATTTCATGGCGACGAAATTTTGCACTTTTAAACTGATACATCTATACTAATTGATATATATCTATTCTTATATGGTTATTTTAGAATGTTCCACCGGTATGTGATAAAGGTGATTTTATACAGACGACTATCCAATCAACTATTCTTCTAATGTTTTATTGAAGTTATTTTTGTCATTGATCTCCACAGACGTACGTACACGCTCAACTGACCTACGATGAACAACAGCACGCAAACCGTTCAGGCAACAGGAGTGGACCCAAGCACCAAGATCATCCTCTACTCTATTGTCCTTGTTTGTTCTCTTGTTGGGAACGTTCTTGTCATCGCGGTAGTGTTAGCAAATGCAAACTTGAGAACACGATTTAATTACTTGATCATCAATATGGCTGCTTCGGATCTTGCATTTCCTTTCATATCCTTGCCTATACTGCTCGTCCAAGAACTTCGCGGTGTAGATCCTTACGAATGGGTAATAGATGGAGCATTTGGTAATGCCCTGTGTAAACTGTGCTTTTTTATAACTGATGTTTCACCCGGTGTTTCAGTTCTCAGCCTGATTGTGATAGCAGCAAACAGGTTTTTTGCCATTGTTTACCCACTACAACTACAAACAGGAAGCACAAAAAGTATAAGGTGGACCATCGCCCTTATTTGGATCGTTGCTATGGCAATCTTCTCTCCAAGACTGTATACCTTCCGACTTGTCAGTGGTGAAAGCTATTCCAAGTGCATATCTTCTTGGCAACCTGCATTTGATCCGTTGGTATCTTTTCGAGTATTTTATTCCATTGTCGTTATATTTCTGTTCATCATTCCTTTTGCTGCCATAATGGTTCTCTATTCAATCATGCTCTATAAAATCAACAAGATGTCGAAAGGGATTGAAAACATGTTGGATAAACGTCAGGCTCGCACAAGGGCACGCCACAAGAAGCAGATCTTCTACATATCGATCGTTGCGATCGTAGCCTTTGCTTTGTTTTGGGGGCCATTTTTTGGCTTCGTCTTCGTCATGAACTTTGTCTGGAAGTTTAAGGTTCCTGTTGCAGTCCAACCACACTTTCAGACAATTTTGTTTGTGGTCTGGTACCTTGGTTTCTTAAACTCTGCAATAAATCCCTGCATGTACTTTTTACTTCTAAAAAACTATCGACAAGGACTGAAGAGATTGTTTCGCTGTGGAAAATACCGAGAAATTCGTTCTGAATTCACTCTCCAGCGGATGAACACACGACAAACCTCATTCAACAGTGATCACGGCACAAGTGCCAGTCGTTTAATGAAGAATGACAGTAGTCAAGTTTAGATCAGTGCTTGGTTGGAAAGATCTTTGAGGACTGTTTCCTGCAAACCGTTATTGGGCGTATTCCAGGTAGTTCTGCACTAGGCGAGCTCCTGGTTATTTTCGAATGCGGGTTTCCGACTCACTAGCTCAAAATCTTGAACAAACACATAACAGTTATATAACGAATTTTAGTAAAGATAATGGCTGAAACTCGATCTGCATGCTTAAAATTGGTTTTATATGACTAGCATGTAAAGTTCACTGAAAGCTTAAGATACATTTTGTTGTCAGATTTGTCTTCGTATATGCTTCTGAATAAATTTGTCTTGCTAACTGTACTTGAACGAGCCTTTTGATCTTTTCCACCTCAGTAGCCTTAAAAAGGTCACATTTATCAAGAGACCATAATACTAAGAGAGCGAAATTCAGTATTGATGTCTGTGCGATGTTCGTGGCGACTAAGGCTATTTTTAGTAACTTCGCCATTGCGCGCGCAAGTCCCTCAACCAATAGAATTTGATTTTTGACGTGCGCGCGGACGGGACCGTTTGAATTCTATTGTTTAAGAGCCTTGCGCGACCTGCTTTTTCGCGTCTCTCGTTACCGTCTGAACGCAAGGATGAGACATTTCCCGTTTGCCTTAAGCCTTAAAAGTCACTCTCTTGTGTCAGCGTCAAACGCGCAAAGCCAGACGTGAAAACATCAGGTCACGAGATCCTCTGTATTTGATGTTTGATGTTTTGAGACACGATTTAAGTATTGGATTGGATTGGATTGGATTGGATTGGATTGGATTGGATTGGATTGGATTGGATTGGATTGGGTTGGGTTGGGTTGGGTTGGGTTGGGTTGGATTGGATTGGATTGGATTGGATTGGATTGGATTGGATTGGACGGGACGGGACGGGACGGGACGGGACGGGACGGGACTGGACGGGACGGGACTGGACTGGACGGGACTGGACTGGACTGGACTGGACTCGATTAGATTGTTGTAAAGCAAAATCATCCCACTAAAGAATTTGTATTCGGTAATTTCTGTCGTAAGTTCACATTTTATTGATTATGCGATAATTTCAATTCGTCATTAGCTGTCTGTTTAATTCAAGTGGTGTAAAATATGCGCTCTGCTTGATTGCCTCTTTGAACAAACAAATACTCCACTGTAAAAACTGTCCAAATTCAAAATCACGTCACATCAGCCTGATTGTCACTGTTTCCATAGCTTACCTATCTATTTTTATATTGCCCTTTTATTGTTTTGATATCTTGCCTGCGCTATTGTTAGTAAATTAGACGTCTCGGATGTGAGCCATGCGCTATCATTCACTTCCTGTGTTATCGTCATGAAGTTCTAACCACGAATGGCTTGTTACTGCGCTATCAAGTCGTTGTAAGTATTCTCCATTATTTCTCTCTCTTTTACGTAATTAATTGTTCACATCCATTACACGAGCACTTAACTAGTCATGAGCTGCACCCAGTACAGTTCCAAAACAATCCTGATCATTTCTCCTTTAATATGAAAACAATGCACATATCACTTAATCATAATTAACTATATTTTAGTTGAACAATTGTCACTAGGCTAGGAGTAATATAATTAATCACAAACCCAGCTCCATGGAGTGCTACCTGGTGATCTATAAGCTTTCCAATTTTTCGCCATGAGTATGTATGCATTTTCACTGTTGATATCAGTCACTGTTGCTCACGCACATTCATTTCAGTTATAAACAATAAAGTAAAGTAAATAAATATTAACGTATTTAGAAATAAGTTAGACTTAAACATGACATTCCCAGTGAGGGAAAAATTAAATTTTTCTCTATACTTTGAAATACACATAGGAAAGTGTATGTGGCTGTCGAAATATCAAAAACTTTCGAGTTAACAGCTACACAGAAAGGCATATTTTACTCCGGCCAAGATGTAATTCATTTAGTTGTAATGATAATGTTCTCAGTGTGATTTTTGTTAATCAAAGCTGTATCATCAGCCCAAATTCTTATTGCACATAAGCGGGGAGATATAGCACCAATCACAGTAGTCTAAAATGTTTGTTATAAGCTCTAAGTAATTAAGAAATTTGAGAGAGAGCGGTTTTGTGCGTGAGACAATGAGTGGGTTCACGGCATCAAGACATTCTTCAAGTGTAACGTAAATAGACTTAGGTTTCAAGCACACTTATGTGTATACGGCACTCTAGTATAAACCACTCCACGCTAATTTCATCAGTGTTTGATAAGTTTGGGCTCTGATTGGATAAATGAATTCTCAAGTAAGGTTTTGAACCACCTTTGCACTTCGGATACCCTGGTCCTAGAGGCTTTCTTTGTAATTTTTTTACGATTTCTTTTACGAGCCGCGAAGCGGCGAGACGTTTTCGTTGTACGGAAACGTCTCGCCGCTTCGCGGCTCGTAAAAGACATCGTAAAAAAAAATACAAGAATTCGAAAGCCTCTGGGACCAGGGTACACTTCGGAACTTTTGAAGTTATATCTTGTTACTACGATAACAAAGTAATACCTAAGCGCAACTACACACAACGATAAGACTAAAGTGCTCTTGAACCTTACTTACAAGTAACCCAGTCAATATTGATAATTATCAAAATCTATGCTTAAATAAAGGCAAGCAAGGAAGTAAGTTCATGTTTGTGCATGAGAATGTGATTTTCCCAACAAGTTAGTACGAGCTAATAAAGAGAATTGGAAGGTAAACTCCCAGAGATACTTAGTTCTTATAGATCGACGAATCAGATTCTTTGTGACAAATATCTATAGCATTGATTAAATAAATCCTGTGAATTGAACAAAGATTTTCGGCACGTATGCTTTACAATAATCCATTTTATTAAACGCTAAGCCTGTTGCTTTGAGCTGTTGAACTTGAGGAAGCCTAAAATATAGCGGAGGAGTTCAATTCAATATGCACAATTCAAACTGCCCGTAGGGGGAGTGCAATATTTATGAAATCTTTGAAAAACACACAAGTTAATTATAAATTAATTGAGAATTAAACGATAAATCGTATGATATTTATTAATCACATATTTAGAAATAGTCTTTATGCCGTAAAGTCCTTGCAATCGCGAAGGGAAGAAAATACTTAGTGTGGTGAGCAAGCTAAAATTATCATAACACCTCGTTGATCATGACCTTTGTAATATGCCTCACTAGTCATCGTAAATCAAAAAAAGTTTATATTATGAATAGCAAATATTAATGATATAAATAGTATAGTCATTCTCATTACTATTGCTATATAGTTACTTGTCTAATTGACTTAGTGGGGCACTATCAGTATGGTGAAATAGTTATTATGAAATCTTTCTAGAAACAAAAACCGACAAGACGATAAGAAAATTGAAATATCAACAGAAAAATCAATGACGTCCTAGTTCACAGATTATGCGTTTGGGACACCTGTGATTGGATGTCAGTTTATTGGTCAATCAGAACCGTGCCACTCGAATCTGAGTCAGTGGCGGAATTTTGATTGTTGGAAAACAATGCCAATTGCAAGCGGGCGCAACGAAGCCATCACCGCTGGAAGACTGGAATTCGAGCCTAAGAACTAACTACACAAACTACACCCGCATTTTTCACCATTTTTGTTATAAGATAAAATTGTGCAAAATTGGGACTTGTTAATCAAAAAATTGCGAAAATCTGCTTATACAAATCCCATTATTATTTTGAGACTGGTTTTAGGGTAATCATCGGAGCAAAATTTGTATATGTAATAGGATTCCATGCTGTCCAATTTGAAAATAATTGGACAAAGAAAATTCCGAAGACTGCCAAAATTGGACGAGGTCACATGCAGGCCGAGTCTGAGTTTTCGACTCCTCGACAAAAAGCACTGAGAGTAGCTACTTTGCAAATAATGTTCCATCAGAAATGAAGTGGCATCTGATTTGGTCTCAGCCATTCCGAACTGCTAACAATATACTTACATTATTATTTAGTTTACTTATATATTTACGCATCGTTCATTGGTACTTTACGGAGTACAATTAACGATTTAATTGTACTCCTCTCATCCAATCAGAATCGAGTAATTTTGTTTAGTTTATAATAATCCAGTTAAAGGGTACTTTGAAATCCAATATAAAGTAACTACCTGAGTAATTAATGAATTTGAGAATATGATGCCAATTCCTTTGAATCACTAATAAACGGAACGCGATCGTTTATAGTGGACTCAAAAGAAAAACATGACCTGCTGAAAATATCTTCCTGGTCTGGTATCAAGATACCGAATTTCAACGGTAAATAATATAGCATTTTCAGTTTTGGAATTTACAATATCTAAGAGTGATTTTGTGCTTTCGTAAGACTAGCACTAGCATTTTATTATCTGAGTCAAATGTTAACAAACAATTTTAATTAACAATACAATTTAACATTTTTTTACAGCTAGACCTGACATCCTTTTACGATGAACAACACCACACAAAACTTTCAGCAAACGGGAGTAGACACCAACATCAAAATCATCTTGTTTTCCATTGTCCTTGTTTGGTCTCTTGTTGGAAATGGTCTTGTTATTGTTGCTGTATTAGCCAATGAAAACTTGAAGACGCGATTTAATTATTTGATCTTGAATATGGCTTTTTCCGATCTGATTGTTCCCTTGGTGGCATTGCCTCTAATGGTTGTCGAAGAAATTCGTGGGAATCAATGGGCAGTGGATGGAGCCTTTGGTAATGCGCTGTGTAAACTGAGCTACTTTTTAAGTGATGTTTCACCCGGTGTTTCAGTGTTTAGCCTGGTTGTTATAGCAGCAAACAGGTTTCTTGCCATAGTATATCCAATGCGGCTAAAAGAGGTCACTAGGAAAAAGTTATTGTGCATCATCGTTTTAACATGGATCGTTTCAATGGCCATCTTCGCTCCACGACTCTACACATTCCAAACCATCACCATCAAAGCTGGCTTTACCATTTGTATGTCATCCTGGAAACCTTTATCTCAATATGCATATGTGTCCATGTTCATCGTTCTTTTGTTCATCATCCCTCTTACTGCCATAATTGTTTTATATTCTATCATGCTTTACAAAATTCACAGGGTGTCTAAAAACATTGCAAATATGCTGGATAACCAACATGCTTTCAAAAGAGAACGTCGCAAGAAGCGCATCTTCTACGTATCGATTGTCGTGATTGTAGTTTTTGCTCTCTTTTGGGGCCCCTTTTTTGGTTTTGTCTTCGTTTGGAATTTTATATGGAATTTGAAGGTTCCTTCTTATGCAAGACCACATTTTAACACAGCTCTCTTCATTGTCTACTTCCTTGGTTTCTTAAACTCTGCTATAAATCCCTGTGTGTATTTCATACTTTTGAAAAGCTATCGAAAGGGATTGAAAAGATTGTTCCACTGTGGACGACAAGAAAAACATACACATGAATTGGAACTTCAGCATCTGAATATCAAATATGTTCTTTAAATTCCACTAGAAATCCCTATGTGTATTTCGTACTTTTGAAAAACTACCAAGAAGGTTGGAAAAAAATTACTCCCCTGTGGAGGACTCATTTTCTGAAATGGCACTTCGATCAACGCGTCAATAAACAATCAATTATCTAGACACCGCTACACATTTATGCGTGCGTTTTGTAATTTTGGTTCTTTTGATTTGGGTTGTGGTTATCCGTTATAGACAAAACAGAAACTCACATTCTGAAATGACACTCGAGGAATTGGTCTCCTGGCTCAATCGAGGCTCATAGTTTAGAATTGACGTCACTAGACAAAATACATCACTCAAGTTTTGCAATGCAAAAGCACGGAATATCTGTAGCGTGGAAGATTCGCTGAACAAAGTTGAAACTCTCTGTCATTTTGACAATATCTTTTTTCTTAGTGATTTCAACCTACCGGCCCAATTTTGAATGGGTTATAATTAATCAAATCCCACTCTCAAACAAGCACCTGTATATATATCAAGATCTAAGAAATGCTGAACGACTCCTTCCTCACTACTCAGGTAAAGTTATCCAACAAGAAATCGAAGTACTGATATTGGACCTTGTCTTGCCGGAGTACCACACCTGATTTTAATTCTGATCTCTGTGCATGCATGTTCATGAAGATGAATTGGATTCAGGCCACTCCTTCGTGTTGGTTAACATCATCAACATCAAGATCAACATGAAATGCACCAACGCCTTGCCAAAAGTAGTTCTCAACTTTAAAAGGGCTTAATATTAGTGAAATATACGAAGTGAACCTCGACCTCTCTAAAGGACCAATCATGACTATAAAGTCGTCAAATCCCTAATAAAATGGTGGTGTCTTCCATTTAACTAATCTCCGAACCCCTTAGTTATGAAAGATCGAAACGTTTGGTGAAACATGTACATTCCCGAGGACACCATGTCTTCTACCGACTTGAAATCTTGACGAACGTTGTTTATGGTATATATCAGTTCAGTATATTAATTCAACTGTTGTAAAAAGGTTGAATCTAGCACTTTTTTTTGGATTTAATCAGAAAATTTACTGATTCTCATTCGAATTCGAAGCAAATACTGAAATTAAACTTTCCGTACATTTGATTTAAGTTTATCATACATTTTCAGTGAAACCGACTGAAAAATGTAGGTGCTTCACATTAGACTACAGTGTTTAAAATATCCTTGGCAGTTTCCAGAAGAAATTTGCCCGAAAGCGTACAAAATAAAAGCACGAGGTTCACTGCAACGACGAAGTGGTGTTTGATTGATCGTGAATTGGCAGCGGGATGAAGATATAGAAAGAAGACAAATGCCCAACATATAACTGTAATATCTACATTTGTATTTGCTTTTAATTGCAAGAGAAAATCTATTAAATTCGCCATTTTTAACAAATTCCTATTTGTTTTTGTTGTTGTTGTTGTTGTTTATAATTTTTAATGTTTGAAGTTTATTTTTCTATGACAACGTTTTTGCAATCTGCAATATTTGCAATATAAATATTATAGGAATAATGTTTATTGCAGTTTAAAGACCTTCAAGTTTCAGCTCATAAGATGTATGCAAGAGAAATGAAAGTAAATTCAAGATTGGATATTTTCTTAAGGATTTATTTGGAAAAACGCATTGGATGGCAATTCAATCTTGAATTTGCTGTTATTTTTTCCCTTATTCATCTTATAAACTGAAACTTTGCACTTTTACTAATATCGAGGTGCTCTTTCTATTTCTGGCATTCATTTTGACGGTGCTCTTGATTTAGGAGAGATAGGATCAAGTGACCTGTTAGTGCAAGTCCTTCATTCGTATAACTCATGATATGTCATACCAAGGTTGACTTAACAGGTGACAAAGTATAAACCTGTATTAGCTGTAGTATTGCTATTGTATACTGAAGGCCTTGCTATTATCTATATTGATTCTCCTTAATCAAATTAAAATTTCAGCTTTACTCCGCACTATCTGATATAGAGGATATTACATGGCCGCGCGGAGATATGGAATTTATCTTCGAGTGTTGAGAAATATATTTCTCAATACGAGATCGAAGGTAAATTCCATATCTCCAAGCGGTCATGTAATGTACTTTTTATCACATGACAATCAGTGGTACAACACACAGATTTTTTCTTTTTAGTTTTATAACTGAGTAACCATAAACGCGCGTCGAAAATTGGCCCGACAACAGATGAACATTTGAATGTTTTTGAAGATTTATTTATACGTTTATTTCGTAACAAAAATTGCAGTAAACATCATTTGTTAGAACAGTGAAAAAAAAATTCTTCAAAATTGAAAATTCGGTGTTATTCCCATATCTTCAAGTTAATAGATAAGTGGTAGACGAAGCTGGAAACTTGCAGTCCAAGTAAGTTAGTATTATCATTCTCTTCGCGGTGATTGCTGAGCGGACTTGCATGAAAGGCCGTTTTTTGCTCAAAAGTAAAGAAAAAAAAATTCTCAATTATCCTTGACGTTGTGAAAGCAAAAGTCCATTTTCTTAAGCATTTTAAGTTAAATCAGCAAAGATAAACTTGAATTTGATCACATTTTGATTGACGGGATTTGACCTAAGTTTTATAGTGAAGTAAACAATGAAAACGCCAACGCGTCCTAGACTGAAAGCCATGAGAAGTGGGAAAATGCTAGCTCGTGATTGGTCGAAAAGCGATATCTCCACATGTGAAGATATCACTATAGTTGATATCACCACTGGCCACTGGAAGCAGTGTTGATATGGATTTTACGATGTTGCTATCCGCCAGTATACCACTGGTTGTCATACGTACGCTTTTCCTCAAATTTCCAAACTCTAAAAGGAAAATGGTGAGCCTTTAGTTTATTGCTTCGTTCAATCTGCATATCACAAAGTATTATCTTCTTTCATTTTTATATAAAATGAATGAACATTTTTGGGCAATTATTATGACAACTATGGCCAACGTCGTTAAACCTGATGACAATGGCAAGACGTACTTACTTTTGAATCTCATTAAACCAGCTAAAACCACCATGACCTCATTAACGACATGCTGGTAGCTCATAAAGAAAATGGCCCAAAAAGACTCTAGGAACACTTATTCAAACTGTTCTTAAAGCTTTATGTGGAAAAAATAATGTCTCGACCTCGTGTAGACGAAAGATAAACCAAACAAATGAGCTACTGTTTGTTGATGGATCTTTTAACACCTCTACCATGGCATTTGGAATGCGGGCTTGATTTTTGAGTGGTTTTCGTTTGAAAATGATAAAAAAGCTTCAAAGCCTACTCTTCAAACCCTGATTTCAAGGAAATTAAAAGTGTGTACAAAATGTATATAAATGTATACGAAATCTTTATAGCCAAAAGTTTAGGCTTTAAAATGATAACTTTCTCATTGCAAATTGGTTGCAAAAAAAATCTCTACCTTAAGGAAAAAAAGCTAAAAATTCATATTTTTCCGCTATTTATGATAATTACTTTGAAAAGTGCACTCACTCATTTGAAATTCAACATTTTTCCACGCTATAGTAAAATAAGCAAATAGCAAGGAACAAAGTCAAACATAAATTCACTGACTAATAAATCTATATATATAAAGTTTCAGCAAGAAGGTGTTTTTTTAGAAGTGAAAATTTCAATGAATAACACGTGAGCTGGGTTATACTTCGATATACTATTCGTTATTCATATCTTGAGGGTATTAGCGGACAACTGCGCTGAATTTTTATTAAATTCTTTATAATTTATTCCAAATTCTTTTGTCTATTTCACTTCTATTTGTGTTACCGTTTATTGTTTACCGTCGCTATGGCATCACAAATCGAAGTGGAATAGACAAAAATATAAACTTTGATTTAAGTCCAATAACTAGTGTAAAAACCGTTTTGGTTAGTCAAGAGGAAGTTGCTCAATCCGTGGAATGAAAAACGGAAGCGTGGTCAATAAAAAACTATATCGAGCCACCTTAAAAATCAGTTCGGTATTATAGCAATTAGTGAAACTAAACTAAACCATGAGGTTCCGAAGTTTTATAGTGAAAGCACGAACTGCATTGTGGTAAAAATGGAATGGTGCATTTTGGGATAGCTAGAACAAAGAAAACCATTGTTCTTTCCGTCGGCGAACTGCATTGTGGTAAAAAACCTATTTACTGAATTAGGATCGCTGCCTTGTTTCGCTCGCTTCAGGCTCGCTCCGCTGCGGTAGCAATAACAATATTCTAGCTAGTTCATGAATTCGCAATTGAAATTTGTTCAGTCTTTTACTCTTCAGTCTTGTTCTCGTTCTTTCTTCTCGATTCTTATTCTTCTTTTGCCTCGAGGAACAGCTCTAGACAACGTATTTTTTAAAAATCTATAAGTACTCAGTATCACTAAGTTGTTTCTCAGTCACTCGACTGTATAACATAACATGAACCGTTACAGTTATGACGTTTTCGCGGCAAAATTAATCCACAAAAGAATTTGTATTCAGTAAATTCCGCTGTAAGTTCATCGCATTTCAGTTTTCACGGTCCTCTGGTCTTTTGATAAATTCAATATGTCAATAGCTGTATGTTTAATTCAAGTTATTAGTTAGTGCCCTGCTTGATTGCCTCTTTGAACGCCAGATTGCACATAGCCGGAAACTGTACAAATTTTAGACTATCATTCTGATTTTGACTCGGATTTCTTGCTTGTCTTTCCGGTTTTCTCAATTTTTTCTCGTTTAATTTGTTTTTGGATACTGATCTTTATTAGAATTTTCCGATTAACAGCCTTTGGCACTAATAGTAGAGTGCTTTTTGTCTCACTGTTGAACAGCTGACGTCAATTAAATTAGATAACTAATTTACTATTTTAGGTTCGATTTAGGTGACATCACCTAAATTTGAATTCATGCATGTGAACACAGTTCGTTTCCGTTCCGGGGGTAGCGATAAGGTCGGAATGCCTTGTTTCTCAGTGCGTTCTTTCTTTTGTAAATATCAGGATGTTCGCTTATCGACAAGTGGAGCCCCCTAATTTGTTTTTACTATTTTAGGTGACGTCACCTAAATAACTACCTAAATCTACTAAATTTATCTAACTATTCAACATGAGACTAAGAGCTAATTAGCATATGTGTGTGCAATAGTGCACATACACTCTGCATATCACTGAAATTTTTGGCTACGTCCACCTTAAATCCGATTTATAACAATACAATTGTTTTACACTCAACTTGTTTAAAAAGTGTTGTTCTTAAAATGTAGCAATAACTGTGACAATTAGAGGTTGGTATTATCGTCTGGTACTATTGGTGCCAAATCAGCCTGAAACCCTATTGTGTTATTATTAGAAAACGTGAGCGGTGGGCTACCTGTGTTATCCTCATCATTTACACACCACGAGTAGCTTGTCACTTCGCACTAACAGTTTGTAAGTACATTCTCCGTTATATCTCTTTCTGTTAACGTAATTGTTCGTATCTATTACAAAAGCCTTCGTTTACTCTCTTATAATTTAGCGGATAAAGTGATAATGAGTTGCAAACATGACCGTTTGATTACCAAAAGGAATCGGTGAAGCCGGTTGAAAGGAAAACGTCAGTCGGTTATCATATCGACTGATTGCTGTCTGTGGCCAAGAAAAGCTGATATTTTAGAGTGCTGGACTTTTAACCGTTCATTTTGGTGGTTTCAGGCTGACTACTTTGTGCATGTAATTCTCTGTACACTTTGATTTAATTAATTAGCCTCACTGAAAATGTTAAACAAACTTAGTACGATCTAGTTATAAGATCCATGCCTAGAGATACAAAAGTATCCTGTTTTTTATGCTTTTTTAACGGAAAAACAATATGTATCATTACGGCATGGATCCTTATTTTTTGTTGAATAATTTTGTTGATGTCTGGTTTTTGTGTTGATGGTTTACACGTGGCGAGCTTCATAATTCCATATTCTTATAGCCAAGGTTATAGTAACCTGCTGAAAGAATTTTTGACATGAATATTCATTTTATGATATACAATATGTACAATGTTCCGTAGCTAGCATGTATGTATTTTGATATTAATGATGTAAAATACCCTTGGCCTTGTCGGGTTCATGATTTCACTCGACCTTTCAGTTTTCATCTGTTCAAATTATAATGCAGAACAACAGTTAAACTTTTCTGAATCTTTACTCGCGTGATAGGAAGAAGTTACTCAATTTCGATCTCGTTGACCTTTGCAGCATGACTTACTACTAATCGTATAAAATACCCTAAAGTAGTATATGGTATAAAATAGTAAATAATTAGCAGTACAATGTAAATTGGAATTGAAAATAATTGAGTAAATAGGAACTTATGACCACGATTAACACCTTGTTGATCTATGTAATATGCCTCACGGCTAAAACGTGTATATAGTGTAAAATAGTAAATAGTAGAAAAATGATGTATATACAAAACTATGTGGTAAATAGGAATTTATAACTTAACCGCGATAGCAGCTTGTTCACCTTTGTAATCCGTATCGTAACTTATGCTGGACAATAGTTTTAGTGTAAGAAAGTAAATTTTAATGATGTAGTGATGAAACTATACAGTAAATGTGAAAATATTGGAATTGTTGATAGTGGTTGTTCCACTGCTTGTAGTATTTCAGCATTCTCATAACTTCTACTAGCCTTGAGGCAATACAATATGAATTTCTTAGTCCTCCTCCCAGGAAACGTAGTCGTACTATTTCCGTTTTAGTGTTTACGCACAATGCCGGAAGTATACGGGCGGAAAAACGTAGTTGAGACACTAATAGAATTGTAAATCTATGCATCTTACTAGAGCCTAAGAACTGGCTCCCACTTATTGGGCGTGCACTACACTTGAAACTACAGTCGAACATTCCTAAGCGACCACCGGAAAATGTCAAGTTTACCCTTAGGCCGGTGTTAGATTACGAGAGTTTTAAAGATGCTGTTAAAACACCACAGGTGGTCTAAATTTTGGGTCATACGGGTAATTGCATGATAGTGGACTCTCAGTCAATTCTCCATTAAAGAGTCATGTATTTTTTATCATTATAAGAACGTTTTTACGGCTCAGTACTGTATTCAATCATGACAACATATTGTGGAAAACTGACCACATTGTAAGCTAAGAGAGGATTATGTAAGAAGGAAGAGGTCGTTTATTATGGGAGGTTAAAAACAAAAGAAAATGACAAGCTATAGGTTCAATTCAAAAAGTGGTCGCCGCAGTCGCCTACAAGAGGTAGTCGCTTACATTAATGAATGTGTATTCCACACAGATAAATACTTGGTGTATGCAACACCAGATGCATGTATCAAAATGTATCATCTATTGATATACTTGGTGTTATATGTACCAAGTACTTACCCACACATTCCTCGGTACAATGTACAGATTGTCAAGCACACAATCATTCCCTTGAAAATCAAAAGATAAAGGGTGGGAGATGGATGAGCAAACAACAGACGCCACTGAGAAATGGCGTCTTCCGTACGTGCCGTCAATGGTAACTTAGCAACAGAAAGAGTTTAATTGGTGAAGTGATTTCAAGTAACCTGCGACACAGATAGACATTGTCCAAACTCAATACCCATAGATTAACCTGCGAAATAGATAGACATTAGTGGACTATAACTCGACTGTCCAGTTTAACAATACTCATAGATAGAGGATATTACTATAACATTTTTCTAACATATACGATTTGACATATTTCAGAGCTAGACCTGACATCCTTTTACGATGAACAACACTACACAAAATGATCTGCAACCAGCAGTAGACTCCAACATCAAAATCATCTTATTTTCCATTGTCCTTGTTTGGTCTCTTGTTGGAAATGTTCTTGTTATTGTTGCTGTATTAGCCAATGAAAACTTGAAGACGCGATTTAATTATTTGATCTTGAATATGGCTTTCTCTGATCTGATTGTTCCCTTGGTGGCATTGCCTCTAATGATTGTCGAAGAAATTCGTGAGAATCAATGGGCAGTGGATGGAGCCTTTGGTAATGCGCTGTGTAAACTGAGTTACTTTTTAAGTGATGTTTCACCTGGTGTTTCAGTGTTTAGCCTGGTTGTTATAGCAGCAAACAGGTTTCTTGCCATAGTATATCCAATGCGGCTAAAAGAGGTCACTAGGAAAAAGTTATTGTGCATCATCGTTTTAACATGGATCGTTTCAATGACCATCTTCGCTCCACGACTCTACACATTCCAAACCATCACCATCAAAGCTGGCTTTACCACTTTGTATGTCATCCTGGAAACCTTTATCTCAATATGCATATGTGTCCATGTTCGTAATTCTTTTGTTCATCATCCCTTTTACCGCCATAACTGTTCTATATTCCATCATGCTCTACAAAATCCACAAGATGTCTAAGCGTATTATAAACATGCTGGATAACCAGGAAGCCCTAGAAAGAGAACGTCGCAAGAAGCGCATCTTCTACATATCTATTGTTGTAGGTTGCAGTTTTTGCTTCTCTTTTGGGGCCCCTTTTTTGGTTTTGTCTTCGTCTGGAATTTTATATGGAATTTGAAGGTTCCTTCTTATACAAGACCACATTTTAACACAGTTCTCTTCATTGTCTACTTCCTTGGTATCTTAAACTTCTGCTATAAATCCCTGTGTGTATTTCATACTTTTGAAAAGCTATCGAGAAGGTTTGAAAAGACTGTTCCGTTGCGGACAAGATGGATACACACCTTCTGAAATGGCACTCCGGCCTCTCAATTCCAAATCACTTCCTTAAACTCCACTAGAAATCTCTCATTTATTTAATACTTTTTAAAAGCTTCCATGGCAAAGATTGCTCTTCTGTGGATGAGATAGAGACTCGCCTTTAGAAATGGCACTTCAACAGCTCAATACCAAATCAGGTCTTTAAACATTACTATAAATTCATGCGCGCGCCGTTTTGTTCTTTTGATTTGGATTGGGATTATCCGCTACGGGCAAAACAGTAACACACCTTCTAAAATGGAGTGATTTAGCAAACTCGACGCGACGCTAAAACAGGACGTTAGACTGATACAACGAATTTGTCACTCATTCTGTCCTTTCGTGACTATAACTTAATTTGACTATCGTGACAACGTCGCCAGCACTTTAAAGTACGATTCTTTTCTATCGATTATATATTGTGAGATAATCGAGTAAGAGAAAGGAAACTAGGTCCGCCATATGGTTTTTCGACTAAAAGGGACTTTTGGTTTGCAACCAGTCTCAGGAGATTGAATTAAACAAAAGACATGGCAGCCATGTTTATGCTTTTTCTCTTGATTTTCTTTTGTCAAGACCACCAACATGGCGGCCATATGATATTTGTCTCTACATTCTCCGGGGATACTTGCAAACCAAGAATACAGGGTGACTTGTGATCTCGTGCAAGTCCACTGAATGTTTAAATGCAAAATTAACGACATCGGTTTCTCAAAGGCGATAATGCGATCTTCAATCTACATACATACATACATAAACTTTATTTCAAGTGTTATGGTATTTAGTTATAAAACTAATTGGGGACACTATAAACATAATACAAAAGAAAAAAAAAGGTTATTAAGCTATATAAATATAAACTATACTACTTGCTCAGATAGAGCGAATGTTATGAAAAAAGGAGAATAATGATATCCACCCCTACTTCTAACTGATTTTCAGCCAGTCTTCCAGCTATTTTCTTTTCTAAAAGTCCATTAACGTTTTATAAGATCCTCTCGATCTGAATAGACGTATTGCTTCAAAGTTTAGTATTTCTCAAAAAAATGCAACCTCTCTAATACAATACAATACAATACAATACAATACAATACAATACAATACAATACAATACAATACAATACAATACAATACAATACAATACAATACAATACAATACAATACAATACAATACAATACAATACAATACAATACAATGCAATGCAATGCAATGCAATGCAATGCAATACAATACAATACAATTTTATTTCACAAAATATCAATACGGACACCTAAGGGCCGTAGAAAAGTGTTCATATTATAGAGGTATAAGGGTCGGGTTTACGAGGCCATTTTGAGGTTTCTTGTTACCAGTATAGTTTTTAGGGTTATTTCTTTCTATGATGGAAAAGGCATTAAATCTGATCTGTTTTCAGATTTACGGCTTGTTGTTTAAGTTCTTTAATGCACCCAGCACTTTGTATTGGTCTATTCCTTTTATACCTCTTTTACTGCAATCAGGAAAATATTTCAGCTTACAATATGTCAATGAATTACACATTTTTCGTAATAAAAGTTGTATGAATTTGGCATATTGGACCGAGATTAGGTGTCCGTTGTCCGTATAATAGAGAGAGAGAGTTCATAATATAGAGGTATTTTCTAACAAAGAATATATGGAGATTTTTCCAGGGTCCTAGAGATCTGTCCGGAGGGGTTCGTATTAAAGGGTGTTCGTGCCGAGAGGACGCTGTCGACCTTGAGTTGACTTTTTGAAAAGAATGCCTTATAATGAAACATATCAAAAAGCTTCTGATCGAGCATTTTCAACTTTTGGACAAAAAAAAAAAAAAGGAAGTGCCGGCCATGGCGTAGAAGTGAGAAGTCAAAAGCCTCTCCAATGAGATTTATATGTAGGAAAAAGGTAAACTAGTTCGCTCTGCTTCAAACGAAATTTTTTAAAGAATTTATAGTGCTTCATTGCTGTTTTTCTGTTGGCCTGTCTACGTCCTCGTCTTAACTTGCTTCTTTATTAATGACGTCTGAAATAAACCGGCCCAATTAAGCGCCGATCGAAGTTATGAAACTATTTGCATGATGTACAGTTGATCGTTGTCAGTCACAGCATATTAGAAATGGAAGGAATTGCGAATGTAAAGGGTATACTGACATATTTTGTTGCAACTGTATGCTGTTGTGCGGCGCGCGCGCATTTTTGGTGGAACAACATTTGACTTCTTTCGTATCGATCTGGGCCCAGTTGTTCGAAAGACGATTAGCGTTAACCCAAAATTAAATCTAAAGAAAACCATTCATTTTAACTCAGGATTAGCGTTATAATCGCCCTTCGAACCACCGGACCCTAGCACTTGGCGTTTATGGCCAGCTGCTGTTTTTCTATGTGTGGCTGGAGAATGCTTGGCAAGTTTTCTAAGGATCTTATATTAGCGCACACACAGGATTATTTTCTCTTCCGGTTTCTTTAAAAAGCTATAATCTTTGGAGGATTTTATCATAAGGAAGTATTTTTTCAATATTTCTATTCTTTACAGCCTCCGGCGTCAATTTAATAGCAATAATGGGATTGGCGTTAAATCAAGAAATACGTAAGTTATTTGCATTACTCGCTTATATGTGACGTTCAAAAAAGGCAATTTGAAATTAAAACCGCACGCTTCCTTTTATGCACTTAGATCTCACGATTTATGAAATCTATCTAAAGTTCTCAAATGTGCATTGCTTTTGAAAATTATAGCTTGTTTCTGTCGCAATGGCGTCACCAGATGCATCAAATGCGAAAGTTCCCTTGGGGGAACACAAACTCAAATATGAAAGCAATTTCACTACAATTTAGAGGACTTTTTAGAGCAATTTCAAATTGTACACCCATAAATTAAAACACAAATGGGTACCAACTGCTTTTTATAATTGTCTGGTAGAAAAGATTGTGAAGGATATTACAGAAGCGTAGCAGGAGCCTTCTTTGGAGGTACGAATTTCCCATTACTCAATAGTTCGCTAGTGTTTCCTCAATTTCAGAGGTACGCAGGTGTGAATACGAATAATGCTACCTACTCCACTGGATAATCATTGAAATGGTTTTAAGCTAGGAGTCTTAATCACTCGAGGGGCGTATGAAGAACTGATGAAAAAAAAGCCGCCTGGCAAGTAAGGCTATTACCAAATTGAATTATTTGTTAAGAGCATAAAAATATAGATCAACCTAGATGAGGTTTATCTAAAGGGAAAAAACACGGACGGCTTAGGAAAGGGAAAAGATATCATATAAACCCGGTAAGTCAATGCCGTCCCAGTCGCAAAACTTGCCGCAATGCCATGATTTTTGCATCCTTGAGGATGTAGCTAATTTTCGCTCTCTCATACCAAACAAAACCTGTTAAAATTTAATATCGAGTTTCTGAATAAAAAAAGAAAACTCTTTTATTCATCATGAAAGCTAAAGACACTCCAACCGCACATGCACAAAAGGCATCAGCTAAATTTCGTTCAAAACTTTAGGTGAAATATTCTTTTCAATGTTTTGGCGAGTTTGAAAATATCACTAGTGAGTAAAACTTTGACATAATTTTTACCATCTTACAGATATTTAAAAGTAGTGTTTTTACAAATAGCCAGGCAAGGTATAATGCATCCCTTATAAATGTGATTTTTGTGTCACCAACACAACGTTCCGGTGAGTATGCTAGAGAAGAATGAATAGATCAGATGGCTGTCTCAGTCATGTCGTAGAGCAGTGAAACAGACAGCTGACTCGTAAAATGTATATTTTCACAACAAAACTTTATTTTATCTTCATTCTATTTATTTGCCAAAGAGTTGCCTCTGAACATGTACACATCAGTCCGCGTTTTGTGATTGCTCGCTTGTTTCTCCATCCGGCCTGAAACTCATTTCGGGAATCAATAGCCGTGAGCATGATTATATATATATATATATATATATATATATAGACTTGGACACAAATGAGAGCTTTTACAATTCGAAAACAAGGTTTTTCACGAAGAAAAGCTGGGAGAATGAAGGATAACAACCGCCGCCCGGTTGGCTGAGTTGGTTGAACGTCGGTTTCTCGTGCGGAAGGTCGGGGATTGATTCCCGGCCGGACCAACACTCAGGGTCTTTAAATAATTGAGGAGAAGGTGCTGCCTTTGTAAATTACATCTGCAAATGGTTAGACCTTCACGTCTTCTCGGATAAGGATGTTAAATCGTAGGTCCCGTCTCCCCAAAACCACTACACATTACTCTTGCATTGGAGAGACATTCACACCACTATTCGGGGAGAGTAGGCCATGAAGTTGCCGGTGTGTGTGGTCTGTCCTATGATACTACAGGGCCCATGCACAGTAATTGGCTGTCAAAGCCGTGCTGTGGTGTCCCTGCCTCCATTGAAGGAATAAGCTTGTAAAATGAATAAAGCACTTCACTTTCTGTTAGAAACGACTAGTACCTAAGAATCTATAGACTAATAACAGTATAGACAACTTGACTTCTCATATTTCGTCATAGGTCAAGTGTTCAACTTTAGGACATTCTCAACTTCTGGTCTACGAGAAACGCAAAATCCGCCATGCATTTTAATGATTATTTTCTTTCTTTTGTCGAACGTTTTTCTATTATTGTTATTTCTTTTAATACTCGAGCAAAAGTCGAACCAAGATTGAAAATATCCCTTTAATATTTTAACTTCTTTTACTGACTTGTGAAGCATCAATTAATGGACAACAACAGACAGAGGGCTCAGATTGCTTCGTCTTCGTCTTCGTCTTCGTCTTCGTCGTCGTCGTCGTCGTCGTCGTCGTCGTCGTCGTCGTCATCGTCGTCGTCTTCTTCTTCTTCTTCTTCTTCTTCTTCTTCTTCTTCTTCTTCTTCTTCTTCTTCTTCTTCTTCTTCTTCTTCTTCTTCTTCTTCTTCTTCTAGCACTCAGCTCTGAATTTCACCTGTCTAAATTATACTTCAATATTCTCTAGTATGAAATCGAATCAGTTGTCGTAGAACCAATCACAAGTGATATCAGTGTACTGAACATAATTACTTCAGTCATGCCATGCTGGTATAGTCATCCATTAAAAAACGCAATTGCAATCAATTCTCTTTCTCCGTTCAATTTCACGAAGGAAAAACCAATGAAAATATTTTGCATAAGAAACGAGTTTTTTTTAAATCTCCAGAAGATATCAATACTTCATGGAGTACATATATATGAAAATCATGCTAAGTCATGATCGTCACAAAAATTATCCCGCCGCCTGGTGCAAACATGATCCTCCTGTCACCACAAAGGTGAAGCTTGAGAATCGTAAGAGTAGTTACTACGTACGAATCGGATAAAAGCAAAAAAAAAAAAATCATATTTCCCTTGAGTTACATTTCTGTGAAAATCGTCACTTCTTAGCAGAACAAAAGAAGAGAGAGACTTCTGGCATTTTTTTAGTTTTCTGAAATGGTCTAAAATGGTATCAGTGGACTATCCCCGTGCCATTTTCAATGCCTGATCATGAACATCAAGAGTTCATTTAGGCAATTTTCGATTCATCAAAAGCAACTCTTACATCTAGCTTAAAAGTCAACATTAGTGCTCGGAAAAAAACTTAATGTGTTTGTACATCTACCTAGCCTTATAGTCTATAGGTCTACGACAAACAACAACAACAAAAAACCATGTACATTAATGGTCTATACCAAGACGGTAGAAATCTTCTGATTAAATTTGCTCACGACTACTCGATCCCGCAGTCAAGCATGCAGTCTTTCATGAATATACAACAACGGAACTGAACAGCTGAATATTCAATCGCTAAGCTGAGTCTGAATGTTTCTCGGAATCACTTGGGGATTATTTATTTCTTGAGGCGATTTGGAACCATTTTTGTGGGGGGATCATTTTTGCGGCGGTACAGATCTCTTTACTTGGACATTATGTATTTTTACTTCTGATCAACTACACTGTACTGAAATTTTCGAGAGTCGAGTATGCTTACTCTCAGGGTATATAGTGTTACTGAGTTACTTTTGCAAGAAGAAGCTAGAATTTCAGTGAGAGGAGAAAAATGACCGAGAGAATTACTCTGAAAAGTGGAATAAAGGCAGTAAAAACAGCTGCGACTGCCAGAGGAGTTAAAATACCTCTACTCAGACTTTAGCCAATGAAAACACTTGAAAAACAATAAAATTGAATTTTGACCAATCAACATGCAGCATTTCATCCATCTGCAAAGCTATTATAAGTTGAATGTAGCAGCGATATGGACAAACAAAATGGCGGATAAGTTGTTGAACAAAATCACTTTATTAAGCAAGGTGCGTACCGTCTAACATATTTTGATTGCTTATCTTTCATTTGATATCTCAGTCTGGCATAAACATTCTATGATTGCGTTGGTGTTTTTTGTTTTTGTTTTTGTTTTGTTTGTTTTTTGTTTGTTTGTCTGTTTGTTTGTTGTTTTTGTTGTTGTTTTTCTTTTTGACAACTGAATTTTTTATTTGGAGTTTTGAGGTTTGAACGGTAATAGTATTGAAATGCCCCTCGTGAGATTTCTATTTTGCCTACCATAAATGGTTTGGAACAACTTTGTGAATTCACATTTAAAACCTCGCCTGGGTTTTTCTTTATTTTCTTTATTACCAACTCCAAAAGCTTTTTTTATTATTTTCTACTTTCTTTTCATGTGGTTTGGCAGCTGGTGCAGAGTGAAATCAGCTTTAGTCTCATAAAAACTAAATTTGACATTTTATACTCATGAACTAGAGTATGTTAAAGACAAAATTTTAGTTCATATAGCAATTTCTTTTTTAAAGACTGACTTTATTTTAACAGGATTAACTGACTTACTGAACTGAACTTAATTACCAGTTTGTGATGTACGTGTATTCGCGTGACCGTACTTTAATCATTTGGGCAGAAAATAGAGACAGAAGACAGTTTTATAGGTTTATTTCTATTTTTTTCTACATTAGACAACTTTAATTTCCTTGATAGATTAAACAACGTTCTCTGGTCTTTTTGACACTAGCTGGGAAATTCAAGCTCTAATTAGGTTTTTAATCTTTTGTTGGATTTGAATTAAAATAGATTCAGTTTTTTCTTTGGTAAGTCTTTGCCGTTTTATTGAGATGTTATTCATACATGTAATTATCGATCGATCCCAGACTCGATCCAAATTCCATGCAGCTGCAGTACGTATATCATAAAATCCACCTATTTAACTCCAAATTGAAAGTAGTCGATTTGACTCCAAATTCAGCCGCCGATAATAGCTAATTAACAAATAGAACAGCTTTTTCCGTGCTCTGTTCAGTAATACAGCACGCTGGAAATGACAAGTCTACACACTTCTTGAGTGCTTTCGGCACTTCCTAAGTGCTGTATTACTGAACGGAGCACGGAAAAAGATGTTCTATTTGTTTTATTATATGTTTTGAAGTAAATATTCAAGGGAAAAAGTTCAATTTTCTCCATACAAAAATTCAAAAGGTGCGCGCGCGGTCGAGCTCGCGCTGCTGACATCAGAGCTGTGCTCCGTTCTCTGATAAAGCACAGCTTTTAGCCAATCAGAGCGCGCGTATCGACAAGGGTATATATATAATAACTCCGAACGAAATAAGAGTCATTCCGTGTTATCGTTTTGCCACTCGGCTTTCGGAGTAACGATTACACTCTAAAATTTACATGCAGTGCACGTATCATTGTGGTTTTGTTCCAGATACATCCATATGAAGGCATCGTGCCCCAGCGTCAACACTCATAATAACCTTGATAACACTTAAAGTGCCTATGACGCAAAAAATACTTTTTTTATAAAATCTACTGTCTGAAATACAAGACTCTTAAATCTAAGGCGCCTAGGGTCGAAAATGACGATTTTATGCGACTTTCTGTCACAAAATTAATCATGTGCCATTTTGGTTGCTGAATATCGACATAGCATGGTCAGTGGATAGCAGGAAAGGTACGTTATATTTGTACCTCTAAAATAATCCGTCATCAATGAAAATAATAGGAATTCCATCCCCTGACAATTGTTGAAGGTAAGGACATAAATTTGAGGGTTTGTAAAATTGCAATTTCCTGCCCAAGACATCTTGAAATTCAGTTGGAATTGTGTATTTCAAACAATTAGTTGTATGATGATGCAAATGAATTTTCGCTTCGTATGCAAGGAAATAAAAAAATACATTTTTTTAGTAAATCAAGAAGCGCCAATTTACGTGGTCATCACATCGACCAAGCAAACTCGGAACCAAAATTTGGCAGGCAGTTTGGACTTTAAATGTGCTTTTTCAGGTACTTATTTCTCTTTTAATTTGCAGCTTTTGTTGTACACAGTTTAGTTGAGAAAAAGCTTTAGTTTTTAATTGCATATTTTTGTGAGAATTTAGGAGGATTTAGGAGATTTTTTAACTTGGAAATTTTGGTTTTGCTTTTGACTTTGCTCCCAGTTCCACAACCTTTAAAAATGCAACAGCATATGATCCATTGACCTAATGATAATAAACATGTTAGCTTCTTATGCTACTGAAACGCCCACGAGATCATGAGATCTTTCAATATGAATTGTCGATCCTTTCTGATGCACGTCGAAAAGAATATGAAAACCATTTTCCCAAGAGTGGTGTCATGCCAGATCATGACAACAACAGCAACAACAACAACAATGACAGTCGGTTAACTAACCGTTTTTTTGGTTAAATGTCAGTAACTACTAATGTCGATTGTCACCGTCCAATAACAACAATGACGGCGACGACAACGGGCGACGACAGAGTTCATTAAATGACCAAAAAAATAAAAGAAGCTGAAATATATACCGTAAAAAATAGTTCTGTTAAAATCACAACTTTACTTCAGTTTCCTAATCTATCTATTTTTGTCGTGTTGACTGAACCATTTCTTCGGCGACGTCAATCTGCGGAGATTCCTAATAGAGTACTATATAATTAGGGAGAGTATAAGCAGCGATAGGGAGCCGAAAAATTGAAGTTCACTCCCGGGGGATACTCTCTATGGTGGACTGTAATACGGTACCCATTTTCACACTGGAATGGCATAAATGTGTAAAGATGCCAAAAAGGTAGCATTGCTAGATTTAATTTAGCGTGGAGATTTCACGAGTGGAGTATGAAATGCCATCTAGGCATTTCAAAGGGGTGCCATTTTTGCTGAAAGCTATGTGAAATGGCTACCTTTTCTCCCCGAAATTGGTACACCGTGGGGAGGGGCACTTCCATATATTTGTTATACGGGGTTGCTCCGCCGGAAAGGGGTACCTTTTTGAGGCCAGAGGTATAGAAAAAGGGAGGGAATTTAATTTGCAATTTTGGGTATACCAAATGGTATAGGAAATTTGCGACTTTGAGTATCGAAAAGGGTCCTAGTGTAAAAAGGGTTGCGAAAACTACCATGTAAGCCAAAGGTTTGTGTACATATAACGGCCTTAGAAATATTTTTTTCAAAATTAACAAATGGCTGTTAACAACAAAGGTATAAAGGACCTAAAAGGTATATTAAAGGGGTAGTTTAATTTCCTGCCGAGGTTTGGTAATATATACATTAAAAGATAAGGGACCGAGAGTGTGGGCAGAGCATCCCCGTACAAAATACCAGGGAGTGCCCCCCGGACTGGTACATAAACGCTGGAATAAGGATTTCGACCACGGAGCGGAGCCACCTCGTCAAAAACTTACTTAAATACCTCCTGGGTATTCAATGCGGTTTAAGAAAGCTGTGAAATGGAATGAGCGACACAAATTACTTCAGTTATACTATTACTGTTGCACTCGCCTTTAAATATAACGTCATACTTAGAGCTTTTAGTGAAGGCTAGGAGAAGGAAGGAAATAGATCTAGCGTTGATGGTATGCCTGGTGGGCAAAAACTCTTTTCTCCTAATTCCCTTCGCGTTTCTATTTTTTCCACTTCCAGTACTTCTTTGTTCTTTGTCTTTCTTTCTTTCATTTTAATTATTTTCGAAAGACAATAAATAATGCCGAAGCAAATTACTCATCATCTGGCCAACCACTAAGAATACATATCTATCTGTCGCGCTTTTTCAGCATTGTCTGAAACATTTAGATGTGGAAACTCGGGTACTATTTACGCTTACGATTGTATACCAAAACTAACTAACTAACTAACTAACTAACTAACTAACTAACTAACTAACTAACTAACTAACTAACTAACTAACCCAAATACTATTAGAGAAACACATATTTTTATTTTGCATCACTTGAATTTGATGTCTTTATCTTTATTCTTTGTCTTTAAAATAAGCAAAGCTGAAATCGAAAGGTTTCACAAGGATATCTGTCATTACATACCCTTGATACGGTTTCGATAACTAGCGACAATGTTAAGTCAGTTGAGAAATAAAAGTAATAATGATCCAGGAGACATACAGTCTATATAATTTTTTTCACTTTTCTTAATTTTTTATCCTGCTATCAATTAGAAATATTGTCCAATCAAAAACTAATATGTGATGCATTGTTAAAAAGCGAAAATGATAATGCTAAAACACAAGTGCAGCCTGAGGTCCAGATGTTGATCTTGCAAGAATAAGTTATGTTATTAGAATCTACATGACTCTCAATATGAACATGGTAAGTCTTTTTCTTGAATATACGCTAGGCTGTTTATTACACTATCTGTCCATCAAAAACTTTTTGATATAAATATGGTCATGGTTTTTATTATTTTATATTGATAGTTCAGTATTATTCTGTCTTCGTGTAGTCATTCAACCGTGAATAAACAGAAGATTAATTAGAAACAAAATAAAAACCAATAAGCTGGCAGTGAAAGAAGTATTCATCTGTGGCGTCTTAACTTCTAAACACTGTTCGTACCGTCTGAAAATGCACCTATTTTCCGCACTCAGACGAAAATGCTCTTTTTCAAAATTAAAACGCAATTCACAACTGACGGACGTAGAAAATACCCTTTTTTGTGAGTTCATCTGTATCCGCCTCTTATCATCAACACATTCTCGTTTGAAAATGCTTTTATTCTCTCTCACACGAAAAACATTTTTAATTTCTTCAAAATCAAAATGCAATTCAAAAAATTTACGATATTTTCGTGTGTTTTATTTTAGTCACCACTTTAAAATGAAAATTGTGGATGACAACAATTTTTACTTTCAAAACTCTACATTTCTATGTCGTGGTTTGAAATTCTCCAACTGTCTGGTTGGCTTGCTTTTTCATGGACAAATTTTCAAAGCTTCACAAAATACGTCATCTCACTTAACTTTCTGTTAATTCGAGCTGATCTTTCCCTTTGTTCTGGGTTTAGTTATTTCCCATTCTTCAAAGCTAAAATCGGTTGATGATTTTATACCAAGATAATTTGCTATAAATCTTTTGATATGGAATTCAGAAGATTATCGTACAAAATCGTCTACATTAGTCGTAATTGCCTTTTAGCGAGTGCCTGTGGAGTGCTCAATTCTCTTTTACACAGCCAATCAAAAAACTAAGGCATTTGGTTAAAAAAGATATGTCTCTTTATTGTCAATGTTATCGCACTTTTTCCTGTCTCTAAAAGCTCACATGAAAAAGGTAGACAGAATGTCATTTCAGTTGTGGGTTGATTTTCTGATTAGCTCTAAAACTATTGAATATTGCTGGTTTAATTAACAAAGAGGCCTAACATGCCTGTACTACCCAAAAACTATGCCTTAGACAAAAATACGCATGGACAATTAAGGAGCGGTTTGCATTGTTTTAGGCTCTCATTTTTCAGTAAGCGCAGCTGAAGGCACCAGTTCCGAAAAGTGCTGTATTAAGATATCCATCCATCCATCATCCTTCCATGCAATCTATTCCTTTGTTTGCCTGCTTAGAAAAAGTCTATAGCACTTTTTCGTCCGTTTATAAATGCAAGAAAACGGGGTCCTTGTACGATTTTTTTCCAATTCAGAATTTGGAAACTTGATCGTGTTTGCTTCATCGCGCGCTTTGGTCGAAACACCTGTGACGTCAAAAAGATTTCTAACCAGTCTTTTTATGATCCATGGTTTTTTGAACAGCTAAAAACCTCACTCCAGTCCATGGATTTTACACTAAAGTAGTTTATTTACTTTTGGAAAAGTAGGAACGTATACTTATATCATGATATAAGTTGTAAACGTGTGTTATTAGATAAACAAACATATATCTTTGGCCGGTAGTCATTTGATAGTCATTCAAGACGTTTCTAACATCGTATCCTTAGGGGAGGAGGGGTAGAATTCTGAATTGCGTTCCTGTTTTGTTTTGAGTTTCCAATGCAAATGTCGGGAAAAATCCTATACGTTGCCTATGGAGACCCGGTAGTAACCCGAGTAAGGTGACACCACTTTCTAAGTAACCATCAAATTATACTTTCATTAAGTAAACTCTACGTACTGAAAACTAAATTTGTTTTTAAATAGGTGCATCATGAAGGATTATACTTGTCGATAAAGCTGTCATCCGGGTTAAAGGAAATACATCGGTTATACTATACTCATCTCTGAAAGCAAGAAAAGTGTAAAAGACTGATTAGATTTGTGGTAAGTGTTGCTTATATGTAAATCAATTCTCACAAGAATAAGAATAGCACTCTTTCGATTCGTATGATTGATTGATAGTGAAATACCAGACCCTAGACATATAGGCAAAAATTGAAATAACCACAGAAAAGCTTGCTGCAGGTCGCAGCAAACCACGATGGTTTTGTTAGACTGCGCTTTGGCTTAGGAATTTTTATACGCCGTGTATGACAGAAGAATCGAGAAATCGATATTTCAATTTTCAAAGGTGGCAAGGTATATCATGCATGAATAGCAAGACTTATTTTAATTCTAAGTCAGACGATACGAAAGCCTGTTTAGATGGGTCAGTGTAGTTCATTTGTGCTAAGATTACGAAAGTATTGGTTTTCGCTCGCTGAGCTACGTTGCGCTCCGATAGAACAGATGGTTTCCCGTCATGCGTGCACAACGTACAAAAACAGGATTATTTCAGTTTGGGTGAAACCATAGTTGTGTTGCAAACGCACTGATTACTATCAGGACTGGCTGGACAGGGAAACGGGCTTGAGCTGGATTAATCTGCTCTGAGAAAATTCGAAGTGTTGATGAGAGGTTTTGATTATAGTTTTTATGTTTTAAAACAATTTTGATGGTAGAAACGTTAAATGTATGATAGCCGGCTTTGAAACTCAAACTAGGGTCGGAAACTTACTAGCAAGCAGTCCGTTTCACATCGAGTTCTGGGGATATAATTGACGTGACATAAATACGATTCAGTTGCTCCTATAATTTCCCTTATTTCTTTAAAATAATAACAATGCATATCCACAACATTTTACAAGCTGTGAAGCCCATTATCATGCAGGTATCCCGTGGTGTCTAGCTAGACGTCCTGTCCTGTTAACTTCAGTGAAGTTAGTTTTACGGGTCTTTATGCAATGAAAACATCGTTGTTATTGTACACTAAGTCGAAGGTTTTTCTATCTTCCGCGCTTTTAAAGGAATGTTTACCATAATTTTTTGAAAGGATTTGAGGTTTCGCACAAGAAAGTGACGGTTTCGTTCGAGTGCCAGCTAAAAAGTGAAGGTGCCAAGACTTGTTCTTTTCAGTGGACAGCCGAAAATTTGCTGGTCAAGCCGACTTGTGACTTATATATAATTATCAATCTTGAGTCCTTGGATCTGTTTGGATGTCCACCAATCGACTCTTAAGGTACTTTCCATTTAGTGGAACCAACCGAATGGAAAACACCCTTAGTCTATTCCTTTAGGGTTCTTGGACAGTCTTAGCTTTATCGTAAAGATACTTCTAGGGCAGCTGAAGAAATTGTTGGGTATATAGTTTTAACAGATATTGTCAGTGGTAAGTCATGAGTGAGCCAAAGGTCATGAATTTTATAAGGTATATAGCTCTCTTTGAAAGCCCTTTGAAGCCTGTATTCAGTGCTCGATACAATACCATACAATACGGTTATTAGAAACTCTCTGCAGGGGTTTTCGGCACTAATTTACAAGATTTAAGAGAAAGAAATTAAAACAAATATTAAAAACGACAATTAACCACTGAGAGTTACAGATTAATCGGAAATACCAGTGAGAAAACTAACATTTGAATAAGAACAACACAGAAATCAGTTTTAATCCCATGTGTCTTTTTTGAAATGGAGGCTAACCCTGCATAAATGCGCCTTTTATTTGTCAAGAAGCTCAGCGGACTTTAGCAAATGGAAACTGGACTATTAAAGAATATATAGATTATTTCACTTTGTAAGACAGAAGACCGTGCCTTATTGGCATGTAGCTCGTAGAGATCCTATTGCAAACCCAAGGCGACGATCGAGGAAGAACTGATAAAACTGATCGCAGATTTATCAACGGCTGACATGGCCGGCAAACTCAACTCAAAGCTATTAGGAATGAATGGAAATCCGTTGCACCGTATAAAAAGCACATTTCTTAATTACCGTCTAGTACTGCAGGCGCTCTCTATTTATGTGGTGGTATATACAGATCACTTATTTGCATCTTTAATTATTCGCCGACGTAGCCCAGGCTATAGTTTGCTTTCCAGTCCGGTTCATATCCAGTTTTGGGGATGTATTTTGTAAATACTGCTCCAGCCAATCAGAGTTGAGGAACTGCATGTGGTACTACTATGACTACTCGAGGCTAACCTTGCGCCATGCAGTGCGTCTGTATATGAACTGAAACTCAAAAAAGGCTATTCCTATCTATATATTACATGGTTTGCATAGTGAAACGAAAACAAATGAAGTTGTGGCCTGCAGTGTTGTGATTATAGTTTATGTCAGTACAAATAAATCAGAGCGGACTATGTAGCTTTTCGATTCTTTGCCTGGCCAACTTGTTGGTGCGTTTAATTTCAAATTATAATTGATGAATCGCCTCACTGACTGATTCATTACGAAATGATTCGTATTTTTTATCAATGTAAACAATATCGAGGTGATTGACTTACATGTACATGATTTGGCTTTTTCCACAGATCAGCAACGTGGGCCAACGTAACGATGCAACCAGTGGACCCTAACACCAAAATTGCTCTGTATGGCATTGTCCTCGTATGTTCTTTGGTTGGAAATGTGCTTGTCGTAGTTGTTGTTTTAAAGAATGCGAAATTAAGAACAAAATTCAATTATTTAATCATCAACATGGCGTTGTCTGATCTGATTGTTCCTCTAATGGCAATGCCTTTGTTGATAGTCCAAGAGGCGCGAGGGCGACCTGACGAGTGGGTGGTTGATGGAGCCTTTGGTAATGCCCTGTGCAAACTGATTTTCTTTTTACTTGATGTTTCACCTGGCGTTTCAGTTCTCAGCCTGGTTGTCATAGCAGCAAACAGGTTTTCCGCCATTGTTTTTGCAGAAACTGTACAAAACGCAAGTTTGAAAAGCATTTTGTGGATCATCGCTCTCGTATGGTTCGTTTCCATGGTAATTTTCTCGCCCAGACTGTACAGTTACAAACTTAGTACTAGTGAAAATTATACGAAGTGCACTTCATCTTGGGAACCGCCATTTGATCCGATAGTATCTCTTCGCGTATTCTATTCCATTGTTGTTCTACTTTTGTTCATCATCCCTTTTTCTGCCATAATTATTCTCTATTCCATCATGCTCTATAAAATCCAGAAGATGTCGCATCTCATAGAAAGCACGCTCAATGACAACCGTGCTCGTACAAGGGAACGTCGCAACAAGCAGATCTTCTACATGTCCATCGTTGTGATTGTAGTGTTCGCTTTGCTTTGGGGGCCATTTTTCGGGCTCATTTTCGTCATGGACTTTATCTGGCATTTTGATGTTCCTGCTGCAGTCAAACCACAGTTTGAGAATATCTTGTTTGCTGTCATGTATCTCGGTTACTTAAATTCTGCTATAAATCCATGTGTGTACTTTTTATTCCTGGAAAACTATCGACAAGGACTGAAAAGGCTATTCCGACACTGTACGAGTGCACACCGAAAACGCCGTGCCAGTTCCCGTTCATCAGCATATCAACACGAAATGCAACTCATCAATGAGGGCAGTACAAGAAATACCAACACCCGTAACCATTTCAAAGAAATTAAGTACTACAGACAAGTCTGAAGGCTAATTCGAAGACATGCACCGAAGTGTTTGAGCAGAAGAGTCGTTCCCGAAGGGGATACTGATTTATTTACCAACATGACAGTGGTTAAGTCTACACATTTTTATTTGATGAAAGGCTGGGCCGTGTGCTGTCTTATCCTGACTCAATGCATAAGCACAACGCACTAAAAGCATCACAAAATGGAGTTTGCTGCTCATGATCAAAACTATTTAGGTATATAGCTCGTGTTGTCCTCCGTACCACCGATAACGCTCAGATGGTTATTTGGGCCAAGCATATACTCAGCTGCAAAAAAAAAATGTATACTTTCTGAGGCCTACGACGACGACGAAGAAGAAAGGACAAATTTTAATCCGTACATTAGGCCACGCCAGCAGAATAATAAGTTTCAAACATCAAAATAAAAGCATGCGAATTAAGGCAAAATGCACACATGCTGCAACGTTTAACTATTTAAAGCAGAAATACGATTTCCAACACAAGTTATTTCATAGAACAACTAGAAAATAACTTATCTTGTAAATCAGTATCTCGAAGAAATCTGGCATTGCATTGCTATATGAAACAAGACGCATTCACTCGCGCTTCCTGTGGCCAAGACAACATTGCTGCTGTCCTTTTTGCTAATGCCGATTTCTCGACTCCTTCTCCAATTCGTATCACAAAGCTAAAGTACGCTATGCGCCAAAAAACGAATACGTTGGAGCCAAAGTATAATGGTGCTCTAAGATCATGTTTTGGGGCACAGGCATGACTGACAACTACATATGACAATATCTTTCTGACTTTTTTCTACGTTCAGTGTTTCAAAACTGTCTATTCAAACTAGAAAATATCACTGGATTACCGACCCGGCCATTGGCTGAAACAATTTCTTCTCGACTTGCGAATTGTATATAAACTCGTAACCTTTAAAGGTTACGTTTTATTCTTGTAACTATACTGATAATTCGTCATAATTCCATTGGTTCTCCTAAGCCACATTCACAAACTCTAAATCATTCAACATATGGTTTAGATATCGCGTTTTTGTCTGCTTATTCGTGCATTTTTGAAATTAACTGTTACTATCTGAAAATTTGAAGGATAAGTAATATGTGTAGATTTTGCAGCATTCAATTTCTGTTAGAAACGACTAGTTTAATTTAGTGGTTTAATTTAGGAGGGAGTCACAATCCTCAGTACGTGACAACTTATTCACTTTTAAACAGCTGACTTGTCCAATAAAATTTAATTGCTAGTGACCCGTTTATTAGACGATTATCTAGTGGAGTAAAAAATGTAATATTTGCGCGGTGTGAAATAGCCAGGGAAAAACATAAATAAAATTGCATGTAAAAGAACATAAACAGAAAATGTCTACCAAGTCACTTTGTTAAAAGCAAAATAATCGTAATATTCACCATATCACTCACATGAGTTGAATAAACAATTGCACCTTAGCTTTGTATCATTGACTATATCTTTCGGTTTGTACGAATCCAGCTAGCAATGCGACTTGCAATTTTTTTTATCTCACCTACTGTATCAAGTTCCTTGAATTCATCAGCTGCATCACGCGTACGATCTGAGGGTCCGGGTTTTTTGTTTGTGTGTTTGTTTTTGTTTTTGTTATTTTTTTGTTTTTGTTTTGTTTTTTTATTTTGTTTTTGTTTGTTTGTTTTTTATTTTTTTGTTTGTTTGTTGTTGTTGTTGTTGTTGTTTTGTTTGTTTTTATGCGAATTTTTAAATTTCGATCTGATTGCTTTTAATCGCTATATCGCTATTCTGCGGCAGTAATGTATCCTGGGACTTTTATCTCAGTTTAATCTTTCCAAGCATTATTTTACTGAATGAATAGTCCCAGGCTGCTGAGGCAGACTAGTACCAGTGACGATTGTTCACATTTTCAGCTCTGAAACATTTCTCATTTGATTGTCTTTGAATACCTCTGAATTCCTTTAAATATATAAGTTGCATCTTTATAGGTTCGCAGACTGACCCATTCCTAAAACGCACTATGACATTTTTAGAGCAATACTGACGTACTCATATTAGTGGAGAAATTCGGAATTTATTCGAATTTACGAGCTTCGGCCATTGATTGATGAAGAAGAAAATAACTGCATTTTTAAAAATAGGCACTCAAGAAGTGTGCGTATGTGGCAGTAAAACAAAAATACTAGCGAAATGGGACAGTTCAGCAAATCGAGATTTTTATGAGTTTTATAATTTTGGCTGGCATTCTTTTTCGGTCAAAATGAAAAAAACTACCGCTTTTGTTGTGTAAATTGAAAGAAATTACAATGTTTCATGTCACTTTATGTAATATGTAAAGAACGAGGGGGGGGGGGTGTCATATCGGTGTGTTACGAAACATAATTTTGGCAATTTTTTGGAATTTTAAAAAAATTCTAGCATATTCCAATATATCATAATATTTTAAGGATAGAGTAAATACACCAAAATCGTGCAACCATAGTTAATATTAACTATGGTGCAACATAATCAGTATCAAATAGAGCTAAATTATGCTAATTCTGTTTTCTATTGTTTTATTAGCACTATTTAGTACTAAATTGTGTAAAGTTTAGCACGCCTTTAGTGCTTGTACCCTAGTAAATTACGTGCAGCTGTAGATATTTCAGTCAACCAATTTTGTCAATACCTAAATAATATAGGGTCTATTAGTATTCATGCAAACGAGTGTCAACCGCGTAACATCAATATTTTAGAACTTTCAATCACAGGTTCTATCAGTGGAGACAAACAACATGCTCAACATTCAGCTACTCACATTGCACCTCAGACACGAGCGTTTACGGCAACCAACCAATACATATTTTACAAGGTTCAATCGAATTTTTACCACAATCAATCAGTTTCTCGCTTTCTGATTGGTCGAGAACTGTGGTAAATAAGAGTCCATACCAACGATTTGCGTCATGGAGCCAGTTTGACGAGAAATGACTTCTCTAATATGTGGTAAAAACAAATTTACAATGGCTTTCCGTGGTATAGTCGACTCTTCAAGAGTATTTACCAACATTTTACCGCAACACATGGTCAAATTTAGTTATAGACCCACTCGGCTAAGCCTCGTGAGTTTATAACATTTTGACCATGTGTGACGTTGGTAAATAAGAGTCCATACCACGGAAAGCCATTGTAAATTTGTTAACTGACTTAAATTACCATTTTCAATAGATGACAAGACCTATTGGTTTAAATTTTTTGTTACGCAAAACCTTAGTAACGACGTCATCTTAGGCAAAGATTTTCTAGAACACTTTAATGTAGTTATTGACCTTAAAAGCAACATGTTCATACTGCTTGATTATATTTAACCAACATTGTCACACCACCATCAATGGCATCGTACACATAACTTTGCCACCTCTTAGTAAGGAAATTAGCAATGTTTTGAAATTGTCTATGAGTCCAGCATAATTGGTTCAAGCAGCGTCTTCGGTTTTGGTTGGAGTAATAGGTGCGTTGCATTATTGGCCTCACGGCACTGAGGTTTCCAGGTCGAGACGTTCCTGACTTTTAGTGTACTTGATAAGATGACGAGAATCAGGTGCCTTGCAGCGTGATGGGCGACGGATAAGGCGAACAATGAAGATCATCATAACTATGTGAATCAATGCCAAATTGTATGCAGTGATTAGGGCAACAGGGGCATCTGAAGTTTCCATCAGATTGATGAGATGTCTTTTTTTATTTGTTGAATTTTTTTTTGTTAAGAGGTCCATCAATCAGTTAATCATAGTTGGCAGACCGGTGTTATTACCTAAAAGTCCGCATACCTAAAACTATTTACAATTTGGTCTTTTATAATTAACACCTAGATTCTGTTACAGAAATCTTATCTTTATATTTAGTATTATTTTTACCTTTCAACCAATCGTTACCTATCCTTCTTACAACTATTTCTATTAGCATATTCAAATGTAATATTCATGTACTTCAGAAACCGGTTTTTATCACAGTAAGTCTTAAATAGAGCGCATACAAGACAGTTCGTTAGTTGCTGTAAGTTATCAGTTGATACAAGTTTTAAGCTGAGCCAAGACTAAATAAACGTCGACCTGGTACTGCTTAATACTGGGCTGTCCCTGTTAACTGGTAAGGTGTATGAAGATCCAAGCCAAAGGTGAGCTTGAAGTTAATCATTGCGGAATTTTAGTGAAATTTAATGCCAATTTCAAATATGAAATGAAAAGAGGGTGATATAAAAGAGCTTGTTTCGAGATAAACACAACTGAATTGATGCCAATTTACGAGTTCACTTGAACTTTTCGCTTGATTAAGGTGGCTCGCGCCTGTTTATTCGGTTGAAAAATCTAAATTTCAATCGCATCTTTCAGCATCATAACGTTTGCCGATTTCTAAGATTTTGGGGGTACTGATACCTCAATCATCGAATTATATGGAAATGAAATTAGTAGTATTCATAAAAATATTTTCATGTTTTTTTCATGAATTTTTTTCATGCTACATTGAGCAAGTTTACGCCGAGTGTTTAGGATCACCCACAAGAATGTTTCGGATAATCTAGTCCTAAGATGCCGCTCCACACATGTGTGCTGAATTTAGGGCTCAAAATTTTACACTTTAAAACTTTGGCCAAATTCTAGACACTAATTTTCACAGAAAATGAAAATGTTACTTGTCTTTGGAAAGGTCAGTACCACTTGCAACTTGAGTAGAAATTGTTGAAACATCGAAAACGACCAGCCAGCGTAATCGTCCAGCAAACTGAAAGCAACATTTCGTTGTTGTGTCTTGGAGCAAATGTGAGAACATTCAATATTCCGTCTTTTAAAAATTATACCGATTTTTCCCCGTAATTTTTCAATATGATGTAGAGTAATACAGCAACAAGTCGCAGCTATACAGTTTTATCACCTTTGCTGATGAATACAAATCATGGTGAAATTTGGGGCGGTTGACTCAGCACCAAAGCTGTTCCATCTTTGAAGCGCCCAAGTAAAACCCCTCATGGTCTCTTTCAAATTTATTCAAACTCCTCTACGCCTCAAGATTGTGTTTTCACATCCCTTTCGTGCATTACACTGCCTTGATTTCAAATGATCATTTCTCTAGGGTTGTTTAGCCCCGGGCGGAATGTGCAAAACACATCTCAAGGTGTAGAGTTTGAATAAACTTAGAAACCATAAAAGTTTTACTTGGGCTCTTTGAGGATTGAACACTCGTACATAGGATATAACACTCGTACACTTGTTCAATGTACTATGAAAAAATTCACCTTGATTTATCTGAACTATGTTTTTCAAGATCGGCGATTTCTCTCCGATAAACACCACTCCCGGCAATTCAAACAACAACAACAAAAAACTATCTCCATATAATTCGATGGTTGAGGAATCAGTATCCCCTAAATCTTATAAACCGGCACTGGTTATGATGCTAAAAGATGCGACTGAAATTTATACCTGTTGACCAGATAAATAGGCACGGGCCACCTTAAAAGGAAGATCAAAGTAGGATATGACTCAAAATTTACAAGGAAAAGAAACCGGTACATTTCGCCAGACGGAAAGTATGAATGATTAAAACAGAGTTATAAATTTCTAAGAAAGAATGTTCAATCTTCAGTAAACTCTTAATGTTACGAAGCGTTATCATTAGGTAAATTTTCAAGCGCTTTTTTGTTCAACTTTAAAGTTATATATCGATGCACGACAGCCGGTATATATAAAAAGAATATATAATAAAAGTTTATAATAAAAGTCCACAGGTTAAATATCCGCCTTCTCCGCCTCCTCAAATAATGATACCCCACCTGAACGAAACCGTATGCATGAAATATGCATGTACACAAACATTTATTATCACGAATTACATATACTTAGTCTGCTCAAGAAGAGAATTAAAAAAATATCAAATATGTGAGAGTTGAAACTGTGCACGAGTGCCGAGAGGTGCTGCGGGCTTTATTTTTATTTTTTGATAGACAGTTTAAATTTATCTCATCGAGATCACTTTGTAATAAATAGACTTTGCATCGCATGATAAAAAGGCGACCGATTTAACAAATAAAAGAGAACTAAAATATTAACCCAAAAAGAATAACTAGTATTTCTTTTCCTGTATCCCGGTTAGCCAAGCATCAAGCAGAACATTAAAATATTTAAGTTGTTCAGGCTCAAGTTTCGGTTCTCTTTGATAATTCGGCGTATACGCTGACACTGGCTAATCAAATCAGTTTATGCTGCAATCAACCCTGAAATTACAGGAGAACGTAGGGACTGGGGAAATGAAGGCGAATGAAAAAGACGAAAGGTCTAGAAAGAAAGTACTGATAATGAATTACTAACTGGCACAGCTGGAAAAGTTTTGATTGACACTCAACTGACTGTCAAACGGCAAAGCAAGTGCACGTAATCAAACAAGTCCGATATATCAATTTTACGGAGTTCAACTGACGTCTGTCATACAGCAAACTCACTGTGTGTAGTAATAACAGTCCGATATAACATTTTTACGGAATTAAAAAGGAGCATAATATACAAGGACGCAATAAAACAACTTCTGATACGTTGGTGGGTTTTACTTCGTGCCTGGATGTGTGAAAGGGCTTCAACTTTCAACTTCTCAAAGGTATGTCCCAATGTTATGAAATGCAACTTTGTAAGTGACATCGTTTGTCCGCTTTAAGCGTCCGATCGAGGATTTCTCTAAGGAAAATACTATACAAACACTAAAAGCGTGCAGCACTTTGCACTTTTAGTACTAAATAGCACTAATTAAAGAATAGAAAACAACAGAATTACCATAACCTATCACTAGAGTGCTTACAATATATCTGTGAAAAAGTTAGCGAACTAAATTGTACAAAATAGCGCGAAATCCTTTGTTTTCTATTGTTTAATTAGTGCAAATTAGTGCAATTTCTTACAAAGTTTTTCACGGATATATTGTAAGCACTCTATTTAGTTCTATAATTTTATGTTGCACGCTTTTAGTGTTTGTATTCTCAGGCTACCAGTAAAAATACTAGTAGTTAGACAACTCTTTAAACATACCAACACTACCAATGAAACATTAATTTCAGTTTGTCTAAGAACCTGCGTGTGAATTTATCTAAAACTCTAAAACCTAAAAGTAAAGTAAGGAAAAGCAAAGATAAGGCACTTTTTTAGAGAATATTATCAGAAAATGTGTTTACATTATTCATCTTAATCTAACTATTAATTAATGAGTGTTCACATTGAAATTCCTTTGGCTGTATTTCCATATCAAACTTATGTATATGCATTTGTACATTTGACGGGTTGAAAAAAAAAACATACAAATAAATAGAAACAAATTAAATCACCATGATTAGTAAAAAATCCACCAAAAAAAGCCTGTTGTCTAAAAAAGGTTTTATAAGAGCTCTAATTATAAATTGTTTAGAAAACTATGGCTCAGTAAGAGGCAATGAGTAATTATTGTCGAGAAAGTGATCAGTATCAGATGAACGGAGAAGTTTATATATCCAACATAACCGAATGAATAGTCTAGCTATTTGTAATTGTAAATATATCTTGGCCTGATAGTTTTTTAGTTACATTTCGAACTCACACATCTCTATTGAGCCATTTCAAATCCTTACAAGAAAAATTTAAATGACTGCTCGTGCAGGTAGCACTTAATAAATAATAAATACAAACACCTGTGTCGTAATGTCTTCTCCGCTGTTGTACACGCGAAGGGTTGATAACGCTAGTATTTAGATAAAACATTTAAACGGATAGCGCCATTAACCATTTTGCATGTGGGGCTTGTACAATACAGTGTCAGTCAAATCTTTCTGTATGTTTGACGCACTCTCAAGATAGTTCATTCCTTAGTTTTCTTGTACCTTTATTTTGGAGACGAGGCTAATCTATATTTACAAACACCAGAAAATTTTCAGAAAAAACTTTTTCAGCGTGTAACAGCGCCTTAACATAAATATGACAAACTCTTTCAGTTCCGTTGTAAGTGAACATAAACTTTTTTCATTTTCACTTGTCAAACGAAAGCCAACAAACTACTTTGCTACTGTTTTCTTGATTTGTGATTCAACATTTGTGAGTAAACTATTTATTCTATCGAGTGTGTACTCCATGTCCATCGCTTTCATGCACATCTCTTTGTTGGCATCTTGCATGGCTTTTCTGACTACTTATGTCTCTCTAGCGTTTTCTTTTTAAAAGTACTTTCTTTCAAAAGTGAGCATCTTTCTTTCCAAACCAGTGAAGTCGCTGTCATAGGAGAACTAACTACCCTCGCACTCTGAATTCTTTTTTGTTTAGGTATAGTTTGATCCGTAACTTTCTTTGTGCAGGCGTTGCTTCAGTGTTCTCAGCATATATATTTCATGTGCCGCTGCTGTACAGTATTTTGCTCCTCAGCAAATATATCTTTTGAGGAGGATGTTTAAGAAACTCATGCATGGGTGAGGTCTGCAGAGCTCTCTTGATGATGGTTTTCATGCGCGGTAATTTGCAATAAATTGTGCAAACTTAATTTTGTCCTTTTAATTTGTGTAGTCACCGAAGCATATGTACCCACGCGCGATGCTCAACAAACAAACAAACAAACAAACAAACAAACAAACAAACAAACAAACAAACAAACAGAAACAAACCAAAACAGGAGAGCCGTATCATGATTGATTTCAAGAGCTAGAAAAACGCAAAAGAGAAAGAGTCTCTGTGAACTCTCGGAACACGAAACGTCGTCTATTTTAGCGTTGGAATTTTAATCCAGGCGTTCAATCGGCACCCAATCGTTAATGACTAGATCATCAGACTCCCCATGATAAGGCAAATGTTAGCTCTAGCTAACCATTTCCGATAGAAGGTGAAGTGCTGCGAGTTGTACACTATTATATTATATCGATAAGCCACAGATTCTAGCCATAGCTATCAGTGAACTATGGCTATGGCTATGGCTATGGCTATGAACTGTGGCTATGGCTGTGCAATATGGCTATGAACCATGGCAATGTCTATGGCTATGAACTTTTCAAATTGCCTGACAGATATATATTAAATTCTGTTGATAAAATAGTTTAAATTTAATAAAAACGATCGAATAGCTAGCGATTTTTAATAAAACAATATCAGATAAAAACATCTCATTTCATTCTTTGAAGAGGGGGACGTAAGGGCTTGCGATGCTGTTTGGCGTTATTTTTGATGCGGTTTTGCGGTTATGTTTTTTATCCTAACCTGCGGTTTTGCGGTCTTTGACTTCGGAGTTTGCATGCGCTTTGCCGTTTGAGGGATTTTGACGATTTTTGTCGCGGTTTTTTCTTAATTTTGTTTGTGGTTTTGCGATTTCCATACCCCACTTACGACCCTCGCTTTGAAGAGCTCTGAAGATTCTATGGATCTACAAAATATACAGAAGAACGATCATATGTGTTATTTTAGAAATTTAAGAAAAATTACTTCCAGTAACAATGACACAAAATTACAGAATTGATAATATATATATACAATAGTTTCTCGATTCTGATTTGTTAGCATTGCTAGTATCAATAACACATCAGGTAAAAGTAATTGCACTGCAGTGTCAATTAAAAATCAAACGAACACAAAATATTAAAGGGTTATTAACCGAGCGCGAGGTCTGTATGGGAAAATATCAGACCGAGGTCTTGACAGTATGGACCGAGCACAGCAAGGTCTGTACAAAAAGACCGAGGTCTGATATTCCCCCTAGCCTGCGTAGCGGCTCTTTGGGGGAAGAGGAAGGGGATGGGAGGGGAGGGGAGGGGGAAGGAGGGAAAGGGGAAGGGGAGGGGGACTGGGGAGAAGAGGAGGGAAAGGAGAGCCTGCAGCCAAACCCCTGGTTTTTCCGTTACTGCCCACTCGAGGGATCAAATTTCCTTGACCAATCAGAAATGACCGGAAGTGAAAGATGAGCTACTACTTGTCAAACTCACGTGTAGTTCTGGCACCTTTGCCGAACCAAAACAAATTCATAATTGATTAGACGGTTTTATGACATTTTTATGGTTATTTGTGTAATGCTTTAGTTTATTAATGCTTTCAACCCCTAAAAGCCTGCAGCTAGAGGACCAAAACCAAGATCTGAGAGTGTAAACGATTTTTGTCGAATTTGCAAACTAAATTTAAGGATTTCAAGAAGTTCTTCGGAGAATTTTTTCAAGCCGTCTGAGAGAAAGGAATGCAAAGGGCTGACCTCTCGACCTACGGATACTGAAAATACACATAGAAAACATAAGTTTTTAACGTAGATTTATATGTAAGTTAACAGTAAACTTAAGTTATTTAGGCTATAGTAAAAGATTACAGTTCGCTACCTTTTGCCTGACCACGTTTCAACGGTGTGAGTCTCGTCAACAACAATGCACGATACTGTCGCTTGTGAAGTTCACTGGTGTTCTTCTTTAACTCAGCAGAGCTATAGAGGATTTGAAATTTACAATATCAGCTTTTAAGGTGTTTCAAAGTAGTTGTTGACGCGCTACACCTCTCATTTTAAATTCGCGATTTAATGGACTTCTTCTCGTCGGATCAAAATATCCTTTGGACCAATTATCAAGCAAAGATTGAATTTTTGAATGATAGTAATTTTAAGTCAATCTGTGTTTTTACAGCAAAGATAATCAATGATCGTTTAAATCAGTCTTTCTAAAATATCTCCCGTTTACGATGAGCTTTTGAAAAACGAAAACATAGGCCTAAAACTTCACATTCATGCACACATACTTATAGTAAAATCAGACAGTTTAAACAGAGCGATTTTGAGTACTAGACGCAAACATTTTTTATGCGTATTTTGCGTCGCAAAAACTAAGGTATAGCTTGTCATGCAGAAAAGAAATACTCGGCGCTCAAACATATGCGCCAAAATACTGAAAACACGTTGCTATATTGTTGTTCTTTCTCTCTGGTAAATTGCACTGGTTTAAGTGTTCATTTGGCGGAGTTGTGATTTTTCTTCTGATAGTATATGGGATTCACTAGCTGCAACAATTTTAACTTTCAAGCGGCGTAAGAGATATCTCTTCAAGTCATCACTGTTTAGAGCCCAAAATCACGGAATATTTACTCAAAGTATCATAAAACACGCAGCAGAAATTTATTAAATTTGATATGTTAAGCAACATTTTTAAATTTCACTTGAATACAGTGCTTCAAACGCGCCGGAGTAGAATCAAACCCGTGTGTACAAATGCATGACGATGGCGTGATGCTTGCTGATTATGTCACGCTACATTCCTTCGCACCCGTGTTACGACGCATTTGCATACCGCGGTTTTATTTGAACTAGGATCACACAAAACTCGAAATTGGAAAAATTAGTTGCGGCTCCTCCGTCTTTTTTCTCTTGCCAAACGTGCAGCAAGTCTACGGTTTTTCTTACTTCTCGAACTTTTAGTTGCAGGCATTGCATCGAAATGAAGTGTAAAGGCACTATATGCAAATGCGTCGTAACACGGGCGCGAAGGAATGTACCGTGACATAATTAGCAAGCATCACGCCATCGTCATGCATTTGTACACACGAGTTTGATTCTACTCCGGCGCGTTTGAAGCACTGTATTCAAGTGAAATTTAAAAATGTTGCTTTACATATCAAATTTAATAAATTTCTGCAGCGTGTTTTATGATACTTTGAGTAAGTATATCCGTGATTTTGGGCTCTAAACAGTGATGACTTGAAGAGATATCTCTTACGCCGCTTGAAAGTTAAAATTGTCGCAGCTAGTGAATCCCATATACTATCAGAAGAAAAATCATAACTCCGCCAAATGAACACTTAAACCAGTGCAATTTACCAGAGAGAAAGAACAACAATATAGCAACGTGTTTTCAGTATTTTGGCGCATATGTTTGAGCGCCGAGTATTTCTTTTCTGCATGACAAGCTATACCTTAGTTTTTGCGACACAAAATACGCATAAAAAATGTTTGCGTCTAGTACTCAAAATCGCTCTGTTTAAACTGTCTGATTTTACTATAAGTATGTGTGCATGAATGTGAAGTTTTAGGCCTATGTTTTCGTTTTTCAAAAGCTCATCGTAAACGGGAGATATTTTAGAAAGACTGATTTAAACGATCATTGATTATCTTTGCTGTAAAAACACAGATTGACTTAAAATTACTATCATTCAAAAATTCAATCTTTGCTTGATAATTGGTCCAAAGGATATTTTGATCCGACGAGAAGAAGTCCATTAAATCGCGAATTTAAAATGAGAGGTGTAGCGCGTCAACAACTACTTTGAAACACCTTAAAGCAGAACGTTCGACACTAGATATCCCCAAATTATTCAGATGTGAAATTTGGTCATTAATGATGCTCGTCAAAGGAGCAATGACCACGACAACAGCACTTTCCTTAATCTGTGCGAAGGCTTGATAAATCCTGCTTTTTCCGAAACCGTGTAGGTAAAATCGCAAGGACGTCTTTGCCAGCCAAGAGAGACTTCACAGCATGTTCTTGTTCTTGTTTAAGATCAAAATTTAAAAGCTTCATATTCTCCTCCACCGTCAACTCCATCTTGAACTCTGACTGTCCATCAAACATATCAACCTTTCAACGCTATCGATTTCGACCAATAGAAATACGCGGGCGCTGGTGCCCGCGGGTAACGGAAAAACCAGGGGTTTGGCTGCAGGCTCTCCTTTCCCTCTTCTCCTCCCCAGTCCCCCTCCCCTTCCCCTTTCCCTCCTTCCCCCTCCCCTCCCCTCCCCTTCCTCTTCCCCCAAAGAGCCGCTACGCAGGCTATATTCCCCCATACAGACCGAGCAAACGAGGTTAATAACTTATTTATTATATGGCTTCGAGAAGTCCCGCTAAAACAATTGCCAAACGCAAACTTTTCTTTTCATCCGGGACAGCGGTCCTGATATGGCAAAATACAGACCATGCGTTAGCCAATCAGAATTCAGGAAATTATCTAGCCATATAATAATTATTTTTATTTATTTTTTATATATATAAAGCGTCATGGTTAAGGCCTGGGTCATTAGACTGCCCCGAAAAAAAAAATTGATGCCAATAAATAACGTTAATTTTCCTGAAAAATATCTGAATTTTCTAAGGCTAGAAACTGAGTTTAAATTTGTTTTCATGACTTTCAAAAGTGTTTACGCGATAGAAATTAATTAATGTAATGTATATATAATCAAGTAATCATAGTGTTACTTTGCACTAGTGTGTTTTGTTTTTTTTTTTTCAATAACTCAAATAGCACTCGCCCTTAGGCTATTTTGAACTCTTTGAAAAACACACAAGTGCAAATTAATTTCAAATGGAACTCGGAAGCATATGATTAAATGAAAGTTCCAATGTAAATGTCACTGCATCAACATCATGCATTTTATTTCCTAATAACAATATCCGCAAAATATTTTGAAATGTACGTTTTTAATTACTCAAACAATTGTAGCTATCTCATAAACTTCCGAAGAAGTGCCAAAATATTGAGGTCCTTCTCGACTAAAAGTTTTGATGATATCATAAAGAACAAGTTTCTCTTTCTCTTTTTTTTTTTTTTTTTTTACCTGGGGATGGTGGGATTTAATTTCACCTTTTTCCCAACAGCGCTCAAAAATTCAACACTGTCATACCTAGGTTTAACATTTTTAAATAATAATGGGATTATTACCCCCAAGAATGTGAACAATAGTGTAACTGTGTCACTCCACAACGTTCCAAAAAGTGCCTTGGGGCAGTTGTCGTCTTAGTTTAATTTTATAAAATTTACCGCTGACCATGCATTTGAATTGCCTAATTTCGATAATGTCATATCGTTCGCCACTTTGCCATCTCTCCACCTCATCGAAAAAATTCAGTTGACTCATGAGCGTTTGAAACCCACTCGGGAAGCTCGTAGCACCTTGAAACATTTTGGCTCTTTTTTCTCTTTCATTCGAGAAAGCGTGGTAGAAAAAAGATTATTTCAATTTGACAGCAAGATTAAATCTCTCACACTAGTACCTCAAATAAAGTGACAGTCTTATTTATTAAAAAGGCAGAACAACTGCCAAAATGCCCCACAATTGTAATTTATTCCAGCAGTCAGATGTCTACCGACTGCAGGTTGAATGCTGTTATACATCAAGTGTCATTTCATTGATATGAGAAAACTATTTTGAAGAACAAACTGGAAATTTTCCAGAAACACATTTTAATCTCGTCCACTGAGTTATTTTGACAATTGTATGAGTGACTGCATAACTATAGAGAACTAACGAAAGAAAAACGTCCTATCCGTCTTGTGCTTGGCTTAAGCTACAGGTTCAAGCGGCTGATTACGGTATAGTTTGTTTTGAGCGATCAAGTCTAGATATCGAGAAATATGTACTAGTCGTACTAAACAATTTTATTGACGTACATATTGACGTGCATTAGCGCCGATTTTCTTCAAACCAACATTTAAGGGTATTTGCACCAGCAAAATTTTGGTTAATTTTATCGATACTTAAGTTACACCATGCAAGATTAGTATCTTTATTAAACATTTCTAGCATTTTCAGGCGAATCGCTTTTTTTAATGTATTGTATTCATAAATATAAAATCGACGTTTTTAAATAGAAGTAGCTAGTTTGGCTAATTTTGTTGTCAAGGAAGTCAACCAATTAAAAAAATCGATACTTTATTGAGCAAGTTTCTTCACACCACCACCAAATGTTGTCATTTATAGCAACAAACAAAACAGATATTATTTGGGGGAGGGGAGGGGTGGTGGGAGGAACAGATTAAAAATGAGTTATTCGCTGCAATCTCGATCTCTAAATCAAGATAACAGAATCATAATGGAAGACAGCGTAGACCCAGTCATTTTCACTGTTTTGGGCAATTTTTTTGGCACAATTTGTAAGTAATCTTGCACTTTGTACCCTCATATATTCTGTACATTGCAAGGTAAATGAAGATTTGGCAGCTAATACTTAATTAGTATATTGACATAATATTTGGCATAGATTTCAAAGACATGCTGAAAAACAGTTGTATAGTTTCAAGACCGTGCTTCTGGTGTTTGGCCGTGGGAATACAAAATTTTGAAGTTCATTTTTTCAACCAATAATGACAACGCTTATATAATCACAGAATCGAAAGAGTGATCAAAAAGATGATCGCGAAACTACGTTAATAGAGCTCTAGTTTAGAAAATTGAATCCACTGTTATTTGTCGATAAATACAAATACACAACTAGAAAAAAAGAAAACTCACGATTTCACCTGTTGAATAAATTAACATCTAATTAGCACTCTTAATAAGTCTATTTTTCAAAAATGTATGAATAATTTTTTTTTCAATAAATGAATGATGATTTTTTTTGATGGTTTTAAAAATTCATTAAAAATGGAGAAATAATTGTTGTAAATTTATTATGATTTTCAAAAAAGACCCCAGTACCTTAACAAAAATTATATATAATCATTAAAAAAGTCGTTCATGCCAGTGAATAGGCTAGTCCAACAGAGCTCTGTGACAAGAGTTACAGCGATCAAAGTTATAGGTAGGTGAGTATTTACAAAACTCAGGTGAGCCTCCTTAAAGTATTGTATTTTTAGGATAAGAAATGAAAACCACCGGCTGGTACTCGAAATAAGTGGTTGACTTTTTTACTTATTTTCTCACTTTATTTTCTGGATTAATTTATATTAAAAACTATAAAATAAAAGTGCGAAGACTTGTTAGGCCTCTACCCAAGAGCAAAGGTAAAGGTAAACGACCTTATTTTACGTCGGTAACAGTACTCTTGACAGTCTGGTAGAGTAATTGATAAACTTGAGGTGTCCTCTTTAACGCCCCTATAGCTATCTCCGTTTTAAGGGTATTTAAATCTAATTAAAGCTACGCAGAATGGAAAGGAGTCGAAACAAGTGTGAGATCAAGTGTGTGGGAATCCAACTCGGGACCCGACATGCACCGCCACCACATTTGCAACAGCATCAGCCTACTAGCGCCATTAAAATGTTTTGAACAATTACCCAATGTTTTCAGCATATCACCTTCGTCTTTGGTAAAGTCTACATTTATTAACATGAAGGTAGCGAGTTCATATAAAGTCATCCTTAAAACGGTTGTCCGTGAAGACATATATTCAAATTTTATGCTTAAGGAATAATTAATGTATGACCATCACAAGAAACTGACAGCTTTATCTTTGCAAATATTGCATTTTCTGATTATAAATTTTCTTTACTAAAATGTATCTATATCATGCATAGTCGATAATAAAATAATTGTGGTTTCTTCAATTAATTGCAGAATTATTTATTATCATTGTTATCATCATCATCATCATCATTATTATTATTATTATTATTATTATTATTATTATTATCATTATTATTATTATTATTATTATTATTATTATTATTATTATTGTTACGAGTGAAATTATTGTATTTTGGAACATTGGCCCCAGCCAGAAGTATGGCGACAGTGATACTGTTCAAATTGAACTCCTTAAGGTAGCTCGGTCTAGTTTTTTTCACGGTCAACTAGCGACGTTTAAACAGCCGTGGCTCCCGCTCCAGAGCGTCTTTTGCCAAGATCTTTTCACACTTGTCTAGATATAGAATGAAGTTTTTAAAAAAGTATATTTTATTGAAATCCGTTTTATTTTAATGAAGAAATCATTATGTCGTCTTCTTTACTTAAAGCTCATTTTCGAGAAAAATCGGTCTAAACTTTTAGAGCCACATATCCTACGGTAAAGTTGTTAGTTAGGTCTACATTCTGAGGCAGTGTCAAAAAAATCGTACTCATAGTTTTTGAATAAAAACGGTTTTATTTTTTTGTATACAAAAATTCATATGTTTTGTACTATTTACGGTAACAACCCACTCTGACAAGATACAACAAAATCCTTGCTCCCAGTTATTGCCAAGACTTAGTTTTACACTTTCTAAGATTTTCAATAGATTCGGCCAAGGCAATGATTTTTAAGAGTGGTACAAGTCATGCAAAATTTTTGTTCCTTTTCTCGCAAAACCTGAAATTTTTGCTTCTGAACGCGCTAATTAAAAAATCGTCGATGAATTTTCTTTTAATTTCCGCTATTAATTATTCAGAATATGTCCAATTATGGTTCCAAGTTGGTAATCGAAAGAATACCTCTGAGGTGCTCAAATAAAATTTCAAACTTAGGTATATTTGCATTTGCTTCTGCCGCGGTTGTTTTGCTAAAGCAGTGTTGATTTCGCCGTGTAGTTTGAGTCGAGTCACACATATTTGCATGCTTTTTCTGTTGTCACATTACGCACGTGCTGATCGACCGTGCGGAAATATTCAACTCGAACGCTCCTACAAATTCAAAGAATGCAACTTTTACGCCAAGCAAAAATAATACATTTTTTTCGTGATTCTGTGCATTCGATCGAGTTTGCTATATCAAGTCTGCTTTAACGTAATTTAATTGTGAGCCTGTCGTCGAATAGCGAAGCGCAACCGTGACGTCACAACTCAGACAAACAAACCAAATTTTTCATCTCCTTGAGCCCGATTTCGGTATTTTGGATTTTAATGCTCATTTTTTAAAACATAAGCAACGTTTTCATAATAAAATGTAAGTTTCTCCATGTTCTATTCAGTACGATTTCAGATTCATAATGTTTGTCTGAGTCATGCATCTATTAAGCGGGCTATTTTTAGTATCGCTGCGCAACGCTATTGAATATTTCCGCACGGTCGATCAGCACGTGCGTAATGTGACAACAGAAAAAGCATGCAAATATGTGTGACTCGACTCAAACTACACGGCGAAATCAACACTGCTTTAGCAAAACAACCGCGGCAGAAGCAAATGCAAATATACCTAAGTTTGAAATTTTATTTGAGCACCTCAGAGGTATTCTTTCGATTACCAACTTGGAACCATAATTGGACATATTCTGAATAATTAATAGCGGAAATTAAAAGAAAATTCATCGACGATTTTTTAATTAGCGCGTTCAGAAGCAAAAATTTCAGGTTTTGCGAGAAAAGGAACAAAAATTTTGCATGACTTGTACCACTCTTAAAAATCATTGCCTTGGCCGAATCTATTGAAAATCTCAGAAAGTGTAAAACTAAGTCTTGGCAATAATTGGGAGCAAGGATTTTGTTGTATCTTGTCAGAGTGGGTTGTTACCGTAAATAGTACAAAACATATGAATTTTTGTATACAAAAAAATAAAACCGTTTTTATTCAAAAACTATGAGTACGATTTTTTTGACACTGCCTCAGAATGTAGACCTAACTAACAACTTTACCGTAGGATATGTGGCTCTAAAAGTTTAGACCGATTTTTCTCGAAAATGAGCTTTAAGTAAAGAAGACGACATAATGATTTCTTCACTAAAATATAACGGATTTCAATAAAATATACTTTTTTAAAAACTTCATTCTATATCTAGACAAGTGTGAAAAGATCTTGGCAAAAAACGCACTGGAGCGGGAGCCACGGCTGTTTAAACGTCGCTAGTTGACCGTGAAAAAAACTAGACCGAGCTACCTTAACTAGTTAGAAAAATAAAAACAGAAACCGACTACCTAATATTTTGTCATGCTGATATTTGTCTAATAGCTATAGACAGCTTTCTTATTCAGTGATTCTGATGTTGAGGAGTTGAACTCAGGAAACACTTTTTCAAGATCAATACAATAATCAGCCAAATAAGTGTTATGAGAGAACAAACTACATGTAGTAATTAACTGATAATTAATCGATATTTTTAAGAACGAATTTTACGTCCAGAAATAGAGTTGACAGCTAGACAGTCGTTCTGACATCTTAAAGTGCCAATATTTAGCCTGGCCAAATCCTTTTGAATCTAGATATACATCATATGAATAATAGTTTTATATCGGCAATATTTCAATCGCGTCTTTTTACATCAAAACCATGTCCGATTTCTGAGAAATGTGCAACCATTTGTCTACAAGCCTTGAAATTTGTACCGGTAATGATTTTTCTGCGAATTACATCAAATCATTCGAGATATCAGACGATTTTTAAAAATGGCTTTATCAGAAAAATCGGTCATAAATCCAAAATCCTAAGGTGAATTTTTTTCTATTCCGTTAATCAAGTAGAAAGTCATAGAGGACTACATACACCATGTATCGCGCCAATTTAATCCTTAGAAGTTGCGATACAAATTTGCGCTGCCTGTTACGACGCAAAATTATGTAGTCAAAACTAGCGCCAAAATCTCAACAAAATTTCTAAAACAGCGAGAACCATATCTGCTATAAGAAAGACAAATGCCTATTGTAACTTGTGAACAAAATATGGAGACACGAGAAGCTAAACGCTAATGTTATCCTCAAGCAAGCTTGGGAGTAATTTTTGTGACCACGAGGTGAACGTTGCGAATTTGTATTCCCTCGACTTCTACAAATTCTATCAAATTGTTTCTTAAAATGTTCTAGGTATGGGATAGAACAAGATGTTAACATACCTGTTGCCAAGTGTCGTTGTCTTTGCTGCACTAGGTATAATTCAGTAAGCTGCAAAAGTTCATTGTAGCAACTACATCGAGTCGACGTTTGAGCTGTCAAAGTAAAACCCTCATGGTTTGTTAATTTATTCAAAACAACACCTCTGTTGCAAAATTCCGCACGGGACCTAGACTTTTGGGAATAAAGACAGTAGTTCTATTTCTGTGAAATAGTTACTAAGCTAATAGACACTAGTAGACTCTGCACCCATTGTTTTCTTTTGTTGCAATACAACTATTAGACACTACTAAACACTGACTATTAAAGTAATTGTTTCACAGTCCGATGAAAATCACTCTAAAAAGACGCGATTGAAATTTATGTCTGACAAACAAATCAATAGGTACGGGCCACCTTAATTCTCAGAGAGGAGTTGATTATATTCAGAAATATTTATATAAAACGTTTATTTATATGATGTATATCTAGATTCAAAAGGATTTGGCTAGGCTTTATTGGTTTATTTGCGAATGCAATATGCTAATTAGCTAGTCGAATGGTTGTCTCAATGCAAGTTTTGAGCTGGCGTTTGGGTCAACATCAGGTTTAAGTTTCGGGTCGTTTTAGTGCTTGTATTTGAATGAGCTGCTGCAATATTGCTGTGCATAGAACAAGTAATGCCCTACTTAAACGCCAAGCAAAAATGATCCTGCGTTTTTGAGATTTTCAAAAACAACTTCTGATGTACATGTTGCGGAGAAAATTTCTCACAAGAGACTTGGAAAAACAAATCTTGACATCAATGAAGAGTTGAAAGTCGGCTTTTTCACGTAAGGTAAGTGTATATTTTAGCAATATTTCCACAGTGTTCTCGTGGTGTTTTGCGGTCTTTTGCTACGAGTATTTTTTACGCTGTCGTTATGTCCAAGAATAGAAATACAGCATCTGTGGAAACTTTGGTAATTTAAAGAAAATCAAACAGAAAAGTTAAATCTCCTAAAATTACTTTGAAATGTTGTGCATTTGTCTTAATTTTTCTATGCAGTTTACCGCTTGTCTGAAGGTCATCAATTTTGCGAGATATTAGAGGGAAACCATTTTTGACGATGTTCGATTTTTGCTATTTTAAAAACGTCGATCGATTTAATTATAACACCATTTAAAACTTCGATCTTATCCTCATATTTGGTGTAGAAACCAAGTCCATTGGTGCGCATTAAGTTGTCCATTGCGCCAAATGAAAATGTGCGGTGCGGTCTGAAAACAACTACTTCGAGTCACCTTAATGGAAATGTTAATCATTACTTGTCTTTGGTTCTGTGGGATGTCCAAACAGATATATCATAGTGCACACTTGTAGTCTAAGCTACTATAGTTGACTTAAGGTGGCTCGACCCCATAATTTTACATGCCCCTCCCAACTTTGAAACTCTCATGCCTAATCAAATTGACTTCAATTTCATACCCATTATTACACATTACTTACATATAGACTGAAAAGCAATATTGAATGTGTTTTGGGGAGATCGGACGGAATATCACGTCATAATGACGTCAAATGTGTTTTAGCTTCGGGTCCAATTTTGGCTCTCAAATGCATCTGCTAAGGAAATGCATGCTCGATGCTACTTATACCTTGGATGTTTCCCTTCCTCTGAAAGAAGTCTCACTAAAATCTACAAAACGGATTTGGAGATATTTTAGGTCCTTTAAATTAAGGGTATAATTTATACAAAAATTGAAGACCATACTTCCCTTGGCAAATTTTAGTACTTCTTGGATATTTATTCACCCCCAAAATCGCTCATTCTATTCTCATATCCCCCTAGTACTTTATGGAAAAACTGTAAGGATGTACAGCAACGCAATTTCGCCAAAGCGAATGATATGCGAATGAAGCTGAAAACTCAATGTTGACATTTTCTCCGATTTTACGGGCATTTTCGCAAAACGTGCGATCATTAGAAAACTGCTCGATTTTTTAACTTTATTTTTCCTGAGGAGCATAACTGATTAACACATTATAAGCACACGTTGCTGTCTATCCTTCCAGTTTTTCCATAAAGTACTAGGGGGATATGAGAATAGAATGAGCGATTTTGGGGGTGAATAAATATCCAAGAAGTACTAAAATTTGCCAAGGGAAGAGTGGTCAATTTTTGCATAAATTATACCCTTAATTTAAAGGACCTAAAATATCTCCAAATCCGTCTTGTAGATTTTAGTGAGATTTCAGAGGAAGGCAAACATCCAAGGTATAAGTAGCATCGAGCATTTCCTTAGCAAATGCATTTGAGAGCCAAAATTGGACCCAAAGCTAAAACGCATTTGACGTCATTATCACGTGATATTCCGTCCGTCCCCAAAACACATTCAATATTGCTTTTCAGTCTATATGTAAGTAATGTGTAATAATGGGTATGAAATTGAAGTCAATCTATTTAGGCATGAGATTTTCAAAGTTGGAAGGTGTTCGTGTAAAATGAAAATTATATGGGGTCGAGCTACCTTAAGTCAGTTTCTTCTTTGATACGATTATTATTACCATAATCTAGCTCAGCACTACATTGCTAATTGTACAAACACTGCTCTCAAATAACATTGGTTGGGCATAGAACTAGAGCGAAATGAACATCGGGAAATATCTGGCAATGATTTAACATCCTTACACTGCGGAAGAAGACTCAAGTCAGCAGACGAAATTTTCTCTAAGGTAAATTTTTTATTAGTGGTGTGATTGAAATCTCATTTTCAAATCGGGAAATGATTCCAAAGAAGCGCGTGGATGTTTCAAACATTGACTGAGACATATTTTGGTATTTCAGCTAGATTTTTGCAGCGTACGTATAACATAAAACATATTTAAAAACTCAGTGTATCCAGGGTATTTTGGACGCCATCTTTAAAGAACTAGCTGTTAACAATCGCCCTGTAGCCGGAAAAACCATCACCTCAAAGTGCTATATTGGGACAAGGAAATATCGTCTTTCAGATACTACAGATTTGATGATAAACTGATAAATTCCTACGAAACAAAATTGAACTTTCATTGGAATTTCACTAATTTAATAGAGGACCTAGATCTTTTTCTATTTCATTATTAAATTTTCTGCTGTCCTCTCCTCTAAACTCGATCGATCGCTTTAGTTTCCACTTTTTTGATTGCAAACAGAATTAAAAGAAACTGAGATGCGCGGAGAAAAAATTCGCTGCAAATAAAGATCTATAATTTCTTATTCTCTGAAGTTATCCAACGAAAAACCTGATAAAAATGAAAAGCTTTTGCTTGTTCAAAAATAAAAGGTTTCTTGTAATACGGTGCCCTCTTATTAATTCACCATGGCTTTCGCAATTGAATAGTCAAAATCATTAAATGGTCCGCTTAAGAAGGAACGCTGAACGGCATGAATTGAAATACAGAACTGGTTAGTGTTAATTGTGGTACGGTTCATCTCATGATCATTGGCTAAAACATGAGAAACTTGCTATAACTTTGCAAGTACTGTGTAAGTCTCGCGATCCCTGCATGGTTAATTTGTTGAAAATTTTGAAGACAAAGGAAACCTTTTTAAAATGAGTTTTATTCATTTTTTATTCATAAACATGTTCTCCGTATAATGATACATTCTCAGCATGAAATCACGAAATTTTGATGAAGGGGAAAATAAATTTGCCCCATAAGGCCTATTGTTCGTGCTATCGTTCTTAGCAGGATCGCTACTTAATTTGATTCACACCGGAAGGCGACAAAGAAAAACATACTCAGTAGAAGTAAAATCAGAAAATAAAAAATGGGGGTAATCGACTTCGTTTAGTCGTCAGATTGCTTGGAAGTTCACATATTTAGCAGTAAAAACGCACGAAAAACACGATCATTGAAATCTGTCAAAGAGCAGCCATATTCACCGAAAAATAAATAAATAGTCCTGGTTTTCAGAAAACACTGGGGAAATACCCTTTATTTGTTTAGAATTTCAAATTTATGTTGAAATCAAGAAAAAAATAACATGTTATTGGACTTAAAAAGTGTTAACGTTTAGCCTTCTAAATCGGTGAGATTCGATTCAAATTATGCTCAAAATATTTGGATTTTTTCATTTTTCCTGTAAAGCCAGATATTAAAATAAAGGAATAAAAAGGGAGAAAACTGTCAACAGGAAGTACCGTCATGTTGGAAAATGAAGACCTCTTGACTTGCATGTGGTAGAACAGAGACTAAAGCGTTCGTGAGTTTGATTAATATCAGTGCGGTACAAAGATATGACGTGGGGTCAGCAATTGAACTGCCAAAAACAAAAGTGCCTAGTAAAGAAATGAAATTACAGAGGCTGAAGCAACAAATTTCGCCCTCAATTGACTGATCACAAACAACTAATGTAAGCGATGATTAAAAAATAACTGATTGATGTCATTGATAACTGGCCCTACTAAGCAGCTAAAAAGTACTTGATAGATATCTTGTGTTACAGAGAATCTAACAAAGAATTGTGGTTTTAGTTCATGCGGTATAAATATATGTGGATTTAATTACTGAACTACTGAGAGTAGTCTGCGTAAGCAAAATTTCGATTCACCAGAAATTTTAGCGATATCATGTGGCTTTCTAAAGAGATTTTACCTCTCAGAGGACATTCGAATGAGCAACTTATCTGAACTTATCGTCTTGCTTCGATCGATTGATCAACGACCATGAGAAACTTATAAAAGAACATTGTCTTCCCCGAGAAATGATCACTAAACAGTTCGTGCATGACCTTGTTGAATACCTCCAAGAGCATAAAACAATGGATTTATTGGATTCCCGCGCCGGAGTATGATAGCTCTGAATAGACAACTTTTCGACAACACGACCAGCTCCAGTTTTGAGTTCCGTTCTTTGACAAAGAAAACCTGCTTGTGTAGATGGCGAAAAAATAATTGCCAATTTTTCCTTGTCACTTAAACATGCACGTATAGATGCGGCTTTACAATCGGAAGCGAAAATTGAATTGATTTAAAGGGACCTTCTCTGTTTTGCAGAGATAAAACAGGTGAGCTTTCCTGTTTTTCGATATTAGCTTTCGTTTCAATTTTCGTCGACAAGCATGCACCTGGCTAAAATGCCAGCTTTTCAACAATTTAACTAATTATCAAGAAAAGAAATCGTCCATAAGAGCAAATTGAACTCGGCGACGGGAACTGAACTACTTAAATTGGGGCTTTTAAAGCAAATATTGACTAAGCATGGCTATTGAACGTTATATGAGTTATAAGGCTTTTCACTTCCAAACAGTTTTACTCATATTAAGCAGACGTAGCACGGTATAAAAACACTGTGCCAGCTTTTAATAGAATCTACATTCTTCTTTATATTTCTTATCAAAAAATACAAACTCTTCCGTAGTTTATAGCGGCCGGAAGGCATGGTCAGGTTTAGCATCTTTATATATTTTCAACAGTTGCATGCATCGATACCTGAATCGAACTGCGCGCATTCGAACTGATTGCATTGAAAGTAAAGTAAACTTCATGTTGAATACATATCTAGCACAATAAAAGCCAGGCATATAGGCTTCTCGTCTTTATCACGTCTGTTACAGCTACGGTAGGCGGTGTTTTTAAAATTCAAAATGGAGAAAAACGAGATAGTGAAATGAACTTATTTCCGGCCAGTCCTAGCCGAGCATGTCTATTCCAGTACATCTGTATACTAGAGCAAACCTACAGTTGTTCTTACTTATCAGGGCCCAGTTGTTCGAAAGTGGATTAGCGTTAACCTAGGATTAACTCCGGATTTTTTTTTTAGAGTTAACCCCGGATTAGCGCTAATCGGCTTTCGAATAACCGGGCCCAGGTTACAGTTATAAATTTTGCAACAGTTTAAATTTTTTTTGATAATAGATGATGGCTGGATAGGCTATGTCTTTGGCTTATGCTTTTGGATAATACTCAATGAATGTCAGAAAAAAGATCATATGCAGCCAGGAGGGAGGGGATGTCTCTATTGTTTCAGGCTTTAATTGAATAATGTTTAGCTACAAAAGATAACTGCACGAAATCAAAGAAATCGTGCTGTGTTTGTTGTGATTGTAACAACATTGTAGATTATCAAAAAAGACAATTCGATTCGGTGACTGCCATACAAAATTTGATTACTGCAATTTTCATAATTATGCGAACTCTGACCTTCAAACAGTCCGTTGGAATTTGGTTTTTAGCTTCCGCCCACTTCAAACAAACAAACAAAAAAATACTCATAAAGATCCCTAAAAACCTACCAAATGACTGAAAACGATCTTTAGACGATTTGTAAACAGCTAAATATGATTTTGATATTCGGTTAGCTTTCGTATTTTTGATTTTTAATTTTGATTGACGGAAGCTAATTTGGCAAAAACCACTTGAGTGTTTACATGTCCGAGTTCGCAGGATTTTGAAAATTGCAGTAAGGAGGTGATATAACAAGCCATATCGATCATGCATGTATAACGCGTTTACATGCATGCGTGTAGACGGGGTCTTAGGAGTGTCATGCTATAAAAACGTTGTCGTGTAAATCGACCTTTTAACCCAAAAACTGCATGAGTGCGGAAAACATGTCGTTCTTTTCAGTTTCAGAAAGGACAGCAAAAGCTATAACATACAAGAAGCGTTTGAATATCTTTATATTGTCGTCTTCAATATATGAACCTTGTTAACAAGCACTGTTTATTTCATCGATCTGAATTTAATCGTTCTCCAGTAGGTTCTATGCAAATTTTGTCTTTATACCGACTTGGCGTCACCACTCACCTTCAACCTTATTAGCACTCAAGTGGGTCAGGCAAATTTGCTTTTTTTATAGTAAGCTTGATTTGAAACAAGGAGATAAGGGGCCAGAAGTTTAACGATCTCTTAAAGGGTGGTTATTTTGGCTCTCGTTTTGTTTATAGCATTAAAACAGAGACAATTGTTTTGATTATGGTTCCATTTCTTAGTAAACGACGAAACTCAATTCAAGTGGGTGAATAAGTTTTACCCTGAACAGAAAGCTCTCTACATAGCAGGATATTTTTAAATATTTTGACAAATCAGACCACTTTTCTGATATATCAAAATCAACTATTTGCAACGCAAGAGGGGATGGTAACTAGTGGGTGATAGCTGTAACCCTTATCGGCTGCAGGACGACTGAAGTAGGGCGATTGTGTGCGCTTTCGAAAAGCTAGGTTATAAACTGGAAATTGTAAAAGCTAGGTACGACCCGGTCATATTTTTGGACCCTAAAAGGTTCGCAACTGTAGTAAAGTTGCGCTGTCCTTTCGCAATCAGAATTTGAACATACATAAGACACAATAGGAAGGTCGTATGTTAGAAAACTGTAAAAGGTTAATGCCTTCCCCTCCTTAAATAAAGCTATTGTATTGTATTGTATTGTATTGTATTGTATTGTATTGTATTGTATTGTATTGTATTGTATTGTATTGTATTGTATTGTATTGTATTGTATTGTATTGTATTGTATTGTATTGTATTGTATTGTATTGTATTGTATTGTATTGTATTGTATTGTATTGTACATAAAGATCGGCATACATCAATAACTAAAGTTGTGTTGCGTGCACAAGCGAGAATTGCATCAGGCTATAAACACAACCATCAGACACCAACTGATAGGGTAGTCCCATTCTCAAGAAACTCATGATAAGAAGTCTAGATAGTTGGGATCACAAAATGTGTTTGCTACAATCATACATAAAAACTTTATATGAACTATGGCCTCTAAATGGTGTAACAAATATTTTACGTATCGGCGTGGTTTCCAGGAGATGGGTGATTCAAGATATCTTTAATTATATTCATGGAAAAAAACTGAATTATATTTCTAGCTAACGAAACTGTCATTCCAAATAGAAAACTGATTGAGTTCTGTTTTAATTATAGAACAGCCATCATGAGACTTTCCTATAGTAATTTTTTGTAACCAGGGCCCGGTTGTACGAAGGTTGGATAAAGTTATCCACCGGATAAGAGTTATCCACTGTATAGATTTTGTATAGATTTTATCCGCTGGATAAGGATTTATCCGCTGGATAGCGCTATTCACCCTTCGTACAACCGGACCCAGGTTTTCAAATGCGTTGTTTTGTTTGCATTGCAATTTTTTGGAAACATGACTTAAATCCAAAAGCAGGTTTATTGTCTGTGATGCTTCCAGAAACATGAACTGGTTGAAAATCATCAAACAGAATCGTATTTTATCAAATGACTCAGTCTGTTTGAGTAACGAAATTGGATTTTCACATCAGTCCTTCCTGGCTGACCAATGTTCACATTTTTAAGCACCGAATATTTTAAATCAGCTATCGAGGGGCGACGTGGAGACTGAGTCATGTATACTTATTGCTGTGATAAGATGGTTATCAAAAGGCCTATTTTATCTTATCACATTCGGGATAATAGGGCGATTGTGTGGGCTTTTGAAGAGCTACTAGTAGGTTATGAACTGGAAATTGTAAAAAGTACGACCCGGTCATATTTTTGGACCGTAAAAGGTTCGTCGAGCGCAGTTTCCCCCTTTCTTCAGTGGGGGCATACTGTATAACTAGGACCCAGACCCAAGTACACTAAAAAATATATACAAACCCAAAAATTAAAAAAGAAATTGAAAAATGATATATGAAAAGCAAGGGCAAAAAAGAGTTTAAAATTAAAAAGGAAATATAATTCAGTTTTTTTCCATGCGTATTATTAAAGATATCTTGAATCACCCATCTTCTGGAAACCACGCCAATACGTAAAATATTTGTTACACCATTTAGAGGCCATAACTTTATATGTATGATTCTAGCAAACACATTTTTGTGATCCCAACTATCTAGACTTCTTATCATGAGCTTCTTGAGAATGGGACTACCCTATCAGTCGGTGTCTGGTGGTTGTATTTATAACCTGATGCAATTCTCGCTTGTGCACGCAACACAACTTATTGATGTATGCCGATCTTTGTGTGTCTTATGTTCAAATTCTGATTGTGAAAGGACAGCGCAACTTTCTTCGCTTTTATTACCACGATCAGTGGTTGACGTTTTAGTTGATGTGCGTATGCAGTAAAACAGCTAGAGATGTCCAAAGACGATTCGATTTTTTAGATTTATGACATGGATAATGAGAAAATGTCATTTCTTTTTCTTTCTGTTCTTTATTACTCGTGCCCAGGCCTTTCGGCCGGGAACGAGTTATAAACTGCAAATGTTTTTTTCCCTTTGTTCGTCCTGAGGAACTTCTGATTGGTTAAGAACGTAAAAACAATGCCCTTCATTCATCACCTTTGAGCGACTGCGAACGCAAGCCAGGAACTTTAGGAATGCAAGATGGCCGACTACAAAGAAAATACCTCTCAGAGACAGGCTTTTCCTGCAGTAGAACAATGTAATTTGGAGCTTTTAACTCGAGACATACCTATATACTTATAAGAGCTTCAGAATGGGCTGTTGTTTTGAGCTTCATCTCCAATACTTTGACCAAATATCGAACTCTAAATGGAGTACTAGAAAGAAGGCCCTCGCGATCATAAAGACTATTTCCTATGAGCTGGGAATCTACGAATTTCGCATCCTACATGTTGCTAAACAAACATAGATAGAAGCAAGTCAATTATATTCCTCATTCAAGCATTCAAGAGATCTGGAGCGGTTTTTGTACTGAATTTTAAGACCAGACCATGGCATGGAATGGCTAGGTTCAATTGACCACGTTGGTCACGTAACGTCTTAAAACATCCAAAACATGAACGAAAAAATATACGATTTGTTATTGTGTCAAAAACGCCGTTGTAGAAGTCTTTACAGCAAACAATTGAGATACATAGTGAAATAAAAAGTTGAATAAACTGGTATATTCGCAGGAAATATTTCTGCATGTCGGAGATATATAATGCATGATAATAGAAGGACAAAGGCAAACACTAAAGCCTGGTTTTCACTTCAACGGAAGCAGAAGCGGAAGCAACATACGCAGACTCAGTAGTGTACTGCTCATTAGCAGTGCTTGTCTTTTCTCACACCTAGGTGATAAAGGCGATACTGAGTCTGCGTATGTTGCTTCCGCTTCTGCTTCCGTCGAAGTGAAAACCAGGCTTAATAGCTGCTGACAGACAAATTGACTAATCAGATATTCTTTAGTTTAAGTTAGCCGATTCAAAAAGGGTCTTTATGTAATTACGGTTAACTATTTCCCGGAATATGGTGAAGAATGCGTGAAACGGCTTGGGGAAGAGTACGAACGAGGCCAGTCACTGAGGGGCTCCCGGGGCACGAGTGAACGCACGTGTGCGTCTAGTTTAACTCTTTTTTTTTTGTGTTGACTGAATCAGGCACAGTCTTGAGCAAATTTGTAGAGCGCTTTTCATGTGCCAGTTGTAAGGTTTATTATTTGTCTTTGAGAGACTCTCTGCCCGTAAAATGTCTCATAGGAATTGTTTGTCTATGTTTAGCATCAACGACAATCTGAGTGGGGTCATCTTTAAAATTAAAGCCTCCTTGAAGAAGAGAACAATATGAACTCTCCTCGGGGAGTAAAAAATAAGAGCCATGGGACACAAAACTTCCTGCCAGAAACAAATAACTGCTTTCGGGGAATAAACAATCCCGGCAATGGGACTCAAAATCAATTTCGGAAGACTTATAACGGTTTAAGCAATAATAGCAGAAATTTCAAGAATGTGACATTTGATAAGCAATCAATTCCGAATGCCCCTTGTGTAAAATCGTGCACGAAAGCTGTGGCCGATTTTCCAGACACGAACATTGAATATTGTAATTGTGGTAATGCTATTATTAGTGACTACGCGTGTATGTGTATTGATGAATAAAACATAAAAAGTGCTAGACATCTAGCAACTTTTAGAGGTTATGCGGCAACTCAAAGGAAACGGAAATAATATCTAATTAGTCAATTGCTCTGTCTGCAGTTATTAGTATTTGCCTTTGTCCTCCTATTATCATGCATGAATATTATGTATCTCCGACATACAAAAATATTTGTACCTGCGAATATACCAGTTTATTCAATTTTTTATTTCACTATGTATCTCAATTGTTTGCTTCTACAACAGCGTTTTTGTATCTACGAGCTTCCTTTAGGAAGTCATAGATACTATGCTATCGAGTGTGTACGTCCGTAACCATTTTCGGCTCATTTTGGTAACAATTGAAATATTCCATTCGGTCGTTTCCGATACAGCCGATATTATCCGAATTTCGTCTTCGGCAGTCTTCGGGTTTAACGCCAGTAACCACATGGCCTCTTAGAGGTCTATTTTTTGTGGTTACTGGCTTTATGCCAGTAACACACTATGCCATCGGTTGCATGAGTGAGTGAGTGAAATTCGGGCAAACTTCGGGTGAAATTCGGAAATCTCCGAAGGAGAGGCGAAGTGTCAAACCGAAAGATACGCGAACTACGTGCGCCGGCCTGAGAGCGTTTAAGGCGACTATTAATAATCAAATATAGGGTTTGTGGTTATAAATATACGGTTTGAGACCAAACCGTGCAGTTTAGTCCAGAAATATATCTGTAGGGGAAACGTTTGATCAATTCTCGATAAACGTAGTATTGACGTAGCCGTTCGGAATGAAATAGGAAACTGAAGCACGGAAACACGGGGCGATATTTTACTATAGATCAATGGCTTTGGGTCGTAGGCGTTTATAATGTGCATTTTAGTAATTAGAGGTGCGAAGGTAAGTTGATCGTAATCTATATTTCTCAATGGTTCTGTTACATTTTATATAGTACTTCAGTTTTCATTTTGCTTATGTAGAAATTTAAATGAACTTACCGTGTCTAAAGATTCGAAGGTTTTCGAATTGTAATAGACCTGTAGACAAATCTTTATTTGCACGTCACGGCATAGGTGCCTAAAATTTGAATTAATATTTCATTTTTCGTCCAATCGATTTTATTCAAAAATATGGTTTAGAAAACTGTGTTTGGAGATAATTTTTGAGCCGAAAGCGAAATAATTTGATGCACAAGATGTTTTATTCGGCGGGCAAGAGTTGTTATGTCACATAACTCAAACTGTAGCGTATTGCTCCACAGGACACCAACACTTCAGACACCGTGAATAATGTAAAAGTACTTTCACGTACGTAAAATACGAATGTAAAGTCTGTAACTGTATAGAATTTTCTTTATTTGATGTAATCAGGCACAGCTTTAATTGATTCTTGTGAGACTTTGGAAAGACTAAAAATATATTTTTACTTTAATATGATAAGAATTCTACTTGGCTCTGGGCCACCATTGATATTATAATACTAAAAATGCCAAGCGTCGTCTTGTTTTTGACCTCGTAAAATTCAAGATTATCTTGAAGTGTGGTTTATTGTTGATTTGGTTGAGGCAATTTCTCAACAGAACTTACATGTTTGATCGAAATTTTGTTTTCCGGCCGTGTTTACAATGTACATTTACTAGTTAAAGATGCGAAGGCAGGTAGAACATGTTTTATATTTCTCAATAGTTCTGTTACATTTTATATAGTACTTCAGTTTTTCATTTTGCTTATGTAGAAATTTAAATAAACTTACCAAGGGCACTAGGACAAAGTCGGTGTGTGTATGCACTAGTCGAAGTAGACCCCTACCCCTACCCCCAACTAGGGACAGGCCTTGAAATGTGTCTATATCTATATTTGGATTTGGTGCCAGTAACCACATGGCCTCATAGAGGTCTATTTTCTTATTATCCCTTAAACTAAATAATGATGGTGAACTATTGTTGAGGGCCTTAAGAATAATGATAAGCGTATCCTGTATGCGTCTACTTGCTAATGAGTACTCTTATCTTATTGAATAATCCTTAAATACGTATCTAAGTGCTCTCACGTACAATCTCCACAATCTATCACTCTCTTCTTTGAGACTCCATTTTAAAGGTACCGATTTAAAGCTTTTAAGTAACAGGGCGAGACCTTTGTCAGGAAATTTCATTTTGACCCCTAAATTCTCATGCCATCATCCTTGTCCTTAATATATGTGACCCGCCCCTTCCCCGTCGATCCCCCAAGTTGGGCCTATCCGAAGCTGGTATTGAACTATCCGTTAAGGGTCTTCTCGTGTTCTTCAGAAATGCACTTCCTGTCTGAAGTTGGTTTACATTAATTTGTCCATTTTGATCTCCAAGCCATTACACCTTTCTACAGGCGACACCTTTCTTTAGGACCTTCAGGCAACACATCCTCCAAGATACATTTCTCGACATATTCTAGCATACCGCAAGGAAAACAAGGGCTTTATCTTGGCACTTGTACTTTAACACCACTCACCTCGAATTGCTCATTTAATATTCATGATATTTTTCAACATCTATTTTTGACCGCTGTTTCATAAGTGCCTTAGACCTTCCAGCTCAATCATCACTTAGCTTATTATGGTTTTCCTTTAGGGTCATATATACACACACTGAGTCCGACTAGAACACATAGGCTGAATGTTTGATTGATAGGAGCTTACTAAAGCTACTGAAGTTTACAACAGAAATGCGGTAAAGGCTATCATTTTCATTCTATAGACTCCTTTTTTGTGGTAAGTAGTTCAACGAGAGTTCTTTATGTTAGCGTGCTGAATCTCGGGCGACCAGAAAGCTGTCTCGCTAAACCATTTTAGAGTGATTTTCTTGAACTCGTTAAAATAAATTAAATATTAGACTTGTTGACGCTAGCAGATCTTAGTATCATTGTTTGCTGTTTTGTCTATTGGACTATTCGTGTATGTTAGTTTTTCTTTTACTCGGACCAAGGAAAACTACTCATTTTGTGGTAGGCAATTACTGATCAGTAAGTAAATTCCAAAAAAAAAAAATCTCAGCCGGTTAGGATAAGATCGATATGATGCACTGCACTGTATACTTTCAAATGAATCCGTGAACCACATATTTCCACATATATCATCCATGATGATTAGGGTATTTCTTTAATAACTCATTCTGGCATCCATGCATTGCACGACCCATTAACAAGCTCACGCTTATTAGTTACTTTCGCTATCTTCAGTACAGTATTAGTGCTATCTATATTCGCCGAGTATCTAAAATGAATCTATTTTATATGAATATTGATGTCTTCAATATCAATGGGTAGCTAGGAAAACGTAATATTGCCCATAAAGTCCAGGTGCTTGTGAGATTATATATACAGTAGAAGGTTGGCCTCGAAAAGATGTAAGCAGCTTTTCAAAACCATTGAGGATGATCACGCACACGATAACTAAACTCACAAGGACATTATTCAAATGAGGTATTCATATTAAAAACTTTACTCTTAGTCATAGCTATAGCTCGTTACATGGACCAAAATATTGTCCTTTGACCTCGACTCCTTCTTTGAAACGAAAACAACAGTTTTATACACAGATCATATACAATCGTACACGCCTTATAACTAGTGATCACGAATATCCCCCATATGCCTGGATAATCCAGTCTCGAGGTATCATCTTATATCTTATATCTTATATAGCATCTTGACAAAAGCCGGACGCATTTTGAAGAACCATACGAATATCTTTTTGTCTTGTTCATATTGCTTTTCTCAAATAGTTCACAATGACTGGACGCACATAAACCCTTAATGAGTTTGTTGCCAAATTTGACAGCCGGTCACTCATCAACTGAACTCGAAAAAGGTCGTTTGCCGGTCACAACTTATTAAAACTATCGTTTAAAAAAGTTTGTCTATTTTCATCGTTAGAATTCAACAAAAAGGGTTTTAAAACGTATATTTTTTGTAAAAATGACTGGAACATTTACGTCAATGTCTATAATAATGACTTACAGTTCAGCAAGAGTTGTAAATGCATTCATAAATTTTACCTAAACTTAATTGCGAACGGTAAACATGGTAAATCAATATTTTCGGAGAGCTAAACCTTGGACAAGACTGACAGAAATTCGCTGGCAAACAAACAGCTGTTGTGGGATTGGATTTATCACTCGACTGGTCGGCACCAATAGCCGGTCCCGGGGGGGGGGGGGGGGGACTCCATTGTAAAAGGATCGGGTATGCTCGTCGGAAATTTTCAAAAATACCCCTAAAAGATACCGGAAGTCTTTTTAAAAGGGCGTGGCCGGACGGTTTTTTAACCCCTAAGAGATACCAGCGATAACAAGCTAATGAACATTATTATTATGAACACAAAATTTGATGGTCGACACGCTTTTGTTGGGTAAATTTCTTCCATTTGAGAACAAAATATTAAGCAATGGGCTCTTTTGATATCCTCAGAGAGACCAGGAAATGCTAAAACTCTAAACGTCAATTTTAACACCCTAAAAGATACCAAATCGCTGATTTTTACCCCTAAGAGATACGACGAGCATACCCGATCATTTTACAATAGAGTCCCCCCCCCCGGGTAGCCGGTTAGCTTGAGTTACATACATCATCATATTTCACTTCGGATTTAGTAGAGTAGCACATGTACACGGTGCTAAAGTCAAAACTTCATTTCCTTGGCATAGTTGAGGAGTGGTTCAATGTGATGTTGGATCTTTGAGATATCCTTTTTTCAGACCTTATGAGGATCAGTTAGCTTGGAAAGCCTCGCCTAACTTTGTAAGTAAGAACGATACGAAAATTTTGTTCAGATTGAAGAATTACTGTTATTGAGTACTGATTTAGCCCGCTGGGAAAACAAAAGTTACGTACAAGTATATCGTGGCCATGGTGTCAAGTTAGTTTTTTTCCCTGTCAGTGATCAAAAGTAGTTTATGATTTAGTTTCTCGTCCCTCAGTTCGCCTCTAGCTCGGTCGTTTACGAGTTCACCCGAGTCATTTTGGTTGGCATTTTCTCAATTAAAATACTACATTTTATAAATGATTTTATCCAAAATATTGAAAGTAGTCTATTTATATTGTATATCAGGGTAGGATTAAGGGGAGGGGTGCAGTGGCTTTGTGGATTTGTACACATGATCATGTAGACATTTTACTGATATATTCTAAAAAAGTCAGTAAGCCCATAGTTATTAACTATGGTAAGCCATCAGACATGAATTTCTGTCTGGAGGGGAGGATATATTTGATTGCAATAATGAAAGGAAAGAAACCTAGACTGATAAAAAGAGAATTGAACAAGTGTATGACATGTCGAGTGATGTGCAGAAGGTGAAACAGAGGCTTTTCTTTAATTATAAGCTTAGCAGTGAAAAGCGCGCTAGCGCAATTGTTTCATGGCATGACAAGCTGGACAGGCTGTCGTTACCCAATCTTTAAAACAGCTAATAAGGTTTACTTTACTTCGTATATATTAACTTAAGGGAAATCACTCTGTCCTGGATGCCAAACGCCTAAGGCAGACCATTCTTTTGGACCTCTCGGCATATCGTGCTCAGGAGAAGAGGGACGTTCCAACGAGCCTCCAGCGCCTAACGATTCTGAGGTCCCTCGTGGAGTCGCGTCGACACTCTTGGAGGCTGTCCGAAACCTCTCTGCTCAACTACAATCAATGAAAATTGAACAGGAATCAATGAAACAAACACTCGAAGGCCGCGAGAGCTCCGGCAAACCGAAAGTCGCATCAGATACCGAAATATCGCAAGCGGCTGGGGAGAATCCTCGACAAGAACAAACAGGACCCACTTCCTTGCCAAAAAAGTTTGCTACGGCCGCACGAAACGGTGAGTACGTCGATTTTGGTGAAGTTCTAGCCGCGCTAACTCCACGTTTCGCCGATAACGATGGAATGCTCTTCTCCACATCACCGGAAGGGAGTGTTCATGTTGTCAAAAGCGCACGTAAGAGGTTGATCGATTCGTTTGAAGTATGGCTGCAAGTGTGGAATTTTTACGAGATGGAAATGATTACTTCGCAGCCATCGCGATATAAGGAGCTAGCGACCTACAGAGCACAAATTCAAGCCGCAAGTCGTAAATTCCGCTGGTCTTGCGTTTATCTATACGATGTGAAACTACGGATGGAATTGGCGTCCCGTGGCGACACCAGCGCACGGCTGGACATCATTGATACCACTTTGTATGCTACAATTTTGGACGCCTCGGCTCTACGAGTAGGAGCCAAGCAATGCTCCCGATGCAAATCCTACGACCATCTCGTGAAGGACTGTCCATTTCTCGCGCACGACACGTTGGAGGAGAACAAAAATGCGCAAACGAAATCGTCAACAACTGGAAACGGCAACAAAACAACATGGAAACTCGAAAAATGGTTCGACAGAGGGAAGGAAGGCTGCAATTTATATCAACGAAAGGCATGCAACCTTGGCGAGGGATGTAAACGGTCACATGTGTGCAAAGCTTGTCGGGGGGACCACCCTCAGGCCGATTGTACACACAACGCCTGAACTAAGCTCACCATTTGATCCGAACAAATGGCGTCTTTTATTACAAAATCACCCGGACCGGAACTTGATTAACGAATTGATAATGGATATTAAACACGGAGTGCATATTGGATTTGAACTACCTGAACGAACCCATTATATTTGTGACAATCATTTATCTGCAAAAACTAACACTGAACCAGTCGCTAAAGAACTCGAACGTGAACTTGACTTACACAGAAAAATCGGCCCTTTTCTGGAACCTCCTTTTAAAAACTTTGTCGGATCACCGATGGGTGCCATCCCGAAAAAGCACTCGGAGCCACCGAAGTGGCGTATAATTCAAGATTTATCGTGGCCCGCCGGCCTCTCAGTCAATGATGGGATCCCGAAGGATTCTTTTTCGTGCGTTTACGACACTCTGGACTCAGCTATAGTTAAACTTAAACAGATGGGCCCTCATGCGTTAATGAGCAAGCTCGACCTGTCAGACGCATTTCGTCACATTCTTGTCCATAAAACAGACTGGGAACTCTTGGGTTCCACTTGGCCGATTGAGGTCAATGGAACGATTGTGACCGGTTATTTCGTCGATGCCTTTCTTCCGTTCGGCTTAAGAAGCTCGCCTGCCTTGTTTTTGAGGTTTATTGAAGCTCTTAAATTTGTAATGCACGAACGTAAATCAACAACTGTATGGAACTATTTAGATGATTTCTGGACATGCGGACCTCGTTCGCCATCCACGACTTGTACGAATAACTTACAGATCATGCTGGATGCTTGTCGGGACCTTGGGTTTACAGTCAACCCAGCCAAAACTGTTAAACCGACTACTAAACTCTCTTTACTTGGAATCGAACTTGACACCGCACACCAGGAGGCACGGATCGATCAGTCACGTCTCAGTGACACATGGTTAATGTTGACCCAGTGGAAAACACGCAAATCTTGCACAAAACGTCAATTACAATCATTAATAGGAAAATTACATTTCATTTGCAAAGTGTGTCGCCCTGGTAGGACATTTCTTCGTCGCATGATAGATCTGTTGTGCAAAGTCTCAAATCCAACACATCATATACGCTTGACAAAGGCGTTTCGAAAAGATGTCCAATGGTGGCTTACTTTCTTACCTAATTGGAATGGTTGTAGTTTCTTCCAGGACGATATTTGGCTCCACTCTCCATCTATAGAATTATTCTCAGACGCTAGTAAAGACGCCTTCGGAGCTTACTTTGCGGGCGATTGGGTAATGGGTACATTTGTGAGCCACAAAATACCTTCGTCTCGCTCCATTGCTTTTAAAGAACTCTACGCTATCGGCGCAGCAATCTCAGCATGGGCATACCAATTATCATCTAAAAACATTTTATTCCACTGTGACAATATGACTGTCGTCCGGATTCTCTCAACAGGAACTAGTAAATGCCATCACCTTATGTCTCTTGTGCGATATTTGTTTTATGTTTGTGCTTCTCACAATATTATGTTACGAGTCATGCATATTCCTGGCGTAGACAATAGCTTAGCTGACAGTCTTTCTCGATTACAGATCCACAGGTTTCGCTGTCTGGATCCACAGGCCAGCCCATACCCAACCTTCGTACCCCGACTCAACTTAAACAGCTTCAAGTAAAAGCTCACGAGTACTTCAATTCTGGACTTGCCGACCAAACTCAACGCACTTATTCTACAGCACAGAGACAATTTTTGAAATTCTGCACAGACTATGATCTCACTCCGTTACCAGCATCAGAGGATACTATAATATTGTTTGTCACTTCTTTATCAGAGCGTCTCAAACCACAGTCTATACCTGTATATTTGGCGGGTGTTCGTTCACTGCATATTGCGTCTGGCTACGATAACCCACTCACTCCAGGACTAAAGCTTAAACAAACTCTTCGCGGCATCGAACGTCAACATTTTACGGAAGCCCAAAGGAAACTACCAATAACATTCGACATCCTGTGTAAGATATCAAGGTTTTTGAATACAAATTCGGAGGACGATTGCGTCTGCTGGTCAGCGGTAACTACAGCTCATTTCCTCATGCTGCGGGCGGGGGAATTCACAGTGAAACATAATGCACGTTTTGATCCAAAAGTTCACTTAGCCATCAATGATGCTACCTTGCACAGGTCCCCCGATGGACAGGAATATTTGACGTTGCACATTAAACAATCCAAAACGGATCAAGTTGGAAAGGGGATAAGACTTTTCATGTCTCATTCTGAGCATCATGTGTGTGCATTGTGTGCGATGAAAAAGAATCTAGAACTGCAACAACTACGATCAGGCTCTAGTCCTTCATCTCCCTTATTTGCTCTAACCAATGGTTTGCCATTATCTCGACGAACATTGATGGATTTTGTCTCTCAACTACTGTTACTCATAGGAATAAACCCTTCGCAATATAGCGGTCATAGTTTCCGCATTGGAGGCGCCACGTCCGCGTCACTAGCAGGACTTACAGATTATGAGATACAACTACTTGGCCGTTGGCGATCAGATTGCTACAAACAGTATATTCGTTCACCTCTGAACTTATTTCTAGCCATTCCTAGGAAAGTGGCCACAACTGCTTCCATTGCATATCAGTACGCCAACCCATATACTCTTACTGACTCAGACAGTTAATCATTAAACATTCAAACTTTTACTATAAATATATCTATTTTAGCATATTCTCCATTTGGGCAATTGTTTTTGGGCAGTTTATTTGCTGATCCCAAATGGTAAATATATATACTGCCCGTCGTAGGCCCAACTCACATGGTGTTTGTCGTCATTGATTATACATATATGGATATTTGTTACGTTTGTATGAGCTAGCATTAAGTGTTGTTAATATGTTAACAGAAGTTAATGTTTGACTGCGAAGGAAGGGTGAGCGCGCATGCCATATGATACGTGTCATTGTGTTCTGTTCGTCGAGCGCTACCTCACCCTCCCTCCCTAGGCAGTTTATTTGCTGATCCCAAATGGTAAATATATATACTGCCCGTCGTAGGCCCAACTCACATGGTGTTTGTCGTCATTGATTATACATATATGGATATTTGTTACGTTTGTATGAGCTAGCATTAAAATTAACTTCTTCAACTCCTTACAAGAAACTTTGTCGGAATGACACTGAGAATGAAAGCTTTTAAAATCTCGAAATATTTATAGAAATATTTTTTATATTCCTAAGGCTTAGCAGTTGTTACTATAGTAACGGTCACCAAAGGAATTAGTATTAGAAAATATCATCGCAATATGCAATAACGAGAGTTAATCTATACTTGTGTCCTAAAGCAGCTTTCATCACAATGTTCAAGGAAATAAACAGTTGCCGTTGTCAAGAAAGAAAGAAGCACCGCAGCGCTAATTTCCTTTATTTTATTTTTAATCAAATCATGAATGATTCATAATCTCAACATCCGAAAAACATGTTGATATAGAATAAGCTCTGATCAGTTCAAGAAATTGCGAGTTTTCATCAATTTCTGGGTGCTTTGTACTGTTAAAACACACACCAATTTTAACTGAACAATGTTTGCTCATCATTCAATCTGAAATGGGCGATAACGGAGTTTTATTTTCTGAGTTGTGTTTTCTTGTTAAAATATTCGAAAAAACCTACAGTTTTGCAGTTAAACCGACTCATGCTTCCCTACCCCCACCCCTCCCCCCAAACATCGAAGATTCCATTCATTTTTGCATTATTGAAATCGGCATTATTCAGTTTGAAGTTGCATTATTGAAATCAACATTTTAAAAATGAATGAATATCGTGATTTTATCTGTTTATTTATATGCCGATTGCAAATAATAAACAGTGGATTATTTAGCTCTGACCATTGTTAAAAGTAGCTATGACCAGTTACAGCCGATTAGACAGCTGAAAAGTTGGGGAAATAAAATTAATGTACGAAGTCTCTGTTTTGAAAGTTTGAATTTTCCGTCCATGACATAATGCAAATTTCGAAACAAACCTTGACGTCAAATTTGCAAAAATCAATCGAATCTTCGATGTTTGTGGGATATTAAAGCTTGAGCCGTTTTGACGGTATCTCAACAGCAATAATGTATACCCCAATATTTACAGCAAAGTGTTTGTTCACTGTTGTCAACTACACAGCGTCTGTTACTCATACATTCGTATACCATTTTTAATAACGCACAATTCTCAATGAATACCTTCCACAGCTATACGACAGCTATGTCACTCACTATACCACTATACTATAAGGCCTACCTCCTGGCCCTACAATCACCGTAATTTTGGGCGATCGTAAGCGATCTTAGGCGATCTTAGGCGATTTAAGCAAAATTATCCCCAAAGATGCTCAAAACTTAAGGCGATTTTGGGCGATTTTAGGGCCCGGAATTGGCCTACTATACACCACTGTCATATTTAGCTTTCCTTCTCAAACTCAAGGAATTGAAACAATCTCTTGACATTCAGCTCAACTTAATTGAAACTGAATTGCAATTTTCTGTCAGCTCAATGCTATCGGACTAAAATACCAACTAGTATATTGAGGTTTAATTCCAACCGATAGGGCAGCTTTCTCAATTTTCTCATTAATATTTTTTAATTAAATATTTCATGACAAAGGGAAGATGCAAAAAGGTGTGTACACTGTTTTAAAATGGCGGAGAAATTTTGTAAAGAATTTTCAGCACACAAACTATTTCACATCCATTCAGTTCGACACTGACATACGTTTTATATTGATGGCCTAATAAAGGCTTCGTCACAACAGAAATCATGAGCTAATTCATAAATTCAACTTTCTTGCATTGTGACGTTCTACATTTTCATTAGCTTAGATGAGTTTAGAAGCACAAGCATAAGACAAAAGGCCTACAAAATACTCCTACATTTTGTTCGTTAGAGGAAATACGGCCGGTTAATATAACTTCCCACCTTTTTGCGTAAAAGGCAATTGACGCAGGTTCTTTGCTGTCCGCACGTCACTTCGTTCTATAATTAATGTTTACCTATCATACTTACAGTATTGCCTGAATTGATATTAACGATGTTACTTACTTGTTTATATATTGGCTTTGCGTAATATTCGTGCTTTAATTAGCCAAGCAATAAGTCAGGCAGCCGCCTGTGACACGATGAATTTTGCTTTTCAAAGTGCCGGACGTCAATTGAGATGTGGGTTGATCAGTTAATACAGGTTAAATTTATGTATCATAGAAATCTCGTTTTACAATATGAACGGTTCCTGTTTGATCGTGGACCCGGCCGGGATCGTGGACGCCACTAGTACCCAAGAGCTTAATTCATAACAAGTGAAAGTATTTAAGTTCAAAACCCAATCATTTTCACTTTTACGTATGAAGGACTCATTTAAACACTAAATGGTGCTTTTAGTTTAGAAATTGATCTCGAAGTGGCGGTCAATGAATAAACGATCTAGCTTACAATTTAAGAATGCCAAATGCGTTAAGTAGTTCTTACTAAACACTTCAACTGGACATATTTGTATTTAATTTCCTACATCTTGTAGATATGACCTTTGTCAGTTTTTTGAGTTTCTGATTCTCTCTCCCGCGATTGGCAAATTAAAGTGCTTTATGCGGCTATACATCGATGCGGATTGTAATGGCATATTTATTGTTGTTGTTGTTGTTGTTGTTGTTGTTGTTGTTCTTCTTCTTCTTCTTCTTCTTCTTCTTCTTCTTCTTCTTCTTCTTCTTCTTCTTCTTCTTTTTCTTCTTCTTTTCTTCTTCTTCTTCTCCTCCTCCTCCTTCTTTGCTATATGACATAAAACATTGCAATAACAAATTAGGAAACATTATATAAAAGGTAAAAATACTATAATGGAATGCTGTGAACCAAAAAGTACCCCTCTATAGGGTCGATGCAACTAAATAAAAGGTTTTGCACGAATGGAGCCGTCGTTTTGGATATTGAGCCTTAGGCTTTAGTTTCTTAATAAATAATTTTATAAAATGGCAATCAAATTTTGTTGAACTTTCTCAAAAATTGGGGAAAAAAAGCCATCAAAACTAGAGGTGGTAATTCCATCATGCTGTTTAACAAGATGTTTGCTACTTATGCACTAGAATCAGCATTTAAGTATTCGATCTGCCACAGGCAAACTTATCTTGTTGACTAGCACGATGGCAGTAGCACTTTTAGTTTTGATGGCCTTTTTAATTTCAATTCGTAGAATTTAGTCAACAGAGATAAGTCAATTAGTGGAAACGTCGCATTTTCCAATAAATTTGCAGTCTTTCTACCTTTTGTAATGTTCCCAAATTTGTTATCATCGCGATGTTTTAGTTTTTCTTCTTCTTCTTTTTCTGACTCGTTCGATCGTTTATAACTACATTCCATTTTTTACATCTCTAGTGACAAGTTAAAAAGAGATGAGATGGAAAAAAAAAATAATCTAGAATTGTTATTGTTATAAGTGTTCTGCAATATACTTAGAATTGAACTGGCCCTTGAAAACTATTCACTTTATTTCAAATTCTTATTCAGTCATATACCTTTTAATTTTCAATTTTTCATGTTGTTCTTTTTCTATTTTCTTCTCTTGTTTTTTTTTTCCCCTTCTTCTTCTTACAATTGGGATAATACAACTCTTACAATTGGGATAATACAAATAAAATTATGACTGACTTTTTCTGCATGTTAGCCCAGTAAGATTTTATTGAGGAAGCATCTGTTCAACATTTTTCTCGAAAATTTCTTGCAATTTACATTAATTTTGTATCAACTTCCTTGATATTCATACATTTTAGTAATTTTAGTATCTTTCTTAGTCTTTATCTCAATTTTATCACTCGCCCACAAATTAACATCGTCAAGAGCATGTTGTTTTCATTTTCATTTTTGCTCTACTAATATCTCATCCCGCAACTTTAATCGTATGACAATTGTGTTTTGACAGTTCGAAATATTCATAGGAATATTATCACAAACCACATGCCAACTTCAATGCAAAATTAAAGCCTGCGTGGCTACTAGGTCAATTCGGTACATGCGTGTTTTCTCGTCAGTGTTATTCTAAAAATTGAAGAATAGTAATTTTAACTGACGTTCCTAGCTGATTGTATTTGGGCACTCGCTGAGATGCCATAGCGTAAGTGGTTACCTTCTATTGAGGATGATCGTGAAGTAAAAAGTTTAACCAAATTAAAATGTCAATATATATATATAAGCTGTTGCGTAGACTGCTGATCATGATGTTTGGGCTACCGAAATCATCAGATCGAATGAGCGAGGCATTGTTCTTACAGTGTAAGGTACATATCTTGTTATATATCCTCATACTGAATCATACTGAATGAATAACTGCATAACAAACAACTGTAAAGTAGTGAAACTTGGCGCGGCAGCATCAGAATTAAAACATATCACCTAGCAAAGAAAACTTTGATAAAAGGAATATTCATGTACGAGTAGAGTAAAGCTTTTTTTAGAATCAGCGACTAACGAAAAATACATGCTGCTAATTTTCTTTATTTTCCGTTGTTTCAATTGTATATCTTTCTATATACAGCTAATTTTCCGTTATTTTTAGTTTTTAGTTTTTCTAGATCTTTCGTTTTATCGTATTCAGTGTAACATACAAACATTGTTATTCATTTTTCTTGTATAAAAACATGTTTAACCAGCTGGCCTTGAAACCTGATCTCAGTTCGAGTTCAATTAGGTTCAGTTTATTGACAAAAGCAATCAGGGTGCATGGTCAGTTACTGAACAACTAAATAAGACGAATTTAAGAAGCTCCACTCCCTTCATAATATGGACTTGGATTAACAAGTTCTTTCTTTTTGATCACTATACACTTCAATTCTTTTTTCTTTTTTTTAACTTCGGGTCTGCATTTTATTTTTATATGTATTTCAGCGTTTGTCTTTTTTTTCTTTTTCTCTTTTTCAATCAATCAATCAATTTATTGACGTCATAAATTGGGTTTAGGTTGCGCTTCAATCCGAGCCAGAAAAAAATGTATAAAACGTATGACATTTTGTTCTACTGATTTTTGTTTGGCTTGGTAGGACATCAGAAGTAATTGCTTTGTTGTTTCTTTGTAGGCTACACATTTTATTTTTTTCTATATTTTAAGCATTCTTTTTATTCTTATCTTATTTATTAAATTTCATTTTTATTGAGCTGATTTTCCAATTTTGTAATGTCGCCTTCTTTCATTTCTAGTACATTCTTATATATTAATTAATCAATCATGATCTCTTTCATGTCTTTCCGTTTCCGTTTATTATTATCATTATTTCATCAATCCCCCCGCCTTTGGTATCTTATTTTCGTCAGTTTAATCAGTTTGCCTGTCCGATATCTCGTTTGAAGACTGTAATGGTAATGAAAATTGTTCGTTCCTTCTCCGTTTAAAAAGGATTTGTCGTAGCGCCTGACAAAATCCTCGACAGGCCTTGGCGCCAAATTGATGATCATCTATAGGTTCGGCACTTGTACATAGTTAAATAATATTTTTAATCAATGGCTTTCGATCAAGAATTAAGGTTAACTGTGTTCACTCAAACAATCATTTCGCTGTATGAAGTCCTCATAGCATTAGTTTTGAGAAATGAAAAAATTGAATAAGTCAAACATGAATTAAGTAAGTGCACTCAGAAATATGACTATGTAACGCCGCATGCGCAAATGCCAAAACGTGGTGACCGTTAAATCATTTTCTGAATATTTCAACTAAGAAATGCTAACTTGAATTAAAACTCCCAGGCTTTGAACTCGAAAAAAACTGGATATAATCGAAAGAGAGAGGGGGCGGAAGCAGACACAAAACGTAAACAGAAAGATCATATCGTGGACAATGACATGTGACAAGCAGGGTAGGCATTTTGACTTAAGACGACAAATTAGAAAACAGATTCATTCAGTTTGAAAAGGAAATGTACTCAGTTTTTATGAACTTTTTAAATTTTAATGAGGGATGATATCATTAATGCTATTACCAATCTCGAAACTTTGTCTTCAGTAATAAAAATATGTTTCTTATCAGATAATATAAGAGAGAGAATTCAAGTTATTTTTAATATTAGCCCTTGCGGCTCCCAAGCTGTCAAATTGGACACCTTTTTATTTATTCTTCTTAGTAGGGCAAATCCTAGAGGATTGAATTTTATGAGTCTTTCTAAAAAGACGGCTAAGACTAGTGGAAAGAGTTGAGTGACTGCTTATTATATTAAAAAAAATAGGAAATATGTTCTGTTTCGGAAAATTTTAACTGTTTCTTTCTTCCTTCACAGAAAGTTAACTAATTGGGATTAAAACGCCGTTCCCTAAAGGACTTTAAGGTTAGTAGATAGTGATGTGTTTGCTTGAAGATTTTAGAATTATAAAGTGGAATTTTCCATGACATATGAAAATTACAATAATAATAAAAAAATGTATTATATGGCCTAGATAAATTAAGCTACGGTTTTTTTTTCTAATCTGACATATGCCAAGCACAAAACAGAGCAATAACGATGAAAATATATCAAAAACAGTCGATTGAGAAATGTTGATAAAGTCTGACTATATAGTTCTTCGGTGAATTCCCTAGCTTGATGCTAAAAATTTTCTTAAACTGAGCTAATTCATCGGCATTTATGAAAGATTTGAAGGCTCTGTAGTTTGAACATTTGGCCACTTGATCAGGAAATTTGTTCCATAATGATGAAACAAGGAAATAGAAATATTTTTATGAGTTTGTCTTTGCTTTGAGGAGAAGTAATTGTGGTTGTTAAGAGCTAAAGTTGAGGCAAGTGTCTAGTAATGGATTTGAATATAGTTTAAGAGAGTATCAAAATGATGCACCTGAAAGCCACTATCACTAAATGCTAAATCTAAAACCACATCGAAAGATTATTGGTTTAAATGATCTGTAAAATGGAACATCATTTTATAAGTCTATTTGCCTAGGGATCACATTAGTTGCCACCTAGTGATTTCAAAGGTACACACAAAGATAATCCATTAAAGCTCCCACAAAATGAAATGCGCCTACAGATGTTTTTCATTCATCATTTTTCCATCATCTCTGCGGTTTAACCTTCTTAAAAAGAAAACGAACAAAAAGGTTAATGACTTGTTATCAGTTCAATTCTAAATTGCAAACAAGTTTCTGTTAATAGCTAGCCTTTTCAACACTAGTTTTTTGTAGCTTAGCTCCAAATTTTAGAACGAATAGCAGCCAGCTAGCGCTATTATATATATATATTATAAAAACTATATAAATTATTCAGTATAGAGTGAATTGAATCTGAATCTGAAAAACATATATATATATGAAAATATATATTTGATCAAGGAAAACTCTCGTACTTTCGCTGAATATACCTTCAGCAGCAAGTACATGCGCTTCTTTCATTCCATTGTTTGTTCATATAATCGATCCGATTTAAAATACTAAGCCACTAAATATAAACTTGTAAGGCGCTTCCCAAATACAGTTGACTCTAGATATTGTCTTTCAAATGAAGTGGTCAGTTTCTTACTTTGTGTCTTGCTATGTAGACTTTTACCTTCGAAGGTTTTATCTGGATGTGTTTGAAGATTAGATTTAACCGATAATTATAATAGAAGTTTATTTCATGCTTGACACGTTTTTCTTTGTGATTCATAGGGCTCTATATCGTTTATATTCCCGGTTATTATCAATTCAAGGGATGTATCCAGATCGTCCCCGGAATGTAACTATGTGGATACATCCCTTAAATTTATAATTCGAGGGATGTATACAGATATTTACCTCGTCCCATGCTTCCTTAGGTTCACTTAGGCCTCTTACATGTGGACACTGAAAATGAGGATTTTTTAGAAGTGTACTAAGTAGCGGTTTTCGGTGAAAAACGTCTTTGATCAATGACTGGCACTCGAATCCGAGACCCTCTGCCCTCCTATACACGACTTTACGCACTATACTATAGAGCTAACTGATGGACTAATCTCAACAACAACAACAACAACAACAACAACAACAACAACAACAACAACAACAACAACAACAACAACAACGTTTTGTGTGTTGTGATGAATTTTGTTAACATTACTCTGAATAGAACTGAAAAGTAATTTTTTAAAGTTTCCTTCTGGGAATTCACTAACAATGATCTGATCGTTGATTGTCGTTTGGGATTTCTCTTCAACTGAGGCTTTCAGTCAAAAAACTTTTGTTAAGAGCTGTTCATATGGAGGCAAGCCAGCCCGGTAAGCGGGCTGAATTCTTTTGTTTCCTTTTCCCTTGGGGCCAGAGAACAAAAGAAGTCAGCCTGCTTGCCGGACTGGATCGCCTCCTGACTCTGGCAAAATCTACCTTGAAATAGCTACACGATCAAGAATTTTGCCGGAAAACTTTTCAAGTATGAAATAAAGCACTTCAGTGATACGTTGGTAACAAGCCATATGTATACATCCCGAGGGCCGGATTTATATGGATTATTGCTCCGTTCTAGGTATTCTTGGGTTGCTTGTGACGTCAGGGTAGCCATCTTGGATGAACTTCAACAAACGATTTCTCAATAGCGTCACTTGTTTGGTCATCCAACATGGCTACCGCTCTATTGTCTTTTGAATTCCCAAAGGAATGGATGAAACCCAGCAATTTAACTCTCACTTATTATTTTTGCCTGCGATGACGGCTTTTAATGTCATTAAAGCTCTGGGATTGTCATTAAGCCTATTTTTTTTCGATTCGTAAATAGGTTTTGAAATATATGCACTTTCAGGTTGGCAGCTTTCTTGCCTGTGTTTAAGAATATTCAAGTGAAGTAGTTGAAATAAATGCTCAAGAGAACTGGCAAAAATGAGTATATTTATATTTCTGAACAGTTTTTCTTTAATCGTAATTAAAATTTTACGGCTATTTTGATACTTTTAAGATAGTGGGCAACATTTGCTTTAGATTATGCAATCCGTACAACAGATACAAATTCTACGTCCGTATGCTCTTTGTGTGGGCTCGCTTTGACCCTCCCACCCAAAGGTACGTGCGATGAATAACTTGCTCTTCATAGCACTTCCTTTGTTTCAAGCAAGGCCAATTATAACTGCATTACCGAACCGCAAAACCTTCAGAATAACGTAAGAGCAGTGACGTGGCCAACAAAGTCATCTCGATCTAGAAAAAGCTTCCGATTCCTTAGATAATCTATATAGTTCACTAGTATTTCCCCTGCTTCAGAGGTACACGACGTTCCTGAATAGATACTGAAGGTTTTGTTTCAGTTCCTGGTTCAGATTGCCTCCTTTGCCGAAGTAAATAACAACAAGATTAGTACATTAGCATTAAGGTAAGGCTTCATACTAACCAGGAAAAAATCTTTACAAAACATGGGTCATATTGTAAGCATGTTATCAGTGATTTCTCTGTAACGACGGGCGAAAACACAAGTCGACAGATACAATTTCAGTACTGCCAAGGATTTAATACTCTTGTTTAGTGTGGTCCGGGTTAAAACTCAACTGAGACAAAATAACTTGACCTCCTATTTATAAGGCTTATTTGCGTAAACATGATATCTAATATCTACGCCAGCTGGCAGAGGAAAAATAAGTAGTAACTAAACTGTAACAAAAGATCATCAACTTCATAAGACTTGTTGGAGACTTACATAGAGGCTTCATGTCGTAATAATCATTACGATATGATATATTGATGGGAACAACTCAGTTAACAAATTTTGCCTAAAGTACTTTCCAAATAACACATGCCAGAGTTTTCAGGGGAAACCAAAGTCATATTGACATATATGTTATGTGATCGACTTGTAAATTTCAGTCTTGTGAACAATCTGATCCATAAATGCAAGACGACACCTGCAAAGCTTGTATTATCACTTGACAAGTAGCGCGCGACGCAAGCACAAATACAAGCGCTAAAAAACGGAAGGTTTTTGTTTTCCTTGCGTCGGCTTATGTCGCTTGTGAGAACCATGCTTCAGTCGCACAGAGGGTTCCGGCATTTAGATCTATTGGTAAAACACTAACAAAAATAGTGACCAAGAAACAGCTGACAATAGCTGATCATCTAGAAAGAAGACAATTTAAACATTTGTAATTTATGCCCTATGACATCAGTCGATATAGAATGCCGGTTCTCACATCCGGTGGTAGCGGTGACTAGCCCTGCACCGTTCCGTGACTAGCCCTGCACCGTGCGTGACCAAGCCTACATTGTGCGTGACCAAGCCTGCACCGCTACATGACACACCCTGCATCGGTTTGCACCGGTACTACCGGATGGAGAACCGGCATTCCATATCTATTGACATCTGTAAAACTACCATTATCGATTTTTAGCCTCGTAATAGCTCTGAAATACAATTTAGGCCGATCATACAATGCACTCACTACTTTCCACTTAGAACATATTAACAAAATATATGCAGCATTTTTATCAAGCAGTAACAATATTAGTGAACTTTTCAGCGTAAACAGTTTTTGAGGTTTCCGAGGAAAGTACGCAGTTGACAAGCGCTTCCTATTTTCCGGGTTTTTTAAAGCTTTTTAATAGTTGCGATTGTATCGTGGTCGATCGCTTGCTAGATAGTCAAACCATTTCGAAAATATTGATATTAGGTTTAGGACGGTAATAAAGGCCGAGACACAAAAAATCTTTCACAAAAAATTCAAATTCAATAAAACCCCTTATTTTGAAAGTAAAACGGCTTGTTGTTATTAGATAGAAAAAAGCTTTTTTTTTTTGAGGGTTTACTTTCGTCCCACTTTAAACTGATGCGATCAAATAGCAACAAAGAAACAGTCTAACAGTGAAAGTAAATAAGTGTTTGTCCTCTTTAGTATTTTTTTGTTTTATATTATATGAAAGTAATGGTGACCCGCAAACTGATCCCGCGGTTGCCACGTGGCCCCGATGCATGACGCGCGTTGCGAAAGGCAACAACGTTGAACATGAATTCAAAGCCTGAAACAATAGAGACATCCCCTCCGTCTTGGACTAGCACACCTGTTGTGAGCACTGTAAATATGTACATGCTGCTTTTGCTTATGCTTACGCGTTGTCTTATACACCTATTTCAATAAATGTTGTCGGGCCAAAGACCTCAAACATACGCGACTCACCCGAAAGGGAGTATGGGTAGATAGTACTAAATCAATAAAACCACACGAATATCAACGACATCCACATCTAGCTTGCTCTTCCCTTAAACAACACAGAACTTCATTTCTTGATGTCTGTAATCAAGACCAAATCCGAAAAGTGAGTTACGTTTTGCATCTACCCATGCTCCCTTTCGGTCTAGTCCCGTGTGTTTTAGGTCTCTCGTACGACAACTTTTTGTGAAATAGGTCCTATATATATTATTTATACGATATATGTCACGGCCGATTTCGCGACTGTAAACCAGTCTTTACTGATGCGAAAAACCATGCAACGTATGAGCACACAATGTTCAGACAACGTCAACAATAACAAAGAAGTATGTTCGTCATCACCTATCAAATGAAGAGTATATGTCTGAGTCAAAGCAACTTGTTCAATAGAATAACAACCCAGAAGAATGATACGAAGGATCGGATCATACAAAGGGTAATACAAAGGCGTTCCGTTGTACAAATTCAAATGCTTAGTAAAGTCTTAAACCACCACTGATCAACTTGATTGGAGCTCAAGCGAAAACTGTAACTTTGGAGCTGATTATTAGCACTTGAATCTGAATCTGACCTGAATTGCATCATTGGAAAGCTTTTCATTTATACCAGAGTCGGAGCTCAGAAGTTGAGTTAACTTGCCAAAGCTGCCGGTTGACTAAGGATACAGTGAGTTTTATGGGCACTCGAACAAGAATGAAATACTGAAGAATGTAAGTTACATATAATTAGACGAAGAAAGAGCAGAGTACAGTGAAAGTAGTTTGAATAAGTCTGAACAGCTAGACATCTTCGATAAATTTTTCAAAATTCGAATAGATTTGCCTTGTTTTTTTGTTTCAACGCTGATACTGAAATATGTTTTGTAAAGTCGTCATAATAATTTATTTATTAAGTTTGTAGTTGGAAACGCAGTGTAGTTTACATGGTTGATTTCTTTTGAAGTTTTGCAATTGATTGATTGCTTTGAGGACTTGGATGGCCCAATTCATACTAACAAATTGTTTTAGACAAGCTGTGACGTCTTAATGAAATAGGGCCATTGTGTGAGGTAATGGTTGGGCTTCCTGTTACCATAACGTAATTAGGCAAGAAATATGGATATTATTAGAAGCTAAAATGAACAACTATCTACATGAGAGAAAATAGATTAAAGTAGAGGGCAAAAAAGACCGGATAAGCTTTCAATTTATGTGTGTAAGGATAAGCATGTATGTCGAGATCGAAGGCACTTAAGTTGTTCCACTAAAACAAGTTCATTTTGAACTTAATTTAGACAAGGCGCATTTTCGAAAAATCAGATACCTGGAGGCATTTTAGGGTAGAGGCTGGTAACATAACTATTCTAAACCGATTTTTCATGCTGAATCCGAATATGACTGTTACCAAGACGTATTCTGCAATGTTCTCGTGTAAATGTCGTATTTTGTGAATTGCTACAGTCATTTCATACTAACGGCTTTTTCGTGTAATTCCAAAAGTTCCCAAACTTAAAAACAATTACCATAGCTGGAAAGAGCATATCAAAATCAGTAAAACTGTGGAGTTTGAAGGATATCAGTTGAAAACTCAAGGAGATACGAATTTTCAAAAAACGAAATTTTGTATGAAAACACTTACAGTTATGCAAGAGATACAAACAAATTTCGATTTTTGAAAATTCGTATCTCCTTGACTTTTCAACTGATATCCTTCAAACTCCACAGTTTTAGTGATTTTGATATGCTCCTTCCAGCCATGGTAATTGTTTTTAAGTTTGGGAACTTTTGGAATTACATGAAAAAGCCATTAGTATGAAATGACTGTAGCAATTCACAAAATACGTCATTTACACTATAAGATTGCAGAATACGTCTTGGTAACAGTCATATTCGCATTCAGCATGAAAAATTTGTTTAGAATAGTTATGTTACTAGCCTCTACCCCAAAATGCCTTCTACACTTTTTGCGATCGACTTCTCCAGTTTTGCGCCTTGTCTAATTATATAATGTTGAATTCTATTTGCCAAGCAACCATAGTTTATGCTAACTATGTTGCTTTTAATAAGATATTTTTGGTGATCCTTGTTTATTCTTTGTGGCTTTTAATATATTTGGTTATGCTTTCAATTTTTATGGCGATGCTCACTTTGGCGTATTGTAAGCCTTTGTTATTCATGTGCTAGCCAGAGATCGATTAGCTATTTAAGCAAAGCGCAGCAATTTGTGAAAAGTATGTGAAAATGGTTGGCAAATCAGGATTACAATATGGTTGCTAGTAAATTAGAATGAGATGAAAATCCATGAAAAAGCAACATGATAAGGGAATACTATGCTCAGTTAATTAAATTGAGTTTAATTTGCAGCTGGCAGTAAGGAACAGGAATTTGATGCCTCATTTTGTTTCAAATATTCAATCAGGTGCATAAGGGTAAGGAGTAAATATATCCATAGTGTGTAGTTTAGCACAGAAAACCTTTTCCAAAAGGTAAAATTGTAATAATTGCTTATAGTCATGTTTTTTATATTTGATAATTCCTGGGTTGACGTCATCTCATTTACATTTTCTAATTTTGAATGCTTAATTTCTCCGAAGGGAAATGTCTATATCAAGGAATATTAAACACAATAGATTTTCAATCCACAAAGAAATGATTTATGAGGTTTTCTGGCTAGGGGCTATATGGGCTTTAAAAATACGATAAAAATGAGCCAAAGTGAGCAAAGTGATCCAGATTTCTATCAATTTTGGCGCGTTTGCCCCAATTCAAAATGGCTGACGAAAGCGTGAAATGGCTTATTAATACCCGTGGTTCCAGTAGTCCGAGTGTTCAAAGAGCGATTTACACGACAACCTTTTTATGTCACGACACTCCTAATTCTTGGCAGGCGAACCATCATTTTTGGCACAGCGCCCTATTTATCATTAAGTACATATAAGATATGTTGGCCTAATGGGGGTGCTGTGTCTTAATTAGTCGGTTCGCGTAGCAAGATTTATGGATGTCGCACATCATAAAATGGTTGTCGTGTAAATCGGGCACAAGTCTTAAAACCAAGTTGTTTGAGGAGAAAATGTTTACTGATGGGAGCTATAGAAGGACTTACAATTTCCTGCTGCTGAACTCACGACCAAGTAAGCATGGGTGTATACAATCCCTATAGAAATTTTTATCTATATATCAGTACCAACGCTTTTCCTCCGTGCATGTTCTATAGAAAATAGATAAACGTACATTCTTTTGTGGCTCTGTTAGAATACAAAACAGGGCGTTAATTTCATTTATCATTTTTTGATCGTGAGGTTTGTGATAAAGGTTAAAGTGATTCTTATCAAGCAGACGTTTCGGACACATTTGGTTGGAATTACAATAACACTTTGGTGATCCCTATGCAGCTTATTTATTTATTTATTTATTTTTTAAGCGGTAGTTATTACTGGAAATATTTTTTAGAGTATATTAGTTACAAGAAAACTAGACCACACTTAGTCCGGTAAAATGGTCTACTTTAGATCAAAGCTATTGATAAATAATAGATGAACTGAAACTCTGGTAATAAGCTTTCAGTGGCACTCTAACCTGACACTGAGTTCTGGCCATCAAAAGCGTCATTCTTTACGAATGCTCACAAAGCGTTGAAAGCCCAAGGAAGAGTCTGAAGTGGTGCTATTACACTCGAATTCGCAAAACTCTGGAGCAATAGCGGTGCCGTCAGTATCAATTATGAGATTTTAAGTGTTTTGATTTAAATGAAAATGACCATCCACTTTAAAAATTGACACCTTAAGTTTGTCAGAGGGGGCATCAGTTAGAGCACGATAGTTCTCCAAATGTTTGCCAAAGTGTCTTGTATGTTCCAGGAATTTCTGATGTGCCAACTGATCGCATGATAGAAGAGGAATGGAAATGTTGTGAACTGATTATCTTCTTCGTATCCCGGCCTCAAAGTTGTTCGTTCCTTGAGTCGAATGCGTTGATTGATAATTTTAATATGATCAACAACTAGTGCAGTGAAAAAATTATTTTGTCTCTTAAAACTCAAATTTATAAATTCCAGTGTTTTGATGTAATGATTTATCAATATCTATATATTGAAAAATACTTTTGTATTGGAGTGCGCTAGTTTGTAGCGCCAATGTCGCACGTCTATAACTCATCATGTTCAAGGAATATTTCAGAATCGGGTCTGTTCAGAAAATTTTTTAATGTTGCTATGGTAATACAAATCACACTACTGAGGTAGATACAATTTAAATCTTTCATCCAATTCCAATATCCATTAGTATAAATACCATCCAGTTGGTCAGTCATGCATAAGCTCTTTAATTTGTCGAATGAAAAAATATATATATATTTTCCACGCAAATAGTTCCAAAAATGTCGTCTGACTAAAAATGATGGTCCGACATTGGTGGCTTTAGCATTTTGTGTCCGTTTGAACAGCTTGCGACGGCGACGACGTTTGAAACGCGACAGACCTTATAGACATCAAAGCCGTGCGCTAAACAGGAATTTTAATTTGAATGCGTTTGAACAGCTACTCCGACAATGTTTGAGCACTATATTACATGTGTGTTGTTGGAAGTTATTGATGTTTTAATTTCAGTCGGGGAAAAAGTTGGAAACAGGTCATACCTCATTTTAAGCTAACGGAGTTTGAGTTTAGCTTCGGAGTTTGAACGACCTATCTCCTATCGCCTTTAGCTCTGACAACCTTTTTGAAATAGGTGTATATACACCTATTTCAATTAACGTTGTCGGCAAATAGACTCAAGTCTACGCGACTTACCCGAAATGGAGTATGGGTAGGAATTACTAAAAGCCATGAAACCAAATAAATATCAGCACGACAGTTCTCAACCAGCTAGTGTTGAGCTTATGCAACAAAGTCCTTTATTCATTGATGCTTAAAATAAAGACCAAAGCCAAAAAGAAAGTAATTTTTTTCAACTACCCATACTCCTTTTCGGTCTAGTCGCGTAGGCTTGAAGCCTCTCGCCCGACAACATTTTTTGAAATAGGTGTATCACAAACTACCAGTGTATGAAAAGAACAATGACAAACACTGACTAACTGCCGACATTGTGAAGAGTTATAATTGCATAGGAATAAATATGAATGTGGTATTCAATGAAAATCGATCTTTTACCAATGACCAATGCCAACATGTAACCATATTGGTATCGTTGGAAGAGTCGGTTTGATTATATATTAGTCGATGTGGAAGTATCGGCCATACCTTTAATTATTTTGTGTTTGTTTTATAGATGGTCACCCACATTCCTTTGATGGAGAATTATACTATTCCAACCAACGCCTCCGGTAATGGATCAGAACCATGGATAATTGATCTAAGAATTGCCTTATATAGTATTCTTCTTGTTTTGTCGTTAGTCGGAAACATGCTCATCATCATTATTGTTCTGTGCAACAAATCATTACAAACAGAATTTAACTACTTGATCATCAACATGGCTGTGTCAGACCTTACAGTGCCTCTAATAGCTCTACCACTACAAATTGTTGAAGTCATTCAGACGGATAAGTGGATAGCAGATGGGAAACTTGGCACTGTACTCTGCAAGATCTTGTACTTTTTGATAGATATATCAGCTCCGGTTTCCGTTCTTACTCTGGTCGCAATTGCAATCAACCGTTACATTGCCTCGGTTTATCCAGTTCGACGAAAAACGATGAGCTCAAAGCTGACGAAGATTCTTTTAATTGTGTCATGGGTGGTTCCTATCGTCTTCTACTCTCCCCATTTTTATCGATTGAGAATCAACAATAAGCAATGTTATTACTCTTGGAAGCCGTGGCTAGACGAAGCCGAGGCAAATCAGGCAAACAGCATTTACCTAAAGCTTAATGTTCTCCTTTGCTTTTTTGGTCCATTGTTAGCCATCACCATCTTGTACTCGATAGTAATATTTAAACTTCGCAAGTCGACAAGAACTCTATCATCAATGCTAAACGACCAACAGCTAAAACAGCGCAGGAGAGTCAACAAACATATATTTCATATGTCCGTCGTAATTATTGTTGCTTTTGCACTTCTGTGGGGTCCTTATGAGTCATTTTTGTTAATACTTAGTATTAACGGGACTATTCCTCCAGGGATATCGAAATACGGTTGGGTTGCTCAGCTTCTGGGGTACTTTACTGTTGTTGTCAATCCAGTTACTTGTCTTGTATTCCTACAGAATTATCGCAAAGGCCTGAAAAAGGTTTTTCTAATGAGATTCAAAGCTCTGAATGAGGAAACGGATTCCAATTGTGGTTACCGAGGAACAGTGTTAACAAGAATTGATCATACGGGGCGTAAGAAGGATGCAGCCTTATTGCGCAAACGTGACACGAAAGAAACAGATATTTAGACTGGTGAAAACTATTTTAAAAACGAGCAAAACGTTAAAGGGAAACATTGCCATTGTTAACCAGACGATTCTCCGTCTAGATTCTAAAAACATCAATCAGAACTGGAATAATAATGAATGACATTTTTATAATGTACCGTCCTTCAAGCTAATACTACGGTTTCATTGTGTTCGCCTAGCGTGGTCTTAGCCCATTCAAAGGACCCAAAGTAGGCCAAGACTTAATTGTTCGTTTAAACGTCGAGTGGCTGATTAGGACCCATGAAGTGCGCAACAATTACAAAAAAACTGTAACATATGCACGAACTGAATTCCGAAGGATTGTTGTTTGAGTCTCGTCTTCTCAAGTGAATTGATAAATGGTAATGATGCATTACAATATGTAACATACGACGTATGTGGTATAAACCAAGGCCGACAGTTGGAATACAACATGTAACATACAACGTGGCATAAACCACAGCCTGCAAATGCAATTACATGCAACGTAATTGTGATATAAACCACGGACGCCATTTGGGATATACAATAGAGCAGTTCGTATGAGTGGGAAACCTACCGCGCCGTGCCGTGACCGTGTCAGTGCCGTGTTGTCTATAAAAACATTCGAAGTTCCCGCCGTAACCGTGCCGTGTAATACTGTTACATTTTGTATCTTAACCGCAGTTGCAGGCCGTGGTTTATGCCACGTATACATTGAATGTGAGCAGATTTCGTATGACTGTGAAAACGGCAGGGTCACCACACGGTTCGGTTACTGCAGGAACTTCGAATGTTTTTTATAGACAACACGGTACTGAAACGGTGAAACACGGCCGACAATTTATGACAATGGGGTGCAATATCACTCTGCAACATGCAACGTATATGTGGTATAAACCATAGAAATCCTAGTAAACATGGCGGGTTAATCAGCATTGAGTGTACATATTAGAAGAATAGTTCTACTAGCAATTTGTCATAAGCAAACGTTAAAAATTAAAAGCAACCGTATTATCTTTCATTCATGATAAAAAATCTCAATATAAATGATTAACCGGGCTAAAATTAATATTACAACTGAATTAAAATCAAATTGAAATTTTATTTCAGATCAAGTTTTAGGTTAAGTGTCTAAAAACAAATTATCCTATATTACAACCTTATCGTGAGCTACTTGGAAGAATATTTTAAGTGAAAACGATATTTAGTTGGTTTTGACGAGACATGCAAAATATGTCAGGCTAATTTGCATATGGTAGTTACTAGTTTCAAATAACTTCTTGAAAATCTGTAAACGTAATTATACTTTAGATCGCGGAAATAGTTTGTTTTTATGTATTTTTCGAAAGCTTAGACATAAAAGAGTCAAGTGTTTCGAATTTCCAAAATATTTTCTTATGGTACAATAGTCCGCCATGACATTAGGCAGGTTTTGCCCCCGTCATGGCGGATGATTTTTCTTTTGTGAGTTTTTTCGAAAATTTAAAGCTTTTTACCCCAATTTTTTTTGTTCAAATTACGTGAAAACTCATTAAAGCAAACTATTTCATAAGTCTTTCCTAGCCTTTTTAGCTTTTTAGTTATTTTTGGAAGTTAGTACCCCTAAACATTTAATTTCTTTTAGATAACTTTGTATTAAGACTGTGGATACAATAGAGTGTTGTTGTTATTGTTATTTTGTTGTTAGCGCGCGCCAGGCTCTTAAACAATAGAATTCAAATGCCGAAAGCAAATGGTCCCGTCCGAGCGCACGTCAAATAGAAATCAAATTCTATTGTTTGAGAGCCTTGCGCGCGCGATGGCGAAATTACTAACAAATAGCCTTAGTGGCCACGAACATCGCACAGACATTAATACAGAGTTTCGCTCTCTTAGTACGCATTATGGTCTTTTGCGCGTGAATAAAACAAAACGGACCAAATCAGCTACTAAGAAAAAACGATGTTCTTCTATACGGATGATGATGTGAAATATATGTATAACTTCAGACTGCCAGAAGAGTTTCTCAAAGATTTCTGTAGTTTCTGACATTCAAATCTCTGTTTGTTATCGTTTGTTTGACAGCTGTGGTTGACAAGTGATATAAGATACTTCGATATTTAAAAGTAGGCGTTATTGAAAATAGCCAGGGCTGCGGGCAGGCTTACACTTCCTTTTATTCCACCTTCCCCTTCCCTTTCCTCTTACCTCTCCCCTTCCCATCAAAGCTCATGGCAACTCAAGCTACTCAGGAACCAGCCCATGATGTGGAGAAACATGAGGACATTAAAGTCCCCGTGGAACAATTATGATTGTTTGAAACATATAGATGATAAGGATGATACAAATCTTAAAATTATACTCGAAATTATACTCTATATTTATACTCTATAATTATATACTATATCACACATAAGTGATATAATCATGTTAACATCTTAGCTGGATAGTAATTATCTTGTAATTATGATCATGACATTGATTGCACGTTCATTTAGAACTGATTCTAATAAATAGAATTTTGATCGATAGCCTTTTATTGTGTCCTTCTCCTAGCTCCTCCTCTTCCTCCTCCCCCTTCTCATCCTTCTTCTTTTCCTCCTCCTCCTCTCCTCCATATCCTCCTTCTCCTTCCCTCCTCCTTCTCCTCCTCCTTCACTTCCTCCTCCATTCTTCATCCTTCTTCTTCCTTCCTCTTTCCTTCCTCCTCCATCTCTCTTCTCCTCCTTTCTCCTCCTCCTTCCCTCATCTTCCTCCTTCTTCTTCTCCTCCTCCTCCTGCTCCATCTCCTCCTGCTCCATCTCCTGCTCCTTCTCTTCCTTCACCTCCTCCTCCTTCTCCTCCTTCTCCTCCACTTTCTCCTTCTTCTCCTCCTTCTACTCCATCTCCTTCTCCTCCTCCTCCTCCTTCTCTGAGACAGAGGTTATTTCCTAATTGTCAGATTTGAAAGAAACGTTTTTGCTATTTATGGATGATGAGCCAGTTAGAATGATGTTTAGTTAGATGAGAGGAAGTTCCCCAACTCCATTTCCATCTTACTAAATCCAGCGTCTCAGTGCGGTTATAGGTTTTTGTTGTTTAGCCAGCGTTTAGAACCGAACGGATTTATGTGAGCGCTTTATTGATTTATTGAATGTTTACAAGATAGCATAAATAAGAGAGGGAAACTTGTTAATGGGGCGCGCGCCGTGATGATTCCCATCTGTGCTATTTTTAGTAACCGGATGCAGTTTAATTTTCGTCTTACCCTACTCCCGTGTGTCATAATTTGATACTTCCGGACCCAGAGAACCGTTGAGTGCAAATTTGAGTTTTCAAAAACAGCGTTAAAAACAAAGTTTTCTTAGTTCGGCTTTGTTCATATTATCTAGTATCAAAAGTGTGTACTTTCTGATTACAAATTAACGATTTTGATGGAAAAAAAGACAAAAACGTCGAGGATTTTGTTCGCTTTTAGCGAAAATGCGCGCGCTACTAGCGCATCACACATCATCGAGCGCGCGCTTACGTTTATTTAAAAATTTTCGCTCGTTTAGATGAGAAAAACTCTTTCTATAATTTTTTGATGTATGTTACTAATAGGATATCCTATGGCATTTTCGTGGAATTTGGAATAAATTTGATATCGATTGTGTGATTTTATGAAGCTCAAATCGCCAAATTCCACTCGTTCAAATTTTCGACGCACGGGAGTAGGGTAAGACGAAAATTAAACTGCATCCGGTTACTAAAAATAGCACAGATGGGAATCATCACGGCGCGCGCCCCATTAACAAGTTTCCCTCTCTTATTTATGCTCTCTTGATGTTTATCAATTATTATTGTTAACCGTCATTATGATTTTTGCCGTCGACCATCAAATTAATGAGAAAAATTAATCGCCTCCACTACTTTCTCTCAGTACCGTCCATCCAACCGTCATAACTACTACTCCGTTGAGATCCTCTAAATTGTAATGATGCTGAAGTTCTTGTTGCTGTTCTTATTGTTTGCTTTTGATGTTGAAAAGCCCAATTTTAGGTCCGGTTGGAAGCTCATAATAATCATTCCTCCTATAAAACTGAAGGCCGATAGTGCGTTCTTCAAGTTGCCCATCTCTCGATGTTTTCTTCAGTGTTTTAATAATTTACTAGTGTACAACGCTAAAGCTACACGCATTAGAGAGAATTCAAAACAAAGATATAAGCATTGAGGATCCATTAGTAAGGAAAGCCTTGAATTTTACCAACTCACATTTGTTTCTTGTGCTGGTTGTCGTTGTAAATTATTATTGCTGATTGTTATTGTTATTGTTTTTATTGTTAATGATAATGACGTTTATTATTATGATAAGTTATCAGTCATTTGTTCTTACAAAAATCAACAAAAATTTGACAGTATTTTAATGTTCGAATACAATGAGAGTTCCATCCAAGGTGGACAACCTCTGGATCGAGTACCTGTTACTGTCTAGACTGTCAGAGATGTATCGGCTGAGAGAATGCTGTGCACACTATAATAAACCGCTCAGTAACAAACAACCATTATAAAATAGCCATCATATAACGCGCGCTCTCCGAAGGACGTGTACTGTATTATAATGTGAACTCTAGCTAATTAACAAATAAAACAGCTTTCTCCGTGCTCCATGGAGTAATATATTTATATGTATACAGAGGGCAGGAAGTGCTTACTGATCGGAGCGCGAAGAAAGGTGTTCTATTTGTATTCCTATTAAATTATTAAGTAAATTATTAGGTAAATATTCAAGAAAAAGGTTCGATTTTTGTCCGTACAAAAGTCCGAAAGGCGCGCGCGGTCAAGCTCGCGTGGCTGTTTAGTCAGAACTGTGCTCCGTTCAGTAATAACGCAGCTTTTGACCAATCACAGCGTGCGTACTATCTAAAATATAGAATAAATATTCACACAGCACGCGCGCGCACTTTGTGAATCTTTGGTCAGTGTAAGAAAAAACTGAATGTGTTCCAAAACAATGTTGTATTTTATATAAGATATAGAAACTTGCCCACTGTGCAAGATTTAGAGCACTTGCAGGCGATTGATCAGAGCACTCGAGAAGCGTTGTGAAACCGGCTACGCCTCGTGTTTTTGCTTACTGGACCTGAAGGTATCGAATACTATCAGCTATTTCAGTGATGGTTTTAGCTTGTCAGCTTTTGTAGTACAGAGGAGACATCACGTGTCGTGCAGCCGGCTGATTGACTATGTTAGCAGGATTGAACGGAGTTGCGTGCCCAGTTCGGTTAGTCATTACGACAAACAGCAAAATATGATATGTCAAGATAGACCGTTTTCAACGACATTATATCATCAAGGGAAGTATAACAGTCTTTCTATAGCTCATTACTCCGAATATTTACACGCTTTCTATGTTGCATGTCGGGCAACTTTATAGAGCTGATACACGTTGAAAAACACAATTTTATTTTAACAAATCCGTCTATTCATTAATGCTAATCATTTATTTGAATGTTTTGCTCTTCTGCTCATTTCCTTGTACTATCAGTATAAAAGCTTCTAAAGAATCAGCCTTTCCATTATCCTAAGTGATTTTGTTGAACAAGTTAAATACAGATATACGTGGGTTTCTGAGCTAGACAAAAAACACCTGATATATCTAAAAAGGCTGAGACAAAGTTTCCTGCTATTTAAGTAGGACATCATTACTTTTCAGGAAGCAAAATGACCCTTGATTAATGCCAGTATAGAAGTATTGAGTTTTCAATATATCGATATTACTTATAACCATTTAATGCTGAGTTGGCAAGCCACATTGGGATTGTAAGAATAAATTGAATAGCAGATATGCACGTCCAATAGATCCCAAGTGATCCGAGCCACACTACAGTCCATTTTCGGTTATAGAATATAATCACACTTATAATAAGTGATTAAAATATTTAAAGAGCTTTTTAGGCGATTGTTTAGTAGCTTATTTGTTTATTCTAAAATTTATCTTGCTTAGAAAAAGGAAATGTCTTTCAAGTAGATCATTGTGTACAGGATATAGACATGACATATTTGGTCTAGCTTCATTTAAAAGGTTCATATAGGCGATAACAATAAAGATTGTTAGCGCAAGCATTCCACTGAAGTGGCTCAGTCTACTATGCTAAGAAACTAAAAACTAATAACACATTAATAACCTTTTAAAGATTTGATTTAAAAAATTACAACCTAGTTACTGACTATGGTTTGATCAGCTTTAGTTAGAACCAATTCATGTCATTTCATTTTCTGGGGAATTACACATTTCAGATGATAAAATCTGACTAGTATCGCAAACTGGACAGTAATGAACACCAGCTGAAGACAGACACCATATCATACTAATATTTGATGGAAACCAAGCAACAGCACTCATCACCTTTAAATAATGAATTCTAGAGAGCTTCTGAGCGCTGATTGGCCAAGTGGGTGAGCCATGTGAAAGTAAGTATAGTCAGCAATTAAGATGGTAAGATCATAATTTTCATCCCCTTCGCATTTGATTACGACAAGGTCGTACTGACTTGATCAAGGTCTGAGAATTGAAGATCGTTTCACTGAAGATATTCAAACCCAGCTCAAAAAGGTATGCGCCATTTCAAGTAACACAGATCTACCTTTTCTCCTTGATATCTTCGTTTCTCTTTCTCCTTGATTTTCTCCTTTCCTCTTGTTTTGCTTTCCAGTCATTAATTTCAAGGTTTTGCTATCATCCTTTTTACAACTACTGTGAGTTTACATTATTGTTGGACTTTATTCTGCATAGAGAGTAGGGACAACTTTTCTCGTACCATGCACACATCCCGATAAAACACGACGTACTTCTGTCTTTGACATTGAACTATTCAGCGAACTGAATCTAAATAATACATTGTTTGGTATAACTGGATAAGTTCTACAATAGCAGTGGGCATTATCAAGGCCTTCGAACATGTTTGCTTTCTTTTAAGGTCAATAAAGTAGCAATAAACGGACCTAAACGTGAATTATTGAGCAAAAGCTAAACGGTGATTTGATGATGCGGAAAATGTCTACGGCAAAAAGCAATCCAAAAGTAATAGCTGGTTAGCAATTACAACTATTGGATAGTCGCCAGCACAAAGGGCAAATAACACTAAATGAATCGAATACGCAAAACATAATGCACGACCCGACAGATGACAACTATTTAACCGCATTCTATAAGCTCTAACGTCAAATTTCGTTATTTTTTTCCTTTTGGAAAACGACCTCAGAACTAAGGCCAGTTTATTTTCCTGTCCAGAACGGACTCGATTTTTACTAAATTAGTCATTTTATATCAGTCGTCTTCATTATGAGAATCTATGTCTCAATGGCAATAAAAGTGAATTAATGAAATTAATATCTAAGCTTTAGTTACAGCTTAAAAGCCTTTTGGCGACAGTTGCTTAAGCTTCCTAAAGCTGGTTCAAGCGCATATGGTACTTGAAGATTAGAAAAAGAAGCTTTCAAGCCAAGAGTTCGAGTAGTAAGTAGGCTTCTGTTGTCAGAAACATACGTTGTGTTTCCTCCATGGGAATCACATTTAGTACATTTTACCGAGTTTGGAATCGAGTCCAAGTTAAAATTAAGTACGAGACTTGGAGTCCAAGTTGGAAGTGAATCCTATGTTGGCAAAATTTTTAAGGAAAAATAATTAGCAAAATCACTTGTAAGGTCTGCAACTAATTGTCGTTGCTTTGACGGACATTCGTCAAAGCTATTCAATAACTAAAATTGTTAGCTCCCCGAGAAAAAACTAATACGGTTTTACTGATATAATTGCTAAGGTTTGTATTATTCCTTTCAAGCTTTCTGGCTTGGGAACTGATGCACTCAAAAGCTACCATGCAACGTACCCCTAGCTAGTTTCCCCTCTTTTACCTATAAACACCAAAAAAATGGAAAGCATGGGAATAGTAAATTAAGTGTCAGGTTCAAACTAACTTCATTTATGAAACCTTTGCAAATATCTTTTGTTATATCGAGGAAAAATATTTTCGTTATATATTTTTCCGCTCCGGTATCCTAGAATATGAAACGCGCGATTTGATTGGTCGTTGGAGTGGGATGAATCTCTATGCGTGATCACGGTCAGGTATCCTAGAATATGAAACGCGCGATTTGATTGGTCGTTGGAGTGGGATGAATCTCTATGTGTGATCACGGTCAGGTATCCTAAGGTTACCGGTCCGATCCGGCTCGTGATAACCATTGTGGCGACACACAGATAGGAAAAGACGATGAAGAACATCCAAATTAAAAAAATATTCATTTAATGTGTGATAATTTCATTCTGCAAGGACAGGTGTAGATGTAGGCCTAGACAAAAACATCCGGATATTTTTTAAGATATTAAGTTCATTGGTTAAAATTTTTTGGACAATTTCTTAAATTCTGAAAATTTCTGGAAAAAAAGGTTTAAAACCCTTATGAACATTCAATGTCAATTTTGCATATGAACCATTTAATTTCAATTTTGCATGATGCTTTCTTTACGCTTATTTATTATATTGTCATCAGGTCTAGTTTACTGCATGATATACATTTTTGGTCAGTCCGACGACAGGCACATTGCCCACGCAGCTAGACCGAAAAGAATTATAGATAGAAGGGTTTTTTTTTCTTTTTTGGTCTCGATTTTTAACATTAAGAGATTTTTTCAATAAGCCACTTCACGCTTTTGTCAGCCATTTTGAATTGGGGCAAACGCGCAAAAGTCTTTACAAATCTGGATCACTTCGGCCCGCTTATCATAACTCGGCTAATTTTTATATATCGTATTATTGAAAAATAATAATTTTTTTGAAACGATATTGGCTTTGTTATTTATGACGGTTTATATGATAAATATTGCAAGACTACAAGACGAGAAAAAGGGGATTTTTGTTTTCAAAATGAAATTCGGCACGTAAATATTAAGATCATTCGCGAAAAAAAAGATTGACTTGAAAAACGTAATTAGAATACTTGTATGGGTCTTATTTTCAGTCTGATATATGGCATGCATGTCTGCAAATCATTAAAGTTTAAATTTTGAAAATCCGACAAATTCGAGCCGAGTTATGGTAAGTCAAAGTGATCCAGATTTCTATACACTTTAATCCAGATTTCTTTACATTTTCTATAAATTTTGAAGTGGCTTATATCGAGTAATAATGGCTAAAAGTACCAAAAACTAGCTCTTCGTGCAAGTTTTAATTCAAAATTTCGTTTTGGATTAACACTCAAATTCTGTTTAATTTTTATCAGTTAGCAGGTTAGGGAATGATCTACTAAGATAAAATCCCTGTTTAAAACAATATTTTTGAATTGGCGGACGAAAGCGCGAATTAATACTTTTGTCTTTTTAATTGTACAGACTTGTTATCCTGTGTTTTTATTTAAATTTAGCAACTTTTAAGCTGAATGTAAAGAATTATACGGCAAATTTTCACTTTGAATTAAGACTTTTATTAATCAAAACCACTTACAAACAACATAAACATTCTGAAATTAATATTTTTTGCTTTGTACAACAGTTATTCTCTAGCTGAATCTTCAGTTCCCTTAATGTCGTGGCTAGTGATATTTGTGTGGTTTTAATTATATGGTTTTAGCAATTTCGACACACAGTCATTTACACTAGCTTCAAGATATGTTGCGTAGCCCTGGGGCCTTTTAATGCTCATCTACTTGTGATGAGTTTAACCCGACAACATTTTTCGACAAATAGGTGTAAAAATATCAACATGCGTGAGTTGAGCAATGTATGAAAAATATTTAATGTAAAGGTGGTGAGTGTGAGTACCAGCTGAAGAATAGCCACTACGTGGACCTGCTGTATAAAAAAATTATTTATTTATTATTTATTATTTATAAATGGTGACGGTAATTAAGATACGTTGTAGAAAATAGTTTTCTAAAAAATACATAAAATAATTAAATAATACTAAATGGTGGAATCGATTGAGTTCCCCATTGGAAACTCAACTCCTACTCGGATCTAAAATCGAACTCATTGTGACTCGCACGGGACTCCATGCAAACTCCTTAAAATATGTCTCCAAGGTGGTTTTGCGTTGCTTTTGCCTTGTCTTCATAGAAGATAAGCTATCTTATCGATTGTTGAATGTCAAAGCTGGCTTTTATGAACCTACAAACGTCAGTTTTTCAGATAAGATTATAACAGGTGGCGGTAAAGTGTGGGTTGTTAAAACACATGTGATCAATTACTCTGATAAAGTGATAAATTCATAAATAGCCTAATGGCAGACTGCTTTTGATGTTTTATAAACAGGCTGAGCACTGACAGACTGGTCACACGTCACGTGCACACCGCACAGCTACATCATAACTCAAAACCAGACTGAGGGCTGTACAACGAGCGAGACTGGTCGCACTGCACAACCTTAAAAATGAACATTACTACCCAAGGAATCAATCCTGCTGTAACAATCAGCTTGTATTCAATCCTTCTTGCTTGGTCTCTGACTGGAAACATCCTTGTCATTGTTGTGGTAGCATGGAACAAGAACTTAAGAACAAACTTTACTCATTTGATCGTCAATATGGCGGTGTCAGACTTGGGAATCCCTTTGTTGGCACTGCCCGTCAGGATTGCACAAGAAGCAGGAGGTCGACCCAATGAATGGCTTGTGGATGGACTACTAGGAAATGCCCTTTGTAAACTATGTTATTTCTTTGCTGATATATCACCAGCCGTTTCGATTTTTTCCCTGGTAATAGTTGCAGTTGAGAGGTTTGTTCTTACAGTCTATCCGACCAAGAGGTATCTTTTCACGTCCAAAGTCAACTGCTTTTTCATTGGTCTCACATGGTTAGCAGCCATGTCGCTCGTCTCTCCTTATTTATACACATTCAGGATTGATACACTACAAGGTTATACCATCTGCTACCCATCATGGTCTCCTGGATTTGATGAGCGGTCAGCTCAAAAAGTCTTAATATTGACTGTATTCATAGTGGCGTTTTTACTTCCCTTCGCATCTATCTCTATCCTGTACTTACTCGTTCTTTTCCGTATCAGTAAAACCGACAAGTTAATCAGAAACATGACCTCTAAAGATTCTTCCCAACAGCGACACAAGAGTGTCTTCTATATATCCATCTCTATCATTGTGGCCTTTGGAATTCTGTGGGGTCCATACTACTTCTGGCTGTTTGCTCAATACTTCATTATCAAAGATCCGTGGTCGAGTGCATTGGATTTCCAAAAAATCAGGTTTAGCCTTCAATACCTTGCCTATACCAATTCCTGCATCAATCCATGTATCTACTTCACCTTCCTTAAATCGTTTCGTCGTGGTTTAAGGAATTTTTGTCAAAGGAAGCACAACAATGGGCCACTCATTTCATTCAAACAACGAAAAACTGAAGAAATCAAAATGGAAGAAAGAAAACTTGCAAATGCGTATCAAGAAACGGAGCTTTGAGGAAAAAACCGAGTGACACTTAAATCAGTGGCAACTGTGGCACATTTCTGTGACTTACATGATCAGCCCTTTAATTTACTTTCCTTTTTAAACGGCTAGTGCAAAGTACTGTCAGGGTGGAAAAATATAGGGTCCGGCTAAGACCCCAATATCGAATTAGCTTTATTCGTGTTGTGTGTTTGTTTGTTGCTTTTTGTTTTTATTTATAAATGTGTATGTATGTGTGTTATGCAAGAGCAATATGTCATAGGTGTTGTTGAGAAATATGGTATCTTTATAAGATAGAAGCAAAAAAATCCACATTTTCATTTCATTTCATTTGTAGATTATTCCCTGTCCTATTTCAGCAACAAATCTTTGACTTTTTCAAAACTCAAGAAATTATAGATGATCATACGATTTCTTGGCTATTAGCAGTAAATTGCACGAGAGTTCGTGGTCGTTTCTTTTTAATTGCATATGAGCCCGTAGGTGCATTTGAGATCTTTGGAAAAAACACAAGTGTCAAATAATTCAAATTGAACGACAAATCGTATGAATACTTATTAATTCCTTTTCGCCAGGAAAAATTATAGTCACCGATAGTCACCAATATAGTGTTTATTTGTAATCTTCCACGTTATTTGTTTACCGTAAACCAAATTTGTTGCTGGCAAACAATCGCAAAGCCACAATAGATGCATTCCAAAAATTATGATTTTTCTCGTAGACGTTCATTCGAAATAATGCGCTCATCAAGACTCATTTCTTTCAAGCGAAGTTCGCTTTTACAAAAAGGTAATTTTTGCTAGCTTTCTTTTCTGCTCTTTGTTGGTACTGATCAGTTGCGAACCTCTGGATTGTGATGTCTTTGTGATGAATATATATACATATATATAAATTCTACTTGACAGTCGTTACAGGTGCTTTAATTCACTTATGTACATTTCTTGACAACCAGATTCCAAAGTTTGAATGTTCCGAAATTTATCAATGTTTATATACGTATTATCATTGTAGAAGGATAAGCAGCAATTTTGTTTAAATATATGTTCCATAAACTAAAGTGAAAAGCTCCGGGAACGTTTGTAATTGTATTACAACAAAATCAAAACGAGTCCGGGTTAGTTTGCATACAAGGTCCCAACTTCACGTACGGCTGTACGAAACTTGCAGTGTACGAGTACTTGTAATTAGTCCAACTTCATGGCGGCCGCATTTTTCGATGATTTACATCAACTTTATTCATTTTGAAAAGCCAGAACATTTCATGCAAGATGCAATTTCTTTCTATTTTGTCGGGTTTTTCGGTGTAAATTCTCTTTAATTTACCTTGAAAATGTTTGTTAATACAACTTTAGTGCTCGCGTTGTGAACGAGTGGCAAAAACAAAACCTTTGAACCAGCAACTTAACCTCGCACTGATAACGAATGCATAATTGAAGTATTTACAAAAAGGCTTTTAAGTGTGACCAAGAGACCATAATACTAAGAGAGCGAAACTCAGTATTGATGTCTGTGCGATGTTCGTGGCGCCTAAGGCTATTTTTAGTAACTTCGCCATCGCGCGCGCAAGGCACTTAAACAATAGAATTCAAACGGTCCCTTCCGCGCGCACGCCAAAAAGCAAATTCTATTGGTTGAGGGCCATGTGCGCGCGATGGCGAAGTTACTAAAAATAGCCTTAGTCGCCGCGAACATCGCACAGACATCAATACTGAGTTTCGCTCTCTTAGTATTATGGTCTCTTGGTGTGACGTCATTTGTGAGAAGAATGACTTCTGGGGATACTTTTAGGTCCAATTCATCCAATATTATATATCCAATAAAAACGTTCAGTGTGTGGAAGTGAACTAAGTGATTGGGCTATCGCAAATCATTCTTAAAAATAGCCCAAAGGAGTGCAACATGTCACATCACGTGCGCATGTCTCGACAGTCACGTGGTTATGCGGTTTTCCTGGTTATTATTGTAATTATACAAAAATATTGTAAAATATATGCATTATAGCCTCTTGATTAGTATAGTAGAAAGAGTATAGTATAATTATAAGAAGAAATCGTAGCTTCATCTGTATACACCTATTTCAAAAAAGGTTGTCGTAAGAGAGCTCTCAAGCCCACCGAAATGGAGTATGGGTAGTTACAAAACTTTATTTTCTTTTCCGCTTTGGTATTGACTTTAGCATCAGTAAGTGAAGTTCTTTTATGTATAATGTCAGCCAGCAAGCTGAATTTGAGTAATCATGTGGGATTTTTGTGGTTTTATAACTTTAGTGATTTCTTCCCATACTCCCTTTCGGGTGATTCGCGTAGCCTTGATACCGACAATGTTTATTGAAATAGGTGTATTTCAACAAATCGACGTCGGAGCCAACGGCGAATAGCGATATGATTGGTACTTGCAGGACTGAAAGGAACTGTATGTCTAAAATCCTGTTGAATCCTTCTGCATGGGCTGCGATGGAATTATTCATACAATGAAACAAGCTAAGGCAAACTCATTTAAGAGAAAACTTTATGATTATTACTCAGTCTTGCAGTCTCGATGCAATGACGCTACTGCTATAGAGGGATTTCACGGCAGCCATGTTTGTGGTCAAAATATGTACTAGATTTCTTAACTAGCTCCACTAGATAGAGAAATCACACTTGATAATCTTGATACCGTGATATATAATGTGATCAAAAAGGAGGCTGAAAATAAAGAATGTTAAAATTCCTAAAAATTTCGACAAAAAAAAAAAAAGAAATCCTATGAATTGGGGTAATTTAACGCCTGTCAATAAAAAGCTGTTTTAGTTAAAAGCAGAGCCAAAAACTTTGGAGACGCCCTGTAGCAGATATATCTGTAAGCGCGTGCGCGTTTTTAAAATGTGCTGCAATAATGAAAGCAGATCAGTTTCAACCACAGGAAACCCATACAATATAAGGAGCAGCTGAGTCATATCTGATATAATCATTTACTCCTTGTTTACCACACTCCTGCTACTGCACATCTCTAGCGCGCAGTTTTTGTTTTGAAGAAAAATTTTAACAGTTATCTATAGTATTTCAAGGTTGGTGTCTACTATTGTCAGCGCGCACTGCTTTCAGCTGCGCATGTAAAAACATTGAACTTTTCGTCAGTAAAGCGATCGTAAATACAAGGCCGTTTTTACGACTTTTTGGAAAAAAACCGACAGAATTAAATATATTAAATATATTATATATATATATATTTTTTTTTTTTACTAAGAAAACTTCATGAGAACTTCATGGCAATGTTGTAATTATTTGTGGACTTACAATGCAAAAAGTCGGGAATCCATGCCAGCGCCGTGCGCGCGTAAACCGGAAATACAATGTCCAAATGCCAGAAAAGACCAAAAATGTTATAGCTGGTTTACGTGCGCGCGTAAACCGGAAATACAATGTCCAAATGCCAGAAAAGACCAAAAATGTTATAGCTGGAGTTCTGGTGTAAAGGGCAAATGGAAAGTTTAAGCTCATGACTTAGCCATTGAAATGTCGTACGCTAGAGAGAGGATCTGCAAGGGTGCTTACCATTTTATCGAGTACATCCCACCATCCAGTTGGAAATTCGTTTGCTAATGGAAAGAAGGGCTGGGAAACTTGACTTTCGACAAATGGTACACGCGTTCGGAAGAATGTTTTCCAGAACTTTCCGATCGGAATGACACATAATAATTCTTTTCCAACCGGAATTTCACATTTGTTTCTGGGTAAATGATAAACACGCCTAATATCAGCCGACTCGACTTTTCTGAATTCGAAAATCTAACTTTTTATTAATTTGACAACTCCTTCAGGACATTGCATTGCACACCTTCGTAGCATAAGTGGCATTTGATGCATTTGATTTTTAAATGCAGACTCATGCACGAAAGCATTGCTATATAGGATTCAAAACTTGCTAGATACCTCATTGTCCACTGGCGATTTTGGTGTAGCATTTTCGAGAAATTTATGAGCAAAGGATTTTTGGTGGAAAATATTATATACAGGAAAACCTAAACAAACAACAGGCTCACTTAATTAAACGTTTACTCTGACTGGTACATGAGAAGACAGTTGAAATACTTTGTGTTAAAACAGCATAACGAAAAGTAAAACTTTTGATGTGATAGAAGTCCCGGCTGATTCGGGGGAAATGCAGTGAAATGCAATCTGATTAAAAAAGAGCGAATGTTTTGCGCGCAAGATTCTTGGGATTCTTGTCCAGTGTCAGAATAGACACTATAGTTTAATTTATTCTCTCACTGGAAGACCAAACAATAGTTTTTCTCTCTGTTGAGAATTGATAACTTTTGTCATGCAAACATTTTTCATTATTTAAATTTGACCTCCTGTCAGGGAATAGGTGAAATGGTCTATAGAGAGCTATAAGCTAACATTGCAAGAGACGGTAAAATCCGGTATTAATTAGTGTGGAATATGTTTTTTCTTCAAAAACTTTCAACCTTCATGTGTACAAATATCAAAGAGAATTGGTAAGGATGATTGGTGATTGAGAGTAGACACTAGTAGAACATGGAGAAAATTGGGAAAAAATCCTTCCACGAGTAACAAAACTTGCTCGCAAAGGCCATCTGGGTAATTTTGCACCCTTGCTCGATCTACCACAGTAGCCGAATGATGAGCCCACCTAATAAAGATTTAGAATTAATAATTACTTCTTATTAACCGAGAGCGCAGTTATTACGTGAAAATATCATGCCGACTAAGGTCTTGATAGTGCGGAGCGGAGCTTTAATATACATTTTAGGTTTAGTCAAGATGAACTGTATTCTTCGATGTAGAATAACACACTGACAAGCATAAATCATCCAAATATTAAAACATTTAAAAGTACTTACTTTACTGACGTTTTGAGTCTTGGGATTTGCCTCAGAATTATTCTTGAAATAGGAAATGTTTTGATGATCATCCAGCAAAAGGAACAGATCGAAAAATCCGCATAAACAATCATTGGCTTAACTTCTTGACGTTGAAAAGAAGCTTCATGCACTGAGGAATGTTCACAAAAATTTATTCTTTTATTTTTTCTTTCTCTGTTTATTTATGAAATCATTATTAAGATTACTGGATTTTGATTGGTTCTGCTATTTCCCAAAGGGTTTGGGACGATAGTATTAGCATCATAATGAAACTTCGCCGAATAGACTACCCCGAATAGACATTATAATCATTAAGTGTCTAGATAGCGTAGTGGTCTAAGGTGATATCTAAAGGTATGGATTAGGGTCCGGATATCGTCTCCCTCCCTGGCCTTCGGGCTAAGTCAACTGTAATATGTAGCACCGGGATAGCGTGGATGGGGCCGAAATCTTCATCCGTAACGTAAGTCGATTCGATGTCTCAGCTTCTATGAATGTCTCGGGAGAATCGTCCCAAAATTTAATTTTCATTTTTTTAATTTTTCTTGAATCATTTACTTTCCGTTCATTGTGTCCGGGGGGACCGACTTAGGAGTTCTAGGTTCGAGCCTCGTCAGCGTCATTTCTTCTTCCTTTTTTCTTCTTTTTTCCTTTCCTTTGTTCGTTAATTCTTCTTCTTCTTCGTTTTTGAATATGTAGACTGCTTTTTTCCTTAATTAATGCTGATGTTTTTCTGCTATTTTCACTAGTATTCAATCTCGTTCTCAGGCCTTTCTCTTTGCTCGGATAAGATTACTGAATATAAATATTTATCCAATGGATCGATGAAATGATGGTTTACAAAGCTATATCCGCTGACGTCCACTGGATATATAAGGGTTTATTCAATGGATATCGCGCGTTGCCTTTGGATGGTACTTTGGGTTGCAAGGTTAGCGTTGCATTTTTGATTTACCGCTCGCCTTTCACCCATGGACCTGTGGTCCAGGTTCAATTGCCGGCTCAGACGATCGATACGTGAACTGAGTTTGTTTTGTTGTTAATTTGTTGTTGTTGTTTGTTGGAATTTGGTTTGGTTTGGTTTGCTTGAGTTCTCCGGATTTTCCTCAGCCTGCTTTTGGCCTGGGGTTTGAACACCTATGTAATAAATGCAGCACCGAGTCTTAGGGGGTGTCTACATGGCACTAGGATCATCCTAGCAAGCGAACCATGCAACTTTTACTTTTACATGCCCGAAGCAACCGAAGCCGAGTTAAAAGAAATGAGTGATCGATTGCTCGTCCTAGGTCACCCGAACTACCAAAGGAGCCCCAACATTAGCGTTTCCTAATCCTAGCTGGCGAAGTATCTCTCCTTTTTTCCATTTACATGACCGAAACATACTCCTAGTACTAGGATATTTCTACCGGCGCGACATGATGATCCTAGTAACCGAAGCGAAGACACAATAATTTCCATGCATGTAAACAGAATGCAGTAAATGTATAGCAGGTAGGATGATTCGCCTGCTAGGATGATCCTAGTGCTAGGATGATCCTAGTGCCATGTAAACACCCCTTTAGAACAAGATTCATTCAGTTGAATGGGTGGCGCGTTGATTTGAGAAAAGATAGTGGAGGATAAGGCCACGAGAAAAAACGTCAGATTGAATATAAATACACACCTTCCATTGCTCAAGTACATGAAACTTGTTCCTCTTAGTGTGCAATGCTATTGCACATCTCAAACATAAATACTGTCGAGGGCCACAGTATTTACATCGGGTTGTAGCAACAGCTTCTTCGGCAGTTGACACACTTTACGTTATCTGGTAGTTGTTGTTCTCCTATATACGAAGTGAGCAACTTCTCCCGTATCTTTTACCAGTGTTCTGAAATACTTAACACACGTTTTTGTTGTTTTGTCGTGGAAGGCTGATATAAAGGACTATCGAGCGCCAAATTTTGATCATGTTCTGCTGGACTGTTCGTACTCTCGTTGTTTTTATCGTTTTTATGCGACTGCTTCCCAGGATCGACTGTTAGCGGAATAGATACGGTTGTCTTTCTTCCATCGCGCCCAATATTTTTAACTTTCAATGAAACAGGCTTCAGTCTACGCATTTTACTCGTACTCAAATGCAGAAGTAGGTAAAAGAAAATAAAACAAGCTCGAGCTCCGAATCTTTAGATTCATCAGTGAAGAGATTTGATTGGTCGAAATGTTTATGAATATTTAATGAGTTGCTCAAATGACTTAGATGATCAGTGGCTGCGACCCATTGATTTAAATTTATTTTACCTGGGTATTAGCCATTTAATGAATAAATAGATAGATAAATAAGCAAATAAACAAAAAAGACGGAATTAAAGCTAAAGTTGGTGGACACGTTTTTCGCAGTGTAAATGTAGGAAATAGCATTTTGTCAAAAATAAAATTTGCTAAAAACTTAAAGGGGGACGACGATCAAAATCGGTTAAAATTGGAATTGGATTATTCCTAGTTGAAGTAACTCAGTGATGACAATAAATGCATATGAAGAATTACTTTCCCAAAAATTCTGCATTTTAAGCTCATTATCACCGAGAAATTTGAATTTATAAGCCAAGAGAACAATAGGTTTGAGGACATGACGTCATTTACTCACAATTTAACTGATATAATATACTTGATAATTTTGATCTCTCTCTTTTGAATATAAATAAAATATGTTGCTGTGTGATTATGGGAGCCATATAGCTAAGTTCAACCGAGTCTCAAGTCATTTTCAAATTTCATCGTCGTCCCACTTTAACATCAACACCGCTTTTGAGAAATTGTGCACCATGCAGTAAAAACTTAAGTGAAAGCATATTTTGAACAAAGTGTCCCCAAGTTTGCCGCTTAAGTCCCCACAAGTCAGTGATCGTTTGTTTACCAGGTCCCCACAAAAATGTCCACAACTCCAAAAGTGAGTTACGCTCAATTTCTAAGAGTTTATTTAGTTGTGGATTGAATCACCTACCCGTAACACTGATTATTATTACGAAAGCATATCGTGTACAAGATGTCCCCACAAGTGGGTTTGTGACTTAAGTCCCCACAAGGAAATGATCGCTTGTATGTTTGTTTGTTCGTTTTTGTTTGTTCGTTCGTTTGTTTGTTTTCGTTTGTTTGTTTAATTTGTTCGTTTGTTCGTTGGTTTTTCTGTTTATTATAATTGGGTTGGTTTTATCGTCAAGAAAATCGACGACCCTTCATGGAACCATCTTTAGTAATTTATGGAAGAAAGTATTTGGCTCCCTCGGCTTATCATAGAAAGATTGGAAGCCCCGAACACATGATGTAACCTTTGCTACAGCGTTGCGCGCAATACAGTTGCACCGTGTGTCCACCCCTGCGACCGGTTGCGGGAAATTGTTGTGTTGAATTGAGTTCTAGCTTTGCAACAGTTGCATGCAACACAACGTTGAAAGACAGGAAAAGCCGCATTGTGTGTCTGGTTCTTGTGGATATCAAAACAACATCGAAAATGGACGATGATGATCGAGGACCAAGGTAGTTATAGATCTTTGCGTTGCTTTGGGATTGTTGCTCATTTCGTTTGAGATTTACTCTAAGTAGAAAGGCCGTCAAAGATATTGGTGATTAAGGTAAATTACAGGATGTCGTCGCCTACATTTGACATGTGTATGAGGAATGTTTAGCTAATCAAATGATTAAATGTTTAATAGCACACGGAAAGTATCATGCGTGAGTAATGATTCGTTCGATGCGTTGCATTATTACTCATTTCGTTTCAGATGTAACCTACCGTAGACAGGCTATCAAAGATATAATTGATGATTAAGGTACGTTACAAGATGTCATCTGTATTGTCATATGTATGAGTAATGTATAGCTAATCAATTGATTAAATATGTAATAACTGATGACAAGTATGCGTGTAGACGACGACATCTTGTAACGAGTTATACCAAGATGGCACGCTATGTAGACAGAAAAAAAAGCTTGCTTTTTGTGAATCCTTTCTTCCTTCGTCGTTATGTATGTCTGTGAGCCAAATTTGAAGTGTGTCCTGCGACTTCGATACACTAAAAGGGACCATCTAGTCCAGTACCCATCAGCACTCGTTTTAGCCCGCCCCGCAGGCAAGCCTAAAAAAACGTACATGCACACATGCGCATGAGTTTGATGTAACCAGGAAGTCAACGTAAAATTTGAGTACATCGGTAAGGTCTTCTGTTTTGCCTCGCTTAGCAGTCAAAAATGACTCCTGGGTCGACTGAACTAAGAGAATATATATTACGTGAAAAATTCAAAATGGCGGACGAAAACTGGACCCCCTGCAGCAAAACAAGAAATAAGACTCGGTCAGAGGTGCTTATACTTCATTTAAAAAAGGTAGCCAATCACAATGCTGTCCTCAACGTTTTTCACTGACGTGTATTTTATAAGCTAAGGAATACAATCATTTGCTACTTTTCCTCTTTTTTCTACTTCGAGACATGTCTTATTAAAATGACATGAATATCATTAAATTGGAAATATCATCTGGAAATCTGAATAAAAACTTTTGTCTAAGAATGGTAATTATTCATGCACCTGATAAAGAAGCTAATAGAGAGGGTTTTGGTGGACTTAATCGAAAATCTTCGCTACTGAAGGGGTCAAGAAGGGGGATGAACATGAAAAAGTTGGAACCTTTTGGAAGGGGAAAATTCCTCTCAACAATTTGTCATCTAAAATGTCTAATCTGTCTAACACTTCTGAAGGGTTTTAAGTGACAATCGAGTGGTGCAGATTATCAGCTGAAATGACTTAGTGATGAGGCTCTTAAGAAAAAGTTCTTCAGAACATCACTCACCAAAGAAATCATGTATTAACAAGACTTAATCGATGGATGAAAAATTCAAAGAAAATGACTAACTTGTATTTATATTAAAACTACATCATCAACTTTGTTTACTCTATATGTGGAATAATGTTTATTAGCTGTGTATTAAGTTATTAAGTTGCGTGGGATTTCCTTACTAAAAGAGTCCTAAAAATCTTGTTTTCAAAGGCTTTCGCTCGTAAAGTTTGCTTGATTTCCCTCGGAGTTTTACTGCTCAGTTTTCGTGCCTGGATCGTAACATCTCAGCAATTTTGATACATGTACATTGTTGAAGCAGATCGATGAACTAATAAATAAAACGAATTTCCCACGAATGTTCGTTTTGTGCCGTTATATTCTGTACCCAAATAAATTACTATTCTATCAGGCTCTAAGTCACCGATATAATACAATTCTTAATTTGCTTTACAAAAACACGATTTTAAGTTGTTTATCTGATATGCACACAAAAAGCCATTCATTAAAAAGAGCTATGTTTTCCATTTTATCATTACAGTTCAGACATAATTTCTTTGTTTGCCCTTCTATTCAATTAAGTAGAGCTTTTCAATTAAAGAATCGGACTCACCTGAATTGCTTAGACCTTATCATTTAAAGTTTCAATGCAATAAATGAAAGCAAATCAACACAATATCCTATCTCTAATACAACAAAAGGACGTTGAGATGTTGGCACAGCGGTTGGGTGCTCCGGAACCGGAGTTTCGCAGTTCGAATTGACAGTAAAGTCAACTGAGAACTTCGAGATTATCGAGAAAAACAAACATAGTAGCTTATACGTTAATGAAAATATTCCATTATTGGTTCCATGGATACTTCTTATTAGCAATTTCTCGATTGCTTGTTGATGTTGATTCTTGTAGTAACAATAATCTGAATAATGACAGTGTTATAGCTATAAGGACGTTTAGTGGACTGTTATCATATCAAACTTGGTTTTGATAGTACTGTGTAGTCAACCGTTTTCAACAAAACATGTACTGGCAATTTATATTCGTTTAGGTCTACAAATCTACACTGATAAAAGGAGTCTTCTCATGAGGTGAAAATCTTTTGCGATTTCCTGTGGACTACGTTCAGATTTCAGTAGTACTTCAAATATTAAAAACAAAATTGTTTCTCATTTCTGTATATATTCTAATGCAGTTGCAGCGGAGTCGTTTTATAGCGAGCAAAAACACGGCTCTTAAGTTCATATTGTGATGGTCTAGCTCGGGAAAACTGCGCTTCAGGAGAAAAACGTCACCAAGTGGGCTGTCATTTTTGGCGGTAACTCTCTAATTCGTACCATATTTAGCGGCTTTTTCTCACACGAATAAAACCCATTTTTAGCATTAATTTTTATTGAAAGAGCCGGCACAATAAAATAATGCGCTTCGCAGAAATTACAAAGAGTTCAATTACTCTCAATATAGTTACTTTATCTGTAGAGTATCTTTAACAGTTGGGTGCATTCTCTATATACATGATCCAACTCTCCCAAAGCGCTCTTAGTATGTTTTCCTTAGTGTAATATAAATAATAGTTCTCTACCATCCTTAGCATACAGGGAATGATTTGTACATGCAATCAAGGAGAAACATTCAGTTTTCACTTGACAACCAACAGCTGAGCTTGATAGATAATGAATTGAGTATTTCCGAACTTCATCACTGTTGATGTAAGGAACTTTTCCCGAAAATCTAAGGAATATAAAAAGGACTACATACTCTGTAAGCAAATACAAGCATGTTAGCAACTAAATTTAGAATTTTTTTGAAAAACAAAACGCTAAGAAATCGAGCAAACTTTTTAAAATATATAAAATATCATAGAGAGAAAATACGTCGACTTTTCGGCGCTGTCAAAACATCAACTGAATTATGGACAAGAAAAAAACCTGGTGAAAGATGAGAAAAATAAAAACTTCTTAAGTTTTTGAGATATTTTATAAAAGTTGAGATTTTGATGTCGTCTGAGCTATGAATAGTTAAATTTTGACGTACAAAAACTGAATTGAGCATCGGGAACGTTCTCACATCTTTGCAAAAAAATGAATTCGATTCATCGAATCACCACCTTGACATATCATGATAGAAAAGGAAATTCAATCCGATAGAAACTACCTTGAAAACTATATATCGTAAAAGCTAAAATGTGATATACTTCACATGGCAAAGAATCATTTAACCAAAAAAGCTCACTCACTAAAGGTAAAATTCTGTTTTATTCGAGACTGCGAAAGTGAATTTAACATCTTGCTATAACAACAAAATTTTCTTGTGTGTTGATCTAGAGTGTAGAACATACACTGTGCGCCGGGCGACGAATCAGCCAATCGCAAAGCGTCTTTTGTTGACAAGATTTCGTTGCAGATGGCCGCGAGCCGGTGAAGTATTGGAATAACTAAACAGACTATTTAATTATATGCATCTTTAGCTGTTCATCCAGTATAGATACAGGTTGCGAGTAAAATCAATCTATTTGTTTTACCAGATGTTCAATACTCAATACAGGACGAAAACAGGCGACAAAATCTCGAGGTATATAAGGATTATTCTCTAGAAGATTTTCCAGTCTTGAGAATTTTTAAAATCACAATCTTGATAACAGTTTTCGTTTTGATCATTTTAGGAAACTCGGAGATGCGTTTCTCTGAGTAGTTTAAAAAAGAAGGAATTAACAATGGCTACAAGATGGATAGCGTTCTGGATTGTAATTTTGAAACTACCTTCGTCTCCGAGCTTGGCGCTGGCACCTTGTACTTCGGTTGGTGAGTAATTGAGCAATCATACATCAGATCGTAACAAAACTTTAAAAAAGAAAAAAAAAAGCATATGATTTCGAGCGAAATAGTGTCTGGTTGCACAGTTACTTTTGGAGGTTTTAAGGGATAAAAAAATGTAAAAATCGCGAAATGGCAAAACTGACATCAGAGCAAACAGGTGACACAGTTCTCCGACCCGTGGCGACTTGCTGGCAAATCGTCCAAAGAGAGAACTATAGAACTCTACCGTCCGGTCTACAGAACTTCAACATTCGTTTAGATTTTACCTGTTTCTTCGGTCGTAAAGTAAATGAAATATAAAACTACTGCAATTACATTTTCGTTTGGGCATTTCGTGCGGCAAAAAATGCTTTAGGATTCACACTGTGTCGCACAACAGTCTCACACTACAAAATTGCAGCTTATTTTTAATATTTATTCATGCTCTGATCCGACGGCCAATTGCTCTAAACCATGCAGCGAGGAAGTTCAGCGGCCATCAACCTAATAGACTGTTTCATTACACCTTGATCGATAGTAAACTTGTCATGATATAATTCTTTCGGGAGATAGCTGATAACTTTTAAAAACGAAGATCGGAGTTCTGATTGATTGTCGGTCAGCAATCATAAGTTTCCGTTATAGATGAGTCGTGTGAATTCTACTAGTTACACTTTCTAAATCTAAACAAAACAAACCGGAATTTGTGTGTATTCGTATTCTAAGACAGTCAAGCAATTACATCAAATAGGTTTCTATGAAATTCGAAAACATTGCAATTTCTATGTCCTGAGGCTCAAAAACCCGAGATATGAATGAAATGGAAATCACTGGCTAGTTGTTGACTGAAAGAGACTCACGACAGAGATAAGATCTTTCAACTCTTTGTGTTTAATTCGTGATACGGAGAATCATTATCAAGCCTCCTTTGTCGATGGTCTTCGCTAAGTAAACTTAACTCTCAGCTCTGACTATCCCTACACTCCGCAATATTTCAAAAATAAACTCATCCTTTCGCACGTTAATTCATAGAGAAAAACAGAAAAAATCTGGAGCCAAAAACATTTACATAAAGCAACTTACTTAGCTAAATTAGCACTGTTAATTCTTAAATTCCTAATTTTAAATGTTGTTGTGAAATCGGTCGTAGATTATTGCGACTTCTAAGGCAAATACGGTATAAAACTTGCTAAATACCATCACCATGGTAACAAAAGACACCTTTCACATTTTCTACCTAATTTTTTTGTTTTGTCCTTAGCTTTCTGCTTTCTCCTTCAAAGTAAAAATTATGTTTATTTCATTTTTTTAAAGATTCTCTACACCTTGGATGCTTTGCTGAAAAACCTTCCAATCGAGAGTTTTTGGTTTCAGCTGGTAATTTCAACATTACAGATTTAAGTCCTGGACTTTGTGTAGATCTTTGTGGGAGCCTCTCGTACAAGTTCTCGGCACTGCAAAATGGAAATTTCTGCTTTTGTGGGGATAGCTACGGCAAATATGGCGCCGCGAGCACCTGTGATAAAGTTTGCTCTGGAGATGTCAAGACGTTTTGCGGTGGCGATTTGGCGAATAATGTGTACAATGCTACACCTTTTATAGGGAAGTTTTCCATAACTAAGCCCAGTAAGCCGTTTACGCTTTTTGATCAAGCTGATGTAGTAGTAACATTTACAAATGGCACTGCTAACGATCTTGGAGTTTCTGTGGATGTTGGTGAAGGGACAGGGTTTTCAAGCTTTCAAACTGTGCTAAATAAGCACAGCTATCGTCCAACAAAATGGGGCAGAATGACTTTGAGGGCTAAGAACTCAGTTGGAAAAGATTTAAGGACAATTCAGTATGAAGTCCAAATCGTTTCACCAGTAAAACATCTAAAGCTAAAGTGTCCAGAGTTTGTAGAAACAAGCAAAAAGTTTTACTGCAATATATTGGTCTATCAAGGAACAGACATGACTGCTAAATGGAGATTTGCATCAGGGCTCTCGGGCGATCAAACTTTGCCAGGTAAAAGATATCTCTCTTATTTTTTGTTATTTGTCTTAATGTTTTACAAAAACTTTACTATTTGATTATGCTATCTTTGAAATTCACGTCCGCTACGCCGAGAATTGATGTTAACTTCTAATTCGGACAGATTTTTATTCAGAGTGACATTTCCGACGTCGGATTGACTTTGGCTGTTTTTAATAACACGCGATTGGCTAGATTTTGAGGGGGGAGGGAAATCAAGGTACTAGCGTTTACTTGGCTCAAGATGCGATCATTTTGTTTGAACAGAAGAGAGCAAATAGAATAAATGAAATATTTGCCTTAAGCAGGTAATTTTCAAAAATTCATTAAATCGATATGCTTTGATGAAGGATATGAACTAGAAGAAAAGTCTTATTGAATTAAGAATATTTAGAAATGATTAATACAAAGAATTTCAAGCCATCTAAATTTTGCTTTTAATTCGAAATAAATTTCCTTCAAAATTCAATGTAACTCTAAAGCGCTCTTCTTTGAAACTTGCGTCATTGTCCTGTTGCTTAGAAACCATTTATATTGTCATAGCAGCCAGCTTTTCAGAAATTAGGGAAATTGATATGAAGGATTCAATTAAATCTGGCATTTCTCATGAAACTAGCTCATTCAAACATCTTCATTCGCAAGGAGGGCATTTGAAATGAAATGGTTTTTGCACCAATGGGAAAGCCTGCAGTGCTTTTTATATGAAAACCAATTTTGATATATGAAGTGCATTGCAGCAACTTGCAAGACAAAACCACTGAATATTTATGTTTCGAAACTGAATATCCTACATTGATCAGATGTAACTACGTACTAATAATGGCTAGATAACCTAAGGAAACGTATCAATTTCTATTCCATATACCTATTCCTTCAACCTGACAATGATCGATGATATATTGAGGCTTTTTGAGCTTTGAATTAAATTTACTCCATTTCGAGTGCATAATTGTTTTGTATATTGAAATAGAAGTGCCAAACAACTTAGAAATAATATGTTAAATTGTTTGTGTGGTCATTTCCTTGTTACTAGATGATCAGGGCTTATCTAGTCCACAAAAGCCCTATTTTTTCAGTCAAAATCCTATTACGGTATTTTATGCTTTGTTTTTTGTATGGTGCTTTTTGTTATCTTTAGTATAATTCCATGTTGATAGTGTGCTGCTTTTCATTTTCTGAACACTAGATTTCTGTTTTAATTTGTCACCAATTATAGAGATTTTACTGACCCTCAAATAAACAGAAATTTGACGTTTCAGTTTCAATAGATATTCTAGGCAAAAAATAAATAAATAAAAAATAAATAAATAAATAAATAAAAATAAACACACAAAAAATTGATCGATTGCATTGTCGACGCCGAGGTGGGGCTTACTGGAAAAAGAAGAGAATATTTAATTTATTTTCATTAAGTATCTTTCTTTCTTTCGTTCTTTCGTTCTTTCTTTTTTTCGTTCTTTCTTTCTTTCTGTTGTTCTTTTGCTCTGTCTTCATTCCTTTCTGTTTGTCTGTCTTTCCCTTTTTCTTTCTTTCTTTCTTAGTTTTTACTTTCTTTCTTTCTTCTTCTCCTTCATTCATATCTTAATTTTCCGGGAAATTTTAAACTCTATTTCATTTCATGAATTACACAATGAATTACACAATGCCTGGATTGACAAGCATTCTTTTAAGATATATTCTGAAAATCTCAAAAACAAAAACAAAAAAAAACAAAAAAAAAACACTACTACTTCCTCTCTTCTAATTGCTTACACTAATGATTTGTACTCCTAGTGAGGTGGAGATGAGCAATATGTTTTTACAACACCGCGAACTCCAAGCTATTAATTTCTCGCTAGATTGTTTAACATATAACAATATATAGCTATTTCAAAAAAGGTTGACGGGGCGAACGGCGAATGGCGATCAGCGATTGGTGATTGCACGACCGAAAGGAACGGTGGTCACGCTATTAGACCACTATCCGGCGCGGAAATATGCATATGCAAGTTTCAGAGAAGAGTTTCAGCGTGTAACAGCGCCATAAGAGAGCGAAACTAGTATTGATATCTGCGCGATGTGTTATATTATAAAGGTTATATTTAGTAACACTGAGGAAGTTGACGCCATCTCGCGCGCAAACAATGAAATTTGATTGCTGGAGGAGAAACAGTTGGTATCTGCCAGCATGTAAAAATCAAATTCGCCATTATTTAAGCACTTTGCTTGCGTAATATGGCGTGTGGTAAGTAGCTAGATGGCGAACAGATCTTTACCGAAAGATCTATTCACTTTCTCCAACCTTAGGGGGTGTTTACATGACACTAGGATCATCCTTAGCTAGCACTAGGATCATCCTACCTGTCATACATTTACTGCATTCTGTTCAGTAGAATGATCCTAGTACCCGAAGTGAAGACACAAATTTCCATGTAAACAGAATGCAGTAAATGTATAGCAGGTAGGATACACAAATTTCCATGTAAACAGAATGCAGTAAATGTATAGCAGGTAGGATGATCCTAGTGCAGTGCTAGGATGATCCTAGCGTCATGTAAACACCCCCTTAGTACCTATGTAGTATGTACTTTTTTCATTTTCTTCAGTTTTGTTTTCATTTATTCATTCATTCATTCATTTTTTATTTCTTTCTTTCTTGACTTGACTTTGACTTGACTTTTTCAACAAATTTTTACAAACTATTTACAAATGTACATCAAACATATCTAATAGGTAAAGGATGCTCAGAATAACTATGAAGCTAATCTAGCTGAGCATCCACATATATTATTAAAACAGGTATACAGCAAGTTGAAAGGACGAGAGGAATATAAGACAAACACATGCACATGCACAGACAAAAAGAAATAAAAATAAAAACGTTACAATATAAGAAAATACCAGCTGGAAACTCAGAATATATTTTAGTGATGTTTAGAGGAATGAAATATTGTTTAATGATATGACTCTAATACAAATGATTTTACTTTAGATTTGAAAGATTTTGGAGAAATTTTTTTGAAATCTTCATTTAGTTTATTCCAAGCAGTAATGGCTGAAAAATGTATATTGAAATTGTCATAATTTGTTCAAACAGGGTTCATATAGTAGGGCTGCCAGCCTCAGTTGTATTGTGTTGGACCTGTACAGAAGTGACAGAATTGATTGAAGTAATTTCAAAAGCTTTTGGCAGAAGGTTGTTATGATATTCATACACAAATAAAACATTATGGTAGTGAACTAGGTCAGTCAACTTAAGTATATTGAACTGTTTGAATATAGGTTGACGTTCTGAGTGTTCATCTGGCTTAGAAAATGTGATTATACGTACTGCTCTTCAGTTTCGGTAGGGTAGGTCGGGTAGGGTAATAACTGTGGCCTCAAATTTGATAAATAATTATTATCACGTAACAGGCCATATGTTAAATATGGATATATTAAACTATAGTAGAGTTGAATTAAAATATTATTATTAACAAAGTGTCTAATTTTAGATAATATTCCAATGCTTCTTGAGATCTTTTTACCCAGTTCATGAATGTGAGTTTTCCAATTTAGATTTAATTGAGTCAAAAATAAGCCCCAAATATCTAACTTGTTTGTCATTAACAATTGCTTGATTGGCAGATACTTGAATTTTCCGTTTTGAGTTGCATGGAATATCATATTACTAGTTTTTTTTTAATATTTAAAGATAATTTGTTGGCAGTTAACCAGTGGTTTACTCTTGCTAATTCAACATTCAACTTATTTTCTAAGTCAGCTAGTTTGGAATCTGATAAAAATAGATTTGTGTCATCTGCAAATAAATGAAACTCTAAGACCTTGGAATACTTTGGCATGTCATTCATTGTATAGCATATTTCTTTCTAACATTTTTTCCTTCTAGCTTTCTTTCTTTCTTTTCTTCTCTCCTTCTTTCTTTCCCTCATTCTTTGAAAGTAAGAAAACCCTTACAGTTGTCGTAAAGGAGAGAGAGATCTAACTGCTATAAATCATATACCTAAAACTGAGTATTTTAAAGTGTCTTTCACGTGTCTTTCTCCTTGCCGTATCCCTCCCTCACATTAGGCTTATGGAGGCCGCTATTAGTATTAATATATATATATATTTATAAGTGTTGTATGTATGTCAATTTTTTTTTCTTGTTCGTTGTTGGGGGCAACCTTGCCGGGACCCTTTGAGTCCGTTAGTTGCTCCCTCACCTAGTTTCAAACTGTGCTATTTTGTAGTTGTGTCTTTTCAGTTCGTTTTGTTTTCTCTCTTGTTTTTGTAAATTTGTGAACTAAGTGGAAGCTTCTAAATAAAATAAATAAATAAAAACGTATAAAGATACAAAGGCTTGGAACTCTCTCCCCGAAAAACTTAAAACTATAAAATCGAGCTCTGTTTTCAAAAGAGCTATTAATACTTAGTGTAATTTTGAAATGTTTTATATATAGCTTATTTAATTCTGTCAACTACATTACGGCTTTCATGTAAAGAACTCACTCTTTCTTTTTTTTTTTTTTTTTTTCTTCATTCTTTCTTTTTTTTTATCATTGTTTTCTGTTCAGGAATATATTCCTTTGTTCAGAACTTTTGTCATTATACTATTGGTCTAAATTGCCTAAAACTTGCATTGAATTCTTGGATTGCAATATCATACCCAGGAGACTCGGTGAATCGAACAAAAAAAAATTCTTCAGAAATGCTCTATCTCTTGTATAGAAAAAGCTCATTTGCTTCTAGAACTTTTTCGAGTATATTATAAATAGTTTATCAATGCAAATGGTTTTTCGTGCAATTTAGATTAAATTTGAGCCCGTGCGTTGGGTTTCAAAAAGCTCAATGCAAATTGCACGTACAATTTTGAATCTTAAAAAGTATTATAAAGTCCGTACTCATCTATATGAGCAATTGACAGTGTTTCTAAAAATTTAATAATATATGTTAGCTTTAGTAATACCATTGTGTCAACTGTGACGATAAATAAAATAGCAACAAAGCTGCCGACCTCCTCAAAGAATTATTTGGCATAGTCGTGTCTTGAGAGTTTATTATATTTTGCATGTTGTGCTGTCTAAAGCAAATTGTTATATACGTAGTTTTTGGAGGGTAGGGAGCTTTCTGTATAGAACATGTACAAATAGAAGGTAATTGAATTAAAAGCTCATTTCATGAATGAAGCTCTTAAGGTTATCCTTGAATAACCTTTTCTTCTCAAGACTGCGCATGCGCATTTGAATTTCGACGCCAGCCTCTCTTATCAACTCATTAATAATTCATTAGAAACGCAATAGGAAGCTAGCACTATCTGCGGTCCTTTGCCCGCTGATTTGAATTCGAAACCTAGCTTTTCCCAGTCACAAAATTCCAAAGTCGAAAAAAAATTCTTTTTGGCCTGGAAAAATCCAAGATCCCAATATATGATTAATTTCAGTAGCTATCGCCTGCTGCTCCAATAAGAGCAAAAACTGTGTTTTGTTATGCAATAAACTATGTTTGCATGTAGAAAACAATATGATACAAGGAGAAGACTTAGAACGATAGTAGTCAAATACTTGAAGGTTATTACTTGAATGTTTCTTAGGATACATTTGAAAAGAAAAACCGGTAACATTAATATGTAGCCTTGGGCACATTACTTATATATATATTCAGTTTACTTATATATATGCAGTTGTAAATTAGTCAGTGGAGTTTTCAAAAGACCTGTCAGTTTAAAGTCGGTTTGAGGCTAGTAACAACATAAGCAGCAACTGCACAGACATCAAGGCCTTCAGTCATTTTTTATATATAGTTTATAAACTTAATGTGGCATTCAGTTGATGATGCTTCTTGTGATTATGTTTACCTTGAGATGACAAAAAACGGATTAGAAGATGTATTATTGCTTTTCGTGACAGGAAAGTTTTGATGTGAAATTCCCTTTCAAATAGCGAACAAAGTGTACTCCAATCGGTTTTAGCGGGAGTGCTTTTTTCTCTGTTCCTCATCTACCTTTCCCTGGCCATGGTCAGGTGTATCTACTGATTGAAGACCCTGTAAAAATACATCTAACCGGCTGACTAATTCCAACTTAGTCAATGTAAGCATTTTCCCTCCAAAACGTATAATTTTTTATATACCGAACTGAGAGAAAATAGCAGCTGCTTTTTAAAATTCCTTTCATATTCAAATTGTACGAGAATATAAAAACATGCAATAGCTCGAAATTGCACAAGAAACTGAAAAGCTCAACTCATATAAGGATTTAGGCAAGTTACAGAGGTCTGAACGTCATCACGTACGCTCATTGGGGCTTAACGATGTCGACTTCGTCGTAAATGTTTTATTCCCCTCTTCACATACGTTTCTTTATTGATAAATTACCCTAAAGAGAATTTGATTTGCATTAACAGTAAGGGGTCACATGAAAGCTTTCTTAAGTGAGTCTTGAGTCTAAGTGATTCTAATGGTACTTAACATCCAACAAGTACACACATGCACGAAGAAGATTTGGAAGCAATAATTTCATTAAATTAAAAAACTAATTTTAATAACTATGATATAACAGAATGACTTGGTTTGTGTTTAGGCCCCCTTGGCCTTTCATGGGACAGGGCCGGGAGAGGGGGAGTGTCTAGTGAAGGGAGGGAGAGGAGGAGTGAGGTATCCAGGTGTGTAGGTTCGTTTTCGAGAAGCTTCGAACTTTTGTTGCTAGCAATAATAATATAATAATAATCTTTACTGACCAAACTTAGGATTGAAAATAATAATAATAATAATAATAATAATAATAATAATAATAATAATAATAATAATAATAATAATAATAATAATAATAATAATAATAATAATATCTAGTTTATTCAAACCCATTGCAGTGTAACGGCTGAATTACAGGTTGATGCGCCTAAATTATAACACATAGGACTAATAATTGTACAATGTACAATTGACTAATGACTAATGACTAATGACTAATGTACAGATATTTCGGTGAAAACTATTATTATCACTTGCGTGATAATACGACTGTAAATGCAAATGCATATAGATATCAAGTATAAATATAGACATTGCTGGATTAATCTAGGCAAAAAGGTTGATATTTAACAGTTACAAAGTTACAAATACGAATGGTTTACAATAACCATATAGTATGCATTCGTATTTAGTGACGCAATGATTTGTTATTATTTATGTTACAATTATGATAAAACATCATTTTATATGTATTATTACATTGTATTGGGTTTATTGAAGGGATGCAGATGATGGAATAATAAGAAAATTGTGGGGGAGGGGGGAGGAGAGTGGGGGAGGAGAGAAGAGGGGAGGGTCGAGAATGTTTGTTTTCTATAAAATGCTGTAAAATGTCAGTTACACCAGATGATGGTTCTACGAGTCGAAAGCTTAGAAATTAAAATCAAAATTAACATAGATGAAACAACCCAATACATTCAGCTATTTACTTTTAGATCCAGGATTCCTTGGTGTTGGCCCTTCTGTACCACAATGGACTATTACAAATATTGCCCCAGGCATCCGCTCTGGAGTTTTTTTGATGCCCTCATCAGTGTTCATTGAAGACGCAAGGGTGCTTGCTTTTGAGATTTACGGTCACACAGCTGGACCTGTCACTATCTTTGTAAGTAATATTGAATATCACAACACAAACTACAGTTTATAACATAGCTACAATCTTACGCGCGCTCTGATTGGCCAGAAAGCTATCAACTATTTGCCCATGGGCTGCACGGCGCGCGCACTATCTTCGTCATCATCTTTTTCAAATCGTTTGTTTTTAAGATGGCGACACATATAACGCGCGCTCTGATTGGTTGAAAAGTCTATGAACTATTTCCCCATGGGCTGCACGGCTCCGTTTCTAACGTTCTAGGCTCTGTTATAAATCAATTAGACAACAGAAAGCCGCTTGCCCATTGCGTTATAGACGCACTTGAGAAAATATAAAGAACTCTTAACAAACTAGAGTCGCACTCGGCTACGCCTCGTGCCACTCTTACGTTTGTTAATCGTTCTTTATATTTTCTCTTGTGCGTCTATAACGCCATGGGCGCGCGGCTTTCCGTTGTCTAATTGATAAATAGTGCACCTCATGTTGATGTAACCCTTTGTTATTCCAGTCAACTGGAGATCCATTAGCTATTTTTTCAAAGACATTACCATATGTCTGATAGTAAACAGTGACATGCACTATAAGTGAATTCCATATGACCAAGAGACCATAATACTAAGAGAGCGAAGCTCAGTATTGATGTCTGTGCCATGTTCGTGGCGGCTAAGGCTATTTTTAGTAACTTCGCCATCGCGCGCGCAAGGCTCTTAAACAATAGAATTCAAACGGTTCCGTCCGCGCGCACGTCAAAAATCAACTTCTATTGGTTGAGGGACTTGCGCGCGCGATGGCGAAGTTACTAAAAATAGCCTTAGCCGCCACGAACATGGCACAGACATCAATACTGAGCTTCGCTCTCTTAGTATTATGGTCTCTTGATATGACCTGGGTAATAATGAAAGGTGCAGGCAGTATTTGTTGATTGGTTTGTTTATCTGTTCGTTGGTTTGTTTGTTTGTTTTAAAGATGTTTACAAATTTTCAACAAAAGGAAGAGTAAACTAGTGTTTTGTACCCATGGTCACACAAAAAAATCCATCCATCTCACTTCATAATAAGCAAAATTGTAGGGCTACCGCTGCTATATATATTAGAACCTGTGTATCAGGCGTTCCACTGAGAGAATTGGAGGTGAGGGATTGTGGAAGAGAATGTGTTTGTATCTTTAATGCAATATGTAATAAAATATACTAATTGCAAAATTAAATTTCTATCACATATTCTAGGTCACGAGACCCTTGTGCACATTGGAAAACCACTACTGCATCAACAATTTAACATGCATTCCGTCGTCACAGAAATGCGCACTCCAAAACAACCAAAAATGCAGCTCACCAGAAGCACTGAGTCTAACAAGTTCATCATGTCAAAATCCCGCCATGTGTAACAGTAGTATTCCACAGCCTACAGTATACCAGTCATCAAGGCCAAATGCTGATCTAACCGTTGTCTGCGCCTACAGTTCAGTAGCAATCAACGTGGGTTATAACCTTTATGTAGTGCCCAGTGATAAAACGTGCGACACAAGAAAAGGGGATGTTCTAGGTTGGGCTACTGAAGGGATTGGCCGAGTCGCGCATCGAAGTGACAGCAAAAAAGTTCTCCAATACACTTCATTTGTAATAGTCAAAGATCACAATTTCACCAAAACCAGCACCCCTACAGAATTATCTGCTGAGTATCTACTGAGAGCGGTTTCATCGAGCGGTGCAGTGTTTCAAACCGAACACACCATAAGTAAAGAAGGATCTCACTTTTATCACGTTGATGTAACAAACAATGTGACATCAGTCCCTGTACACGCTGTTCAGGAGATCAACGTTCAGCAGCCTCTTACTTGGATTAAACCTGCTTACACACCAGGATTTGACTATTTTGGAGCCAAGAAAGGTGTTCCCGTTGAAATAGTAGCAAACGTTTCTGCAGCGACTAATGTGACTGTAATATCTAAGAACATTTCAACTGGGGAGCAAGCGTTTTCGTTCGCAAACCATGACAGTGGTGGAGGCGTGTTCTTTCTTGGTAAAACGATTTGTACGTTTAGTAATGAAGGGTACTTCACATACTACGTTCAAGCGTTCAATAAAATCAGCTCTGTTAATAATACCATCAGTGTTATAGTAGCTGGAGGAATTACTGGCTTAAAAGCTAACTTATCCCAACCTGACAAACCGGTTTACATAGGGCTTCAAACAGGCTTAGTGGCTTCTGTAGCTGTGGGATCCTTTGTGCGATATAAATGGATTATTTCAGGCAATGACAGCAATCTATTCATCAAAAGTAACTACACAACTCACATCTTCAGACATGAAGGGATTAACAATGTAACGGTAGTGGCAAGTAACCTGGCCTTCACGACTGTGACATCATTTCTGGTGAATGCCTTGAGCCCATTATCTCTCAGTGCACCGGCATGGAGTGCAGTCAATAAAGCAGCCACTTTTAATTGCACCTTAAACAACGTATTCTCGTCGCCACAGCATTACACCTGGAGTTTTGGAGACGGATCAAGCGAAGCTGGAAGCGAGAAAAAAATGGTTCAACATACTTTTACCAAAGCTGGTACTTATAATGTTAGCTGTGGAATTCTAAACCAGGTTCCAGTATCGACATACCAAAGTATTTTAATTCTTCAGCCAGTGGCAGGCTCATGTCTTAAACCAATCATCGGCGTTGAACTGCTGGATAATAGAACATTTACTGCACAGTATACAACTGGGAACAACTTGACATTTGATTGGGCAATACAAGCAGACGGCATAACTATGCTGGCAGTTTGTACTGACAATTCTTTTACCTACTATTTTAACAAACCAGGCTACTACAACCTAACTCTTAAAATTTCCAACGCCTTATCTTCAATAACTTGCTCCAGACAATTTATAGTGGAAGAGAAGATCACCAATGTTTCAATAAAAGCATATCCAAATCCCGCGCCATCAAACTCCACTGTGCGGTTTGAAATCCAAAAAGAGAATGGCACTAATGTCATCTATAAGATCTCCTTTGGAGATGGATTGTGCCTTCGAAAATTCGATGGACCTTTTTGGACTTACAATAGAACGTTTACTGCAAAGAAATGGCAGATTATAATGACTGTCAACAATTCTGTAAGTAGTGTGATTGTATTTCATGAGCTGACAGTTCAAGATGTAGTGAAAAATGTTGTTGTTCTCGTCAACTATGACGGTATCAGTTCGGGTCGTACGTATGTTGCTGTCGGAAAACAAAAATATTTACGATGCGAAGCCGAACAAGGGACGGACTTATCATTTTCGTGGTCGATCAACGGAAAAATCTTTGAAGACAAAGGAGTAGTCCAGAAATCAGGAAAATCAGTTGTTCAGAGAAATCAAACATTTAATACGGCACAAGAAATCAAAATCATTGCGGAGGCGTTCAATCTGGTCAGCAAACAAAGTTACTCTTTGACGCTCTATGCACAGGAGCCGATTCAAGACTTTGAGGTTCAAGCTGAAAAAGGGGTAATTTTGAATCATGAAATCGACATAAGATTTCATCAAAAAGGCCAAAATGTAGCCTACAACGTCAAGTATGACGACGGCAGCCCTGACGTCACTACACAGAACTCTTACGTCAAGAAGAGATTCAGCACTCAGAGAGTTTTCGTTGTCACGGTAACGGCTTTCAATCAAGTTAGCAATGTTACAAAAGTAAAAAGAATTGCAGTACAGACTAAGATCGAGGGATTGCATTGCTGGCTTTCTAAGCGAGAGGCTGCCGTGGGAGAGGAAATAAAAATATTTTGGACTATCACAAAAGGAAGTGACGTCAATTTTAATATTGATTACAACGACGGTTCCTCGCCCTATCAGGTGAATGTAACACATCTTCCAGTAGGGAAGAACTTAAATGTAAGTCATGCCTACTCGACAGCTAAAAAGTATCAGCTAAAAGTCACTGCTTCGAATTTTCTGCCCCAAATGAGTCGTAATCTTGAATTGTTCATTGAAGAACCCATCAGAAACCTTCATGTAATGAAACCAAGCTCTGTCGAGGTATATAAAGACGTCAAAATTCAAGCCACTGTTGAAAAGGGAACCAATGTTGAATATAGCTTTGATTTTGGTGATGGCTCAGATCTTATAAAAGATACCACTGGAGAGTTAACATATCAATATCGTTACCCGAGCGATTATGATATAAAAATCACAGCTAGCAACTCCATTAGCAGTGCTGTGAAAACCCAATCCATCCAAGTCAAAAATCCCACCAATGAACAACGGATTCATGGGCTCAGGGTGGTTATCAAAGCAACACCACTTGGTAATTATACATATATAAGAGTTATTTCCAATAGTGGATCAAGTTTCGACTGTACAATAAAGGGAGAAAACTTGGAGAAGAAACAGACGTATAGTGAGCTAAGAACACCACTAAAGCACCGATACGATAAATCAGGAATATTTAAAGTGAGCGCTCACTGTAAGAATAGCTTAAGCGAGGAAAGCGCCACAACGGAAGCCAGAGTGGAAATTCCCATCGAAGGACTAGAGTTTTTGCATGCTTCCTCTTCACGTGAGCTTGAGTTTGGAGTTTCCCACACTGTGAAGTGGACTTGGAAGAAAGGTAATTATGTTAAATGCACGGCCTACATCGACTTTGGTGGATCACGTAAACAAACCATCCATGATCTTGTTAATAGCATCGATCTTGAACCTAGATACTTCGCAGGCCCAGGAACCTATACGCTTAAGATACACGCCAAGAACCTGGTAACTGCAACTCAAATCATCTCTACTAATATTGTCCTTATTGAACCAATAACTGACGTTCAGCTCAAAGTCAACCCTTACATTCAGGTGAAATTCCCAACCATGTTGTTTCTGGATATGAAGACTGGTACCCAAGCTACCTCGGTGTGGAGTTACAGTGAGGGGAATAAAACCAAGGTTCTTGCGAGCAAATCAAATAATAAGTTCATTCGAGATATGGAAGATTTTGATTTACCTGGTATCTACAAAGTCAGTGTGGTAGTTTGGAATCGATTTAGTAGTAATAATATTAGCGCCTCTGCAACCATTTCAGTCGTAAAACCTATAACTGATTTTGAGGCACAAGAACTATATGAATTATCCTGGCCTTCCAAAGAAGTAGTTTTTCACTTCAACAACACCAAATCAGACGTTATACCAACTCAAGGTAAATACAGCTTCGATTTCGGAGATGGCAAAAAATCGCTGGAGTATCCAATAAATTCATCGCAGCTATATTTCTCACAACATCACGAGTACGAAAAGCCCGGATGTTATGGCGTCAAACTAAAAATTTCAAATACCGTTAGTGAACTCGGCATTGATATAAAAGTTAAGATCGTAGAGGCGATAGGAGACGTTGAGCTAGAGGCCTTCCACTCTGCTGAAAGTTCTCGACCGAGAGAACCAGGATTTGGCAAAGATAAGAACTATTTCCCATTGGAATTCCCTGTTGTCTTTCGCGTCAAACACTCCAATGGGTCATGCCTTCAATATGATTGGGACTTCGGAGATGAGAGTAGAGCGGATGATGCTATTGCAACCGCAACTCATCAGTACGCAATACCAGGCAACTATAGTGTTAGCGTGAAAGTCAGCAATAGTCGTGGTGCTATTGAAAAAACAATGAATATAATTGTCAAAAAATCGGTCATTGGTCTTTACTTGGTATCCAGTAGTCCAGCAAGACCCGGAAAGCAAGCTACATTTATTGTGTTTTGCGCTTATCCCGGGAACAACTCAAAGTTTCTTCTAAACACGGGTGATAACAAAGATATTACGGTACCCACACCAACTCTTGGAGCAGGAGAACAAGCAATGCAGAACTATATCAGCCCCTATATCACACTGCCATTTAATGCTACAGCATATTACTCAACGGTTGTTCACTATGTATACCAAACAATACATACCTATCAAGCGCATGTGGTGGCCTGGAACGATGTATCCAATCAGACCGCACGCACAACTATAGTTGTAACTAACTTGAATTGCCAGGTTCCTGAGATGGAGCTGTATGGCGGAGGGACGTCACTGCAAACAGCATCAATAGTTAACTATGGTCGGGAATTTACGATTAGCTCACAGACTAATATAAATTGCTCTGGAGCTCATGTGGATGGAGTAGAGTCGAGGTTTGCATGGAATGTCTTCAAGACGGACGCTTACTACGATAAAGATGCATCAATGCCTCCCAATGAAAACAGAATGATAAGGTAGATGACGTTTCAATGGCTTTTCATTTCTTTTTTCTTTCTGTTTTGTTCTGTTTGAAAGCCTGTTTGACTGTTTGCGTCCATATATGTCGACGTCTGTTTGTTTACTTTCTCTTCTACCTCCAGCCTGCTGTCCTTCCTTTCTTACTTCCTTCCTTGTTCTTTTTGCTGTAATCCGCTTAGTAATTAGACATCATTTTTGTTTCACATAGTTTGCCAAGTTCCGTGGTGGTCAACCAATCATCAATCACTCTACCAGCCCTTGAACCAGGCTACTACCTGGTACGCCTCTCAATCACATTATCCAAAGTAGAAATATCGAATTCCATGCAGCGCTACGTCCTGATTAAGACTCCTAAAGTTGCGGCACACATTAAAGGAGGGAGCGCACGGTCTCGAGGTTGGGAAAACGAAATTCTCCTCGATGCGTCCGATTCATTTGACCCGATGTATCCAGACAAGAACATGACATACGAATGGCGATGTAAACAAATCAAAAACCGACACCTTTTTGGAAAAGGAGGTTGTTTCGGCAGGGGAGATAGTATAGAGAATTTTGGACCAGTCTTTAAGATTCGTGCAAAAAGCCTTCTAGAGTCTGTCACGTACTCTTTTAACGTGACCATCACGCCACATAACGGAGAGAACCGAACTGGTTTTTACGTACAAGACATCGAGATTGTTCCTGGAAATCCACCCGATTTAAACATAAGGTAACTTTAGAAATTTGATTACACTTCATAAAGCTGAATGTTAGTGATAGTCGTACTTTGTCACGTGATGATATCATATCATCACACCACGTGACTATGGATAGAATGTACGCCAACTATAGAGCCAGATTATTGGAATGATTGTAAAGTAATGTGCTTTATTCGTAAAATGAATTCATTACTGTTTTGCAGATGTAGGTACAACTGTGGTAAAAAGGTAACGGCAGACGAACAATTTGCTCTCGAAGCTGTCTGTTCTGACTGTCATAACGACTCCACAGAAATGGAATATGAGTGGAGTGCAAGGGACTTGGGAAAATCCGAAAAAGAAAAGGAATTATGGCCATCATTTACACTTACTACCAAAACCATGAGATTTGTTGTTGTTAAAGAAGGTGCATTTCAAAAGGATGCAGAATATGTACTGAAAGTCAAGGCCAATCGAAAAGGAGGTAGGTTGCGTGACGAAGGCAGTGCGTGATCAAAGGTTTATAGACGACTTTCAAAAATGGCTGGCTCATTGTTCACGAGAACGAGGACGAGGACGAGGCCAGAAAGGCCTCCAAAATCACTAAGGCATCAAATGAGTCTAAGTATATCCTGTAAAATGCACAGAAAATAGTTATTTTAAAAGAAAGAGGAAAACATCGTCTTTGAATTGAAAGCAATAGAAGTATCGCCACGCTTATTTTCTGGTAACAAGGCCTTTGTGGCCTCGTTCTCGTGTACTAGGCCGCCATTTTTGAAAGTCGTCCATACGTTGCTCAAGTGTAGAGGATCATTTTACGTCTTTCCTAAATATGAAGCTACACACACACAAAAAAAGTTATTAATAAGTTAATGAATGGATTGTCACTCGGAAATGAGTTGGGGCTCGGATTTTTTCCGAGCTAAAATTCACACTCGAGGAAGCATTCACGTCTATCTAATTTGTTTATAATTTTTATATGTGATTTTAATAATATTTTAATACTATTTTTATAATGATTTTATATAGGTTCAAGTTCCTTTGCTGAGTACAAATTTAAAACTAACTCGCCTCCAAGTGACGGAAAATGTGCTTTTGAAAAAAGCGAGATTGAAGAACTGAAACCACTCTACGTTACGTGCGATAGTTGGCGTGAAGAGGACACACCTCTTTCGTATGAAATACTGATTGCAAATTCTGGCGGAGAGGAAACACTACTGTGGTACGGACCAGAGCTCAGTAAAAGCAAGGTAATCACCGTTTATGAAGACTAAACAATATAGCAAATATCGAATGAATGGAAGACTGAATGAACGGTTTTCGCCGCTTTTTTGATTTCATATGTCGTACAATTTTAATTTTGCGCGTTCGAACGGATTCAAAGATTTCTTTTCATATGAAATATTTTGCATGTTTGCTACTTGTTGGTAGTTGGATTGCTTGGCTTGCTTGCTTTTTTGTTTGATTACACGATTGTTTACGTGTACTTGCTTCCTTGGTAGCTGCTTGGGCACTTGATTGCTTGCTTAGTAGTTTGCTTGCTTAGTAGTTTGCTTGCGCGCTTTCTTGTTTGATTACGTGATTGTTTGCGTACTTGCTTGCTTATCAGTAGCTGCTTGCTTTGCTTGCCGATTTGCTTCTCTAGGCACTTGCATACCTGTTTGCTTTCATAAGTGCTTGCGTACTGCGTATTTTCTTGTTATTTGCGTACCACGCTGCTTGTATACTTGCTTGATTTCTTGCAGGCTTGTTCCCAAATTACATGCGTGCTTGGGAACTTTCTTTCTTGATTCTTTGCAGAATTGTCTACACACTTGTTTCGTACTTGCTTGCTCCAATACGTACTTGCGTAGTTTCTTGTTTGCGTACCACTTTGTTTGCTTGCTTGCGTACTTGCCTGATTCAACGTACCACGTTAATTGTTTGCTTGTGCAATTTCCTGTTTGCGTATCTCATTGTTTCCTTGCGTACTTGTTTGAGATTCCTTGCGTGCTTCTGTGCGTACTTGTATACATCTACGTGTTTGCGTCCAGTTGCTTACTTACATACGTGCTTGTAATTGCTTACGTACTTATACATACTCTGAAGATTTATGTCTACATACGCGTTTGCCTGCTTGCTTGGTTGTTTGTCCTTTACATAATCCGTGTGTGCGCGTTTTTCCCCTTCCCTTCATCTTGGCCCGATCATGCACTTCACAGCTTACGTAAAGACACTTTATCTTCCTTTGTTCAGTACATATTTAAGTTTAGATTTAGATCGTGTCCCCAATTAGTGTCAACACGCTAAAGAAACATGACACGCAAATAAGTTATGTTATGTTATGTTATGTTGTGTTGTGTTGTGTTGTGTTGTGTTGTGTTGTGTTGTGTTGTGTTGTGTTGTGTTGTGTTGTGTTATTTTATGTTATGTTATGTTACATACTTACGTACGTTTTTGTCTGCGCAACTCAGTGAATTTTATGCGGAATTGTTTGCTTTTATACTTGTTCATCAAAGTGATTAATGTGACTAATTAACAAGGTTCATTACATCTTTAGGTCATACTCGAAGCCGGTAGACGAGAACATGACTACAATGTGAATCTTACAGTAAAAGTAAGGGATGCGTACGGGGCTGTTACGAACACGCATCATGAGATAAAGGTATTAGAAAACGATTTAAAATTTTTCCAGGTAGTCTTTACCTCCTTGTAAGATGTCATCTAATTGGTTCGATAAAACAAAAGAATCTATTGTTGCCATTGCCGTCTTCAAAAGTTTCTTTTGTTTAGATTCTCGGTTGGCCCACCAATTGGATGAAAATCTTCCGAGAATTGCAGGTCGCCCAAATTTCTTTTTCATAGACTCGTCTCATCATTGTCTCGTGCTCAAAGAATAACTTAAATAAAACGTAATTCAAAAGTTGTTTTAAATTCCATTAGTTAGTAAGATGTAACATAATTGCAGATTTACATGCAGGCGTCTGCAGATTTAAATTTTTCATTCTTCATTTGCAAGTTGCTGTAGACGTCTTCAGTACCCGCGGTGCCTATCGTATACAGCTATACTTATATGGTGCTTTCAAATGCCAGTCATGATTATCAGAATATAACCCGTGACTTGGCCTTATTTATTCGTTAAATATCATGTATATAACTAGACAACGTCCTTGTCTCAACGCTAGAATAATGCTGTTTTCGTTATAAATCATTTTGAGCGTTCATTTTGCTTGTGATCAGGTCACGCCTATCTCAGACGTCACATCAAAACACCTCGAGGAAACAGCTGAAAGTCGCCTAGACGAAAGCCTGGCTCGAGGGGATGTAATAGGTGCCGTTCAATTAACGACTGCCATTGGCTCGATTATCAATGAACGAGGCGAAAAAATAGATTTTGAAGGGAAAACAAAGGTAGGTTGGAGTGGAAGAAAAATATCTTATTTTCACTAACAAAATGACCACGATTTGAGCTCACATTCAGCATGCAGTTAGGTTTGGTACAGGTCGCTTACATTCGGAGTGCGTGCGTTTTTATCCCATGAGACCGTACCAGAGAAAGATTTGTAAATCTTAATTATAACTGGCCTCGAAGTCAGTTCTGCCCTCTTTTCGCAAAGATCAGTCCTGGCTTTTACTTCTACGCAAGCACAGAATGGTTTTCATAAACTCGTGAAATAGACTTTAGCTTTTTAACTAAGGGTTCATACACCCAGTGTCAAATATTTGTTATGCCACGGTATAAAAATTTCATTTTCATTTTTTTTTCAGATTCGACAATCATTGGTTCAAAAAATGGAAAATGTTATTCCAGTAGATCTTCAAGCAGTTCGACAACTAACTGGAGGGCTCGCCATTGTATCTAAACACCCTGAAGAACTGTCGATCGATGCACAGGTAGGGCTACTTGACTGACTGACTGGCTGACTGGCTGACTGACTGACTGACGGACGGACGGACGGACGGACGGAGGGAGGGACGGACGGACGGACGGACGGACGGACGGACGGACGGACGGACGGACGGACGGAGGGACGGACGGACGGACGGACGGACGGACGGACGGACGGACGGACGGATGGACGGACGGACTACTGACTGACGGACTGTGTGACTGACAGACGGATTGACAGACAAACTGACTGGCAGATGAACGGACGTATGGCTAGAGTGACGAAATGACTGTCACTGACAGATTGCCTGACGAACCTACCTATTGTCGAACGAACAAACGAAAGAACAAGCGCACACCTAAACACCTTTCTTTCCTACTTTCCCAGGTTTCATCTGCTTCCATTTACTCGAAAGCCGTCCAGGTGGTCAAGAGCCGTTCTAGTGGCCAAAGAAAAGACGAAAAGGGAAGAGACATCGAACCCGCGCAGATCGAGTTGGCCTCACGAATAGCATTGTTGGCAATAAGTAATTCCCTTGTTGCCTCTGCAATCAAATCTGAAAATCTCTTTACTGATCCAGCAGGATCAAACACTGACTTAGAAAAGGTGATCAAATTATTGCTTGGAGGACAGGGGAAGGGGGCCGGGTTGATGTTCCCGTATGTCAGTGTTATATATTCATTTGAATTTGCTATGGCCTGATTACTAGATTCACAGATATGAGCTTGACTACAGATTGTCACTCACAACCTTGAAAAGGGGATGGGGAAACTTGTTTGCGTCAGCGAAATAAAAATTGCGCTCACATAATTTACTCTATCGTTCCAAACGTTTTGACAAGGATTGGAGGTATGTGCAACTCAATGTTTTGCTGAGAAACATGCGCAAAGTTATTCGTTCTAGAAGAAGTCTTTTAATTATTATTCTGGTCTCAAGAAGTGCCTTGTGACTTGCATCTTTAATGTGACAACCGAAGTAGTTCTGAGCAGGAGTCCATTAGTAATGGACTCCTGTTCTGAGTTAACATATGAGTGGTATCACTTTCTCCGTTCTTAATTACGCACTTCATTGTCCATCTGCCCTCATACTCATATGACAGATACGATGATAAATAACGATTGTTTCTTTACTTTTTAGACTCAAAGTGCAGGAAATACTCTATTGGAATTGACAAACGATTTAGCCAAGGCTACTTCAAACGGCAAACTACCTGGAGAAAATGCAACGACATATCAAGCTAATAATTTCACACTGACAGTAAAGAAGATTTTGCCAGACGACCTTGGAAAAAGCTCCACATCAATTGGAGACGAAGTAAGCTTTACCCTTCCTGGAAAAGAAGTCTTGTTTGGTAAATCTGGTGGTCACAACAAGATTACCCTAGCGGTGAGATTTTACACTTTTTGTATATTCACTTTGCGGAAGATCATAATCAGGACTGAGAATGCGACTCAGAAAAACCTTCGTCAGCCAAATTTGGCATGTACCACTGCGTTTGAGCTATTTTTAGGACTCTGCCCGGTATCCTTCGGTTATTTTGAACGACTTCAGTAGAGTGGTTTTGAAACAGAGTGTAATAGTCAGATAAATACAATAGGAAACAAAAGAATTAGAGTGAAGTAGTGCCAAATGAAAAGCTAAAGCGTATTTCCAAATAGCCTTGAGAAAAGAAAATTTGATAAAATTTTCAGGAAAAGTACAGACATGTTTCGACAGTCCTGCTGCCATCATCGGTGTAAAGATTACAACACAAAGTCAACTATAAAAGCTTAAAAAGCGTATTTCACGAGTTCTTTTTTATTAGGTTCCGGTAGCTTGTAGCTAATGAAAAGAATGGGGATAAATTCGTGCAAAGGTGGCAAAAAAACTATTTTCACCTGAAGAAAAATTAAAAGAAAAAAAAAGAAAAGAATCCTGCACAAGCAATGGGGGAAAAATTGTACAAGCTGAGAATGCCCCCCCCCCCCCCCCGTCCCTGAGTGTCACTCTCAATGAATAGTGTTTAATATTTATCTATCTATAAACTAATGTAAGGTGCTATTCCTAGGAGTCTCGCATGGGTGTTAACCCATATAGTGGTACTAATTCATCGAAAATGATCAATTCTGAGGCAAAGGCAGTGGTTGTCATGGACGACGACTCTGAAGAGATCGAAATCAGTGGCCTGTCGGAGTTTATTGATATTTATATGCGTAACAAAAACGTAACAAAGGTATGTACGTTAAACTTTATGAAGCTACGTAAATAATTACGTATGTCGTTAATTGTACGGTGAGTCACGAAGGTACGCAAGTACTTGCGTAGTTCTACAAAGCTTGAAAGTGATGCAATGAGTTACGTATGTTGTACGCTGCGTCATGAATGCACGCAAGCAACAACGTAAATAGTCACACGGTCCAACCTATCGATATTCCAAGCAATCAACAAATTTTCTCCACTCTACTGAACACAGTTAAGAAAAAGTGGCAAATTTCTCCAACCTTCCTGTACACATAGGCGACTATCGTACTGATAAGAGGGAAGATAACATACTGGAACAAAGCCTCTAGTGCTGACTTTTATTTCCCCACAGGGAGAGCTCAATGTAACAAAAAGTCGGGCCAACATGACGGTGCACAAAATATCCAATGTGCGCTCCAAGACTGCCATTACAGCTGACATCATACCAATAAACAGCTCCACAACTTTGAATGTCTATATCAAATTCCATACTCACCCCACCCTAGAGGATTACGACTTGATGGCGTCACTTCCTCGTTACCATTTCAACGAGAGTGGAAATTTGACAACTCCAGGGCCATATACCTTTTTTGTGCCCAGTGATTACGTCAATAGCAGTGGGGATTATTACATAGGCGTGGTTCCTGTGCTGGACAATAGTACTACAAGTGTTGACTATGTCTTTGATCCCTTTGTATCGGGTTGTTATTACTGGGATAGAAGCAAGAACATATGGACTTGCGAAGGATGCAAGGTAACGTTTTCCATACAGCTGACTTTGACTAGCTCATTGTGCATCAACGCCAGCTTTTTCAATTCTATCTCGGGAAATGTTTTACCTTTCTCTTGTCATATCATTCCCTGATCTTTACCGTAACCGTTGCTAGACGCTGCCCTTACTTCTCAATTCATTTCCCTCCAGCCCATGTCAATATTAATATCGAATTAGGATTTTATTAGGTCTTTTGTTCCTCTAAGGCTTCAGCCATCCAATTTTACTTCGACGAGCTCGAATGAAACCAAAGATAATTCTACGTCTTTTTATTTCTAATTCAAAGTTTTACATATCACATCTCATTTTAAAATGTGATTATTGTTAGGTTGGAAACAAGACATCTCGTTTAGTAACACATTGTCAATGTAATCATCTCACATGGTTCGGTGGCGATTTTTTCATCCCGCCAAACAAGTTAGACATCATAGAGCAGACTAAGAATATTCATGAACTGCTTAATTCGCCAGCCCTCATCGCTACCATCTGTATTGTAGGAGGTCTTTATATTTTAGCAATGGTATGGGCGCGGCGTCAGGACAGAAAGGACTTGGCCAAGGTTGGCCTTATCGCGGTGCCAGATAACGACCCAACAGATCGGTTCCGATACGAGGTGACGGTTTACACTGGCAGAATGGCACGAAATACAACCTCAAATATCTCCATAATTCTTTATGGGGACCTGAATGAAAGTCATGCGGTCGCGCTCAAAGACGAAGAAAAGCCGATCTTCCAGTCGGGCAGTGTCGATTCATTCCTCGTCACAGTTCCAGTTGCACTCGGTCCATTGAATTATTTACGAATCTGGCACGACAACTCAGGAGCTTGGCCTGCTTGGTATTTGAATCAGGTGATCATCCGGGACATTGATACTGACGAGCGCTTTGTCTTCATGTGTTACCGCTGGTTTGCGTGTGACGAGGACGATGGTCAAGTGGTACGTTTACTTCCAATGGCGGGAAAAGAAGAACTACGAGAATTCACTTACCTGTTCAGAAATCGAGCGAAAAAAGACTTTTCCGACGCACACCTTTGGTTCTCGATCGCACTTCGCCCTCCACGCAGTACTTTTACGAGGGTGCAAAGAATTTCGTGTTGTTTTTCGCTTCTTCTCTGCACCATGATGACCAATGCTATGTGGTATGAAAAAGCGCGCGAAAATCCCGAGAAAGACACCGTCATCTTTCAGTCTGGTTTTATAACAATCACATGGCGTGAGATACTCATTGGTATTCAATCAAGTTTAATTGTTTTTCCCATTAACCTCTTAATTGTACACGTTTTCCGAAACACGACCAGAAAGCCCAAAAAGAAACGAAATCCGGAGGAACTGAAGAAGTTGGAATTGAAAGAAATTCATAAAGATCAACAAATCTTGAAACTTAACGACATTCAAGCAATAACACGTTCCGAATCAAGAGAGACCATTTTAGACTCGAATCTTAATGAAAAACCTAAAACGTCTTCGAGCAAAAAATTAAGCTTACAGAGCAAGAGGAATAAAGTTTTTCGTGAGGACTCTTTTGAAGAGGATTTGCTATCGTTGTTGAGGGAGACGCGAATGCTCGACGAATACGGTAAGGAATTCTACTGATATTGTTTATAATATACGTACAATGATCTAAATGGGAATGGGAAGCCAAATAGTGCATACATTCATAATTCTCTTTGAAAACTATGACCTATAACACACTAGATTTGTAGACTGCAGTTCATTGTATAGTGGTTTTCATTAACCCGTGAATTGAAAAGTACAAAAGTGTATTAGTTAAAGTGTGATAGTCAAATAACAACAAAAGAACACTATGGAATTAGGGTGTATTAAAGAGTGATACACTAAAGGGTGTTTCACGGGTTAATGAAAGCCTCTCTACTACAGTTTCATAACATCTAGTGTTAGATAATATGGGTTTTGACTCAACAGGAAAACTTTAGGGAGGGGACGAGGGGTGGGAAGGGGAGGGGGCTTATTCGAACCGGGAGGGTTATTGAAAAATTAGCCCAAGTTAATTCATTTGGATTCCACTTAGAATAAAAATGTTGTTGATGTTGTTAATCGGTCATTTACGGTATAAGACCTATGGGATATAACCAGTAACAGGGATATTTTCTTTCTGTGTACAGAAAAGAGCATCAGTGACATAAAAGAGGAACCTTACAAAGACTCAATAGATATGGAACCAATTGACGTCGTGAAGGGAGAATTGGATCAACCTTATGGAAAACAAGATACGCCCAGGAAATGTTAGTGTGAACTCGTATATTTCATCTGAAAAAAAGGAGGCAGAAAACAGGCAGATAAATCAGACAGCCAGGCAGACGAAAAGACTGACAGACAAACAGACATAATTACGACAGAGGCAGACAGACAAGCAGACAGTCGGATGGAGGGATAGACACAGACAGTTAAATAGACACTGACAAATACAACAGGCAAAGAGGCAGCCGGGACACGCCGGGCACAAAGGACCCCAAAATCGGCACCGTTAAATGTGCCATTTTTGCCCTAACCTTTGTATCTTCAACAAGATTTGATCGTTTGCAATGAAATTTTCAGTGATGGCTAACTATAAGTGGCGATTTATTTTGCCATGTTTAAAAGTTACCACTGACGTGATTTTGACGTCATAGCGAATTGTTGCATTTTTCGAGAACATCCAGATTACTTCAAGAGATTCTCAAAACTACACAGTTTGAAAGAGAATGCCATTCTCTAAAATTTGGTGCAATTTTTATCTCGATCCGACATTTCGTTATCGAGTTATAAGGGATATTTTTTTCACGATGACGTCATAAAAGTGACGTCACTAATAACTATTAAAAGCCATTAGAAGCCATTGGAAACAGCAAGTGATGATGCAACGAACATGTATTACTATTATAAAGTGTTTCTACGTAACTAAGTTAAAACTTGTGGTCATCGAGCTTTATTAGGGATATTTCAAATAATCGGTGACGTCATTATGACGTTAGAGGATTTTGCTATATATTCTTATTAATGTTTCTAATACTTATCTTCAAAAAATCAAAAATCTAAAAACATACGATTTTGGGGACTTCAAAGCTCTTTCACTATGCAAAGTATAAGAACAAACGGACTTCAAACAAAAAAGTTGAATGAAGAAGTAATTTTCATAAAGTTCTTTTACTATTTCCCATATGATTATTAGGGAAATTTATGAAAATTACTTCTTCATTCAACTTTTTTGTTTGAAGTCCGTTTGTTCTTATACTTTGCATAGTGAAAGAGCTTTGAAGTCCCCAAAATCGTATGTTTTTAGATTTTTGATTTTTTGAAGATAAGTATTAGAAACATTAATAAGAATATATAGCAAAATCCTCTAACGTCATAATGACGTCACCGATTATTTGAAATATCCCTAATAAAGCTCGATGACCACAAGTTTTAACTTAGTTACGTAGAAACACTTTATAATAGTAATACATGTTCGTTGCATCATCACTTGCTGTTTCCAATGGCTTCTAATGGCTTTTAATAGTTATTAGTGACGTCACTTTTATGACGTCATCGTGAAAAAAATATCCCTTATAACTCGATAACGAAATGTCGGATCGAGATAAAAATTGCACCAAATTTTAGAGAATGGCATTCTCTTTCAAACTGTGTAGTTTTGAGAATCTCTTGAAGTAATCTGGATGTTCTCGAAAAATGTAACAATTCGCTATGACGTCAAAATCACGTCAGTGGTAACTTTTAAACATGGCAAAATAAATCGCCACTTATAGTTAGCCATCACTGAAAATTTCATTGCATACCATCAAATCTTGTTGAAGATACAAAGGTTAGGGCAAAAATGGCACATTTAACGGTGCCGATTTTGGGGTCCTTTGTGCCCGGCGTGGGAAGAGACACAGATAGGGAGTTGACGGACGAACGGACGGATAGACGAACGGTCAAATAGGCGATTAGTAACAAAAAGACGGACAGAAGGCAAGATGCCCAATAACTTAAATTTCTCAATTTACAGCCGTTAGCCCTGTATCTGTTTCTAGCTACGAATGGACAGACAGCTCAAACCTCGTCAAACATAAACAAAAAGAAAAACTCACAGTCCATATCAAGATCCCTAAAATCCAATTTCTTTTTCCTTGGTGGTTCGTGTATGTGGGCTGGTTCCTTTGCGCATCAACGTCGATCATTTCTGCCTACATCACAATTCTCTATGGAATCAGCTTTAAACAAGACAAGCAGCACCAGTGGTTATTATCTATGTTTATTTCTATTACACAAGACATTTTTATCACCCAGCCGTTGAAAGTCATTGGATTTGCTCTGTTCTTTGCTCTGATTTGGAAGAAACCGGAAAAAGAAGACGATACACTGACGGCAGAACTTGCCAGGGATGAAGAATGGCTGAAACAGAATGTTGGAGGAAGACGACGAAATGCTCTTATTGCGCAACAACCCAAGTATCTTCCACCAGATGAGGTATGGGGACTCCAAAATATAGTTAGCAGAGTTAGCGAATTGATGGCTCCACGTGTCACGCCATACACTATCACGTCACGTCAATCGTTCCATGAAAATCCTGTCACATTATTACTAGCGTTAAATGCCATCATGCTGAACCATGGTTGAATCACGTCATGTTTAGGGTTAATATTGCATGCTAAGGGTTAATATTTCATCCTTTCACGCCGTCTTGTCACGTCATGTCACGTAATCGTGACAAAATACGTGTCATGCACTTTTCAAAATGTCACACAATTGTGCCAATTTGCCAAAATATGTCTTGTAACATGTTGAAATATCAATCCTATCGACATTTGCCATGGTACTTGTCAAAATATGTCACACAATTTTGCCATGTGTCATGCAATTTCAACTTCAATTCTTAGTTGATAAAATGTCTGTCATTCGGCTTGTAAACCTTTCAATACCCTTTCAGGTAATGCTCAAAAAAGCAAGAATTCGTCGTTTCAAAGAACGAAAGATGTTTGCCGTCATACGAGAGATTGCCCTCTACTCCATGTTTGTTTGGGTAGTGTTGGTCATTGCCTATGGACACAAGGATCCCAACTCAGAAGTACTGAACCAGGGAATCGAGAACATGCTTACCGGAAAAGGAAATAGCTGGTTGGTCGACTACACACAGAAAAAGCCCAAAAATGTGACCATGAGAAAGTTCCTTAAGGTAATCATTTGTAAGTTAAATATGATGCTAAAGAGCAGATTTCGTATGAGTAGGAAATCTATGATTTGGAAATAAAGTACGGTACGGTCACAGGTATGATACTAGGGGTAGGGATCTTGGCAACCAAAAACAATGACGATACGGATGTCACGCGGACGTTCTCTTTCGTGCGCGCACTGTCATCGTCGTCGGTTCCAAAGGTCAGTTGAAGTTTTCTCACGTTATAAAACCTAGAGGACTACGGTGCGCACATAAAAGCAAAAGTGCGCACTACGTCCGCTTTGTCGTTGTTTGGTTGTCGAGGTCCCTACTGACAACACAGCCAAAAGGCTGAAGCTGATTAGAATTCAAAGTTACATTATTTCTCATTTGCGCGAGTGTCGTCGTTAAAGCTCAACGTCCATCCCAACAAACACACCTAACCTCACCACTTCGCTAAATCCGGTCAGTTAAAAAAATTAGTAACTATTTATTTAAGTGTCCAAGTCTTCTAGCGCTTGCGCACTAATTGGGGAACACTGTACTAGTCTCACACACACTACCTCTACATTAAATATTTTGCAAATAATCACTCGACTCACATATTGATTTTTGCTGGGGAGAGGAAGGGGGGGGGGGGGGGAACCCGGAGAAAAACCCTCGTGGCATGGTACAAACAACACATCAAACAAACTCAATTCCACATATCCAGGCGCTCGAGCTGGGACTCGGACCCGGTCTACAGCAGTGAAAGGCCAAGTGCGCTAACCGCTCGGTCAACCATGCCACCCACTTAGTGCTGATCATCGAGACTGATGCTGTACTGAATTATTTTGGGGGAACTAACTACTGACTTACTACTTAATTCACTACTTAACTAAATGTTTTGTCTGTGTACCTCACAAGAACCATTGTTTATTTCAGGTAAGCGGGGTCGATAAATACTGGAATTGGACCAAGGAAATTCTGCTGCCAAACTTATACAATGGACCATGGTACAATGGTCAACCTGACACGGACGGCTTTATGGCTGACAGATCATCACTTGTACTGGCTGCGGCTAGGATCAGGCAGTTACGAGTCAAAATAGGTAAACTGCTAATATTATAGTGTCGCGTGTGCCTACAGAAAACCATTTGTACAAATAAATGGATGTTATACATCTAGTATTAGTTTAACAATCATTGCTAGAATTATACTGTTGGAACGATGGCCTTTTAAACGGGCGCGCACAGTGGATCTTTTAAAGAATAGTACTTCCCCTCCCCCCAACACCCTCTTTACAGTGTTGCTGTGAAAGTTCTGGTACCTTAAAATCCATCGAAGACCTTACCGTAAGAGGCAACATTCTGCAGTAGGGGGGAGACTGGGGATCCAAATACGATGGCAATCTGGTGAATAATGTATATAAACACTCAGAATTGCACATCCAGCCAAAAAGTAATAATTGTAGTCGGTCTAAATATTGTGTTATTGCTTTACAGATACTTGTAAAGTATCCACTGTTTTTATTGGTTTTCTGGACGATTGTAACGAACCATATTCCTGGTCGTCTGAAGACACAACCAAGCAGTTCAAACCAGGCTGGCAGCCAGCTCTCCCTAACTACACAGCTCCCAATGATGCATGGAAATACCGAAGTGGAACTGATCTAGAATCATTGCCATTTATGGGGCGCATGGCCTTCTATAGCGGTGGAGGCTACACAATGGACCTTGGAACGACTCGTAAAGATGCTGAAAGAAGATTGAAAGAGTTAGAATCCAACGAGTGGATCGACAAACTGACACGTGCCGTGTTTTTAGAAGTCACCATTTACAACGCAAATACCAATCTTTACTGTGTTATCTTTTTAGTACTTGAAGTGTCAGCGAGTGGTGGGAGTTTCCCGTTTGTGGAGCTTCTTATCACGCGGATTGATCGCTACGCCGGGAATTTCATGATTTTTGTCCTCATCTTTGAGTTGGCATTCGTTGTGTTTGTCATATTCTTTACATATAAATTATTCAAAGGCGCGATAAAAAAGGGACCACGGTACTATTTCAAACAGTACTGGAGTTGGGTGGAGTTGATGCTTGTCACTTTGTGCTGGACAGCGGTTGTCCTCTACTTCGTGAGATTTGGAATCAATGCCTTGACGCAAACGAAATACCGCAAAACCCCAAACGAGTTTATCAATTTCCATCACCTCGCGGCAAGTGACCAAATCTTTGGTTACGTCTACGCTTTCGTCGTCTTCCTTGTTTCTCTGAAATTTCTGCGTCTGTTCAGGTTCAATCGAAGAATGTCTCTCTTAGCGTCGACTTTGCGGAACGCATCCAAAGAACTATGGTGCTTCAGTTTGGTGTTTGGGATTGTCTTCATGGGGTTTGTTCATTTCTGCTACTTAGTATTCTCCACAGACCTCTACATGTTTCACACTATCATGTCAACAGTCGAGACGCTGATAAGCGTGATGTTGGGCAAATTCAGCTACGAGCGTCTACTGCAAACAAATCGCGTTCTCGCGCCTTTAATGTTCTTCTTCTACAGCATCATCGTAGTCTTTGTTCTAATCAACATGTTTATTTCCATTATCATCGAGAATTTCCAAGAGGTCAAACGTAACAACGATCTCCAATCAAATGAATATGAAATAGTTGACTTCATGATGGATCAGTTTAAGGTCTGGCTGGGCTGGAGCAGTTGGGGACTCATTTTTAGATCCGGCAAGAACAGAGTCTATCCAGGAGGAAAGCCTAAGTATAAGAAACCAAAGCGAGAATTACAGGCCGAGAAACTTAAAGATCGTGTGGACCGTCTCGTTGATCTTATTCAAGTCGTGTACTTCGAAAAGGAAGACTTTTTGAGGAACGATGGCGAAGTGACGTATCAGTTGTCGTCGATAGAGGAAGAAGAAATAGACTGATCTATATATTGTAAATAATATTGTAATATAAGGAACTCACAAGGAAGATAACCCACTAATGATTCATACATTTTGTTTTATAGAAAATACGATAGTTTTTAGTCTTTTAGGGTTATATCAGACATGTTTCGGGAGAACTGCCCTCTACCAGTCTTTGGTGATGAATAACAAAAAGAAATTTACAACAATGACAAATAAAGTTAAACGGGAACAAACAACCGGGAAAATCGCTGACGAGTTTCTTGCCTCGGACGCATAACCAATCAGTCCCCAATAAAAAATTCTGATCTAACATGGTAAAAGACCAACTTAGTAAATTGATCTGTCTAAAAACACATTGTTAGTTGGACGTGTGAAAAGACAAGATCAAGAGGCCCTCATGTATTTTAAAACAACTAGTGTATCGTGCAACATCCACTGTAGTTTTATCAAATAGATTAAAATACAAGAATAATTATGAATTGACTGTGATCTAAGATAGTCTTTTCTTAAGTAACCCATTCCAAGGTTCGTACTACTACTAGGAAAATTAAGAAATTCCAGGAGTTTTCTAGGGTATAAATATAAAACATCCAGGACTCTTAAGGTGTGGTAACACGAGCAATAAACTCGTGCAACTTGTCCAGCAACATAAGCTGTAGAGCGATGTTGCTTGTATTACTGCTCCGCGCGCAACTTATCGTGCAACAAAAATCAATGTTGCAGGTTGCGGCTACTTATTGCAAAAAGTAAAGTGAATATAAAATACTCGTGAATTTACTACCTACAACTTGCCAATGTTCTTCGCAAAAACAAGTTAACGATTTTGTTTTCCGATTATTTGACTTTATATTTATAGAAAATTCAAGGCGTTTTCCAGGAGTTGGTGTCAAAATTAACATTTTCCAGGGAGTTTTCCAGGCCCTGGAAGAAATTTTTCGAAATTGCAAGGAGTTTTCCAGGAATTCAAGGAGCAGTGCGAAACCTGCCCTTTAAAAACAATGATTGAGACATATAATCGGCAAGTGCGGCTGTTATTTAGTGCGCACACTTTTAAATGACCTCATACACTAGGTCGTTTCAATTTCTCCCCGATCCGCTGTAGATTCAAGTATGCGCTTTTACTGAAATACTTGGACTCCAACTATCTAGGAAAAAAAGTAAATTTCTGTATTTACTGTCGTGTTCAAGTCTCTTCCTATTTTCTCTCTCTCTCTCTCCAAAATAGAAATTCAAGGAGTTTTCAATGAGTTTGAAAATTAAGACTTGTAAAATTCAAGGGATATTCATGCGTCCTTGAAAAGAGAGGTTGCACAATGCAAATGGCTGAAGGCAGTTATTCAACACGCTGACGCTTCGGGACTTTCTTGTTTCTACAACTGTACACCCGTCTCATTGCCTCAGGTCAGTGCGTTCGTTAACTTGAATAGTTAACGGATTTGCCACAATGCGCATGTATTGAATAACGGTAAAGCCTTCATAATATTCTACAAGTTAATTAACGATCCAATCATATTCCTTTATTATTGATTCTAAATCAAGATGTATTTTAAATACAAAAATAAAGTTATAAAATCTTGGTTTTATGTATCGCTGTTACGGAAGAACGTTTTCAACGAACTGATTATATAATGATTATGGGGAGATCATATATACACTACTAGACAAAACTGGCACCTAGAGAAAATGTCGAGATATTAATAGCAGCCATATCTTGGTACAAAGGTACAAGAAAGGCAAATTACGTGTGTATCAAAATACCCTGGAGGTACCAGTCACTAGGCTTCAAATCTAAGGTTTGTCACTTTTAAAACGTATTTTGTTTTGACGCACAAAAACAAAATTGCTAAGGATGTAGACAAAAATTTGAAAATATACTTCCATAAATTGTAGGGTCTCTTAATATCTTCCACATCAGTTTTGGTTTCCTTTTCGATACTTCAAATGAGATAAATTACATTGACTTTATAAAAATATATCTATTTACATAAAATCTTTTACTGTCTTAATATAAGTACCCAGAATCAAACAGAGCAAAAATGAATCAAACTGAGATCTTTTCTACATTTCAGCTAGATCACATTATTATTCTTAAATTTGCATCTAGTAGAATATGAGTTAATGGGGAAAGTTCGTGAAGTACTGGGCTATACTAAGAATGTATGCATTGCTTCAATGATAAGGCCAAGTACACAGACTGCTAAATGGACATTCCTCTTCTATCTGCAGAGTCACCCAAGAGTCTATCTTACTTATCCCTTGTGCATGCGCAGATGAAAAAGAGGCATTTGTCACAACATAAAGCCTACGGGAAAAGCACACAATTCCTTCAGTGTCGATAGCCGCAGTTAATCAAGTTGACGCTTTGCGCATATCTAAAAAGTGTTTATATAAAGGTGAGATCGCTTTGCTAGATAAATTTATATCGAGTTTATATGAAAAGTTCAAGTAAGCAGGCTCTGGTTGCACGAAGGTTGGATAGCGTTATTCGTTGCATAAATCTTGGCCCTTTCAAGTAAGCCTTCACTGGGTTAGGATTTGTCTAACGAATAGCGCTATTCATTCCTCGCGCAACCGGATCCAGTTTACGCTTTTGGAGAGTAGCTGAGTGTCATTGGTTCTTGGCGATCGAGTTTTTTTAAGCGCGCAAAAAAAGTTACAGCCAGATAACGTTTAAGTAAAAGAAGAAGCAACACATGCAAGCCCCGTAATGCACAACTTGTCTTTTGACATCTCGGTGAATTAAAATGAAACAATTAGTCTGCGTATAAAGGCGCTGTTACACGCTAAAACTTTCATCTGAAACTTGTGTCGATCGCCAATGCGAGACGTCCTGAAACTTGTTCAAGTTTCTGTTGCAGGAGTAGAAAGCAGTTCATGAAACCGTCTCGTGAAACCGACCCGTGAAAAGTTTCAGCTAAATGACCATGTTACGCGGTGCAATGCGTTGTAAAACTTGTCTCACAACGGCGATTGAGGCAAGTTTCTGAGAAAATTTTCAGCGTGTAACAGCGCCTTGATGTCCTTGATGCTTATGCTTGTTCATCCATCGGTCAAATTGGGAGGCTGACTCGTAGATATAGATGTTTTAACACACCCGTTTTGATATCTTCTCATCAAGATTTTTGCGGTAAATCTTGGTAGTAACTGAGCTAGCTAACGGGCCGAGTCAGAGTCAGGACCTTGTAAACCTGGTTAGTCTGCTTATCTCGCTGGTTTTATATAAACAGACCCTAAGCGGGAAACTATCAACCGTATACTGTATATATATTCCTAAATACTTATAAACCTTTCACCACGATGTTGGCGAAACTCATCAGCAAGGTTCTCAAACTTCTTTGCTCCTTGCACAGCGATAGCTGCCGCTTTGAACTTCTTCTTCGAGTTGCTGACCTCTGCTCCATCTAGCATCGCCTTACTCAAATCCCCAGGGGTTGGGCTCTTCAGTTTGACCCACTTATGGTTTAAAGCCTTCTCCGCCGAGTAGCGCTTATGGGGATCTACCACCAAGAGATGAGAGATGAGATCTTTAGCGTCAAATGAGATGTTATCCCAGTACGGCGATAGAAATTCGAAGTCCCCGGCTTGTATCAAGTCAAAGAGTTCATCCTGGTCTCGTTTAGCGCTTCGAAAAGGCGGGAAACCACAGAGCATAATGTAGGTAATCACGCCAGCTGCCCACATGTCAATCTTGAGACCGTACCCCTCTTCTTCCAGTATTTCAGGGGCTACATACGTTGGTGTGCCACAAACTGTAAAGAGTGGAAGTTTCACTTCCACCGCAAGCCCAAAGTCTGCAAGTTTGAGCTTCTTGTGTCCATTAGGGCGCTTGTGGACCTGTGAGTGAATGAAAAATTAAAGCTGAGTTTATATAAACAGAACAAGAGAAAAAGGTTTCGTTCACATTAATACGGGTAGAATTAAAAGCGCATTCTTTTTTGCACAAAAGACAAAACAAAAATTCGCTTAAGTGTAAGACTGAAATTCATTCAACTAGAAGTATGCATTCCAAATGAAATCACAGGGGTCCAATGGCCTCAGTCTCAAACGTTATGGCCATTAAGGCTATAAATAGTAAATAGTGATTGTAAGGTGTATACCAGTTGATTCCCGAATTCCAAATTTTAGCAAGAAAATCAACATTGAATTCACTTCGTAGAATCGTCAACACACACACATTTGCTACGAAAAGAAAATTTTCCAAGTTGTGTCCGTAAGCTTACTTTTTCTACGCGCCATGTACGAGTTTTTTGCGTGAATGGGCAAGGCGCGTACCTCATCCTAACCCATGAATACGCGCATTGACGTAGCCTGCAAATTTCGTATGACTGTGAAAACGACACCGCACGGCCACGGTACGGTTACGGCAGAAATTTCGAATGTTTTTAAAGACATCACGACACTGACGCGGTCACGGCACGGCGCGGTCCGTTTCACACTCATACGAAATCTGCTCACCACATCTTAAGTTATCCCCACTAGACTACAGACATACTGCCAAGCAAGACGGGTGTATTAGTTGTGGTCACATTTCAAAAGAGACAGGTTGAATCCGGACAAAAACAGGTTTGTTTGCACCAATCCAAGTGGAAGGGATGTGAATTCATTAACCGCGAAAACCATGAACAGATTGCAAAAATGCGTTCCCATGGCAACGCGTTTTTTGAAATGTTATCGTCGTGTTTACGTAAAAAGCTTTACAATTAAACAAGGATGACAATGTAATAAAACCTTAAAAATCTTCTTTTGTCTTAAATTGATAGAAATCAACTTAACTATGTCTTTGTTTATATTAAAAGCGGCAGATATCTGATAGCATGCCTGACGACGGATATAAACGTCTTTAGTTAGAGCATTAGTAGTGCAACACTGTCAAAAAGTTTAGCCAATCACGACTTTGATCTACTTACCAGGAGATTTTCAGGTTTCAAGTCTCGGTGTACAATGTTCTGCTTGTGTAAATAATGAAGAGCTTTACACATGTCTCGAAAATAATCCTTAGCGACATTCTCAGAGAACTTTACTGACGCCGAGATAGCATCAAAAAGGTCCCCTCCCTTGACCAACTCCATGACTAGGTACATTTCACTTGTTGTATCATAATCTTCGTAAAGTCGGACGATATTCGGATGCCGACATTTACGCATAATAGCGATCTCATCTTCGATCATTTTTTCCTTGCCGCTGATTTTTCTTTTGTCGATGATTTTCAACGCAAACTCTCTTTTGGTTGATTTACTGGTGCACTGTCGTACAACTGCGAAGTTGCCGTCGCCTATCTTTCGTCCAATGTCGTAGACATCTTCGACTTTTCTGTCCGTAACTCGGCCGTATTCTATTTCTTGCTCGTGAACCGCCCCCGTCGAATCTCTTGAAGTTTTCTTTTTAGGTTTCTCAGTTCCGTAAGATTTCTGAGATTCATGTGATTCCGCGAGCTTATTTCCTTCCTCACCCAGCCCCCGAGGGGACGAAATTTGACCGATACTTTCCTTCTTCGATTTACTAGTCTTCCTTGTACGATTTTCTTGCTTTTCGCTTGTCGTAGATACTAAATTATGGCCTGCTCCGGCTATTTGTGGTAGTTTGACATCATTTAAGTTCTCTTCATTCTTTTTATCAACAGTTCTGCCATCTTTAGCCAAATGTTTACCAACTGACTTGCGAGGTTTAGGGCTAGGGGATTTTGGCTCTCGATTATTATTGTCATCATTCACTTTATGCTTGATCTTATAATCATTGTTATTTGTGACACTGTTCAGTATTTTAGGTAGTGATTCATCCCTCGATTTTTTCTCGCTTGCTTTCCGAGTATCATGTTTGTCCATTCCATCGTTGCTAACTCTCCCATGATGATTAGTTCTATTCGTTTTCTTGGTATTATTTTTACTATTATCTTCACTTAATATACTCTCAATATTTTCAACGCGAAATCTCTCATTTCCTACAGCAATAAAAATACCATCTTCATCACTAAAAAGATCAGACACTTCGTAAATTTGTTTCCCTTTTGATGTATATAGCTTTCGTACATTGGAGCTTCCTGTCACACCAAGCGAGTCGTTCACTATATCAAGGAATTGGTTGACAGTCTGAGCTGTTCTCTTGTTGAGCAAAACTCGTACAGAAAGCCTTGGTTTAAGTCCATTACGGATAACCGTGACGTTACGAGCTTTAAAAGCTACTTTGTCACTTAATTTAGGCCCCTCACTTTTACGTTCCTTCGTCTCTACGCGACGAACCGGTTTCACCAAACGAGGAGTTTGAGTTCCAATGACCCGTGGTGGATTTGACAAAGCTGGTAGCTCGAGTTTATTTCTTGAACCCCACTGGGGCAAGTGCCCAGCTTTCTTGCCGTAATCCAGTCTCTTGAGTTTCGAATTGGACGCACAAACGTATGCTTTTCCGTCTTCTAATTGTTCGATGGCATCGATTCTGGTGCCGTTCTCGTGGTCCAACAGATAGCGTACACCTTGTGGAAGATTTGTTATGCGAGACAGTTCCGATAATAGTACTTCAAAACTTCGGAATCTCCTCGGAGTTATTGTCACGACATATCCGCCGAAGTAAAGATCGCCATTCTTATAAAATGTCACGATTTTAGAGTCTTTTTTCCTGTCCTGTTCGCTTGAAGGGTATTTTGAATTGTGTCGAACTTCCGAAGCCATTATCGAAGTGACACAGTAATCACATCTCCAGTTTTAAAAGGTCTCTAAGCCTATAGATTATTTCTTCGATAAAGCTATATCAGTGAAAATCTCCAGAAAGTCTGAATTTTCAAGTGAACTCGGAATAAAAATATGATCAGGTTGAAGAAGTGTTCTCTGTCGTTCCAATTCACGATCGAATTCAGAGTAATTGGTCAAAACTCGAGACGAGCTCGTGCCTAAAACCAGACATGCATCAGAGGAAATTTTGAAGACAACCACTTCCTTGTATATGTAAGAATAATGAAATCCAGCTCGACTTCGACAAGAAGCAATTTTTAGAACGACGTTTCTGCCATACACATTTCTCTTTCGTGTAGTTGGGCAATTTGAGTATGCAAATTTCGGTAATCGTTCTCATCAGCGGTATATGTTTTGGTTTAGTTGCCATGGTAATTTCAACTACTCAATAACATGTTTGCTCAAGTTAATACTGTTTTTCGACCCGTTTAAACTCTTTTTCAAAGCTATTTGTATTTTAATAATGCTTTATAAACATTACGCTAATATAATTTTACTTTGAGGGCTGTGGATTTTATGCTTTCGCTCTAAAAAAATCGTGTTTGTTGAGATTAGCCACTAATCGTTCTCGCTATACAATTTGATAGCGGCCGATAATTACTACCGATTAGTAAATATCCCACACTTTACAATTACACCAGAGAGTTTTAGCTATTCTGACCCAAGAAGAATTTATAAAAACAGCTCATTTGATGTTTGTAAAAAAGACATAATTCAAGCTCGCTAGAAGGATGAGTAGCGGAACAACTAGCTAGACAGCTGACAGACGTAGTAATTTTGCATTCAAAGAAAAGTTACTCAAGCGTCAAACTGGTGGTAATTGTTCTTGACTAAAACAATTTTGAACACAAAAAAATCCTACAAATTATAATAATATCCAACAATGTAAGCAACAAAAGGCTTCTTCAAGGCCCCGGTCCCCCAGCATGTTCAGAACGGCTCTTCACATGCCCTCCATTCCTAACTCAACAGTTCCAACAGGCATTTTTTTTTTGGTTTCGTCGTCGAATGCCTGATAGGAAAGAAGGGTGTTATTCCCCGAGGGTTCCTAAATACAGCGGTAATAGTTAAGGTATTATGAAAAACTCCAGGGATATGCATATATAGTTATCGCCAAATAAAGGCCTCGTAAAAAAAACTGGTCTCATTCAAATGTCACATTTCGAACTGAGTGGGACATATAGTAATATCCTTATTCTAATCTCCATAGCGATTCTCAAACAAAAGACAATAGATTGAAGTGATTACGTCAAGGGTTTACGTATTTGTTCCGGTTTATTGACAAATATAATACCTATGAAGTCACGGAATGCCTTCTTTCTTAGTTCTGTCCTAACAGAGTAAATCAAACACAAACCGTAATAGGGGAGTTCGAATGTTCGAAAGAACATTGGCAAAAAAAAAGTGAGATCTCACAATGGTGGGGAATGCGGAGCAAAGAAAAAAAAAAAAAAAAAGAGCATGAATATGATAAAGACGATGTCGGGGAATTCCAAGTTCAAAGAATAAACTATTTGTAGAAAGTGATTCTTTTGGTGCGAACGTGCCACGCATAACTTGTGCGGTGGTCACACAAATCTCTTTAAAGATGCGGTAATGCGGACCGACAAAGTCGTATAAATTTTCAAGGGACATTGCGAGGAGATGCAAGTTGAAGAGCAAATGTTGCTCGTTTGCCACTCTGCACCCGGCCAACAAATTATCTTTGTTGCAAAAGTCGACAAAGCATTTGTTGTGCAAGGAGCGTCACACGTCATTATAGAAATTCTGGATTTGCGGTTACAACAAACAGTGCTGTAGCTCAAGCATCACCAACCGCTTATGTTGTTGCACTGTTTTGTTGGTCCAAAATAGCGCAATGTAGTTCTCGACAAGGAGTCACACTTTCCTAACTTTCCTTTCTCTGACCGACTATGATTGCTGAATGGCATAACGCCACTTCTATAACGAAGGTCAGGTCAACTCACATTTGACCTGAACTTTCTCATTAGTACGAACCACTAATTCGTCTGCGGGTAAATGCCCGGGTAAATGCGGGTAACGCACGCGACTTCGTTGTTTTAATGATTATGGTGTTACTGTCACGCAGATCTTGTTCGAGCAACGCAACACCAACGTTCCTGGTGTCAGTGTTTCTTGAAGTTACACCACCCGTTCTTATGTCACGCATTCTTTCCTCAAGCAACGCAATTCATCGCTTGTCATTAACTCTGGTGTGATAAGTTCGGTCTAATAACGTAGTAACCGACTCTATCAACTTGGTATTAAACTCAAAGACCTCGTGACTCCTTGTTGTATCCATGGACTGATTGACCATGTTCTCTAACGCAACACGTAACGACTGCAACGTATTAGCGGCCCTTGGTGAACACAGGAATCCCATCCAACGGTCACCATCTACAGCTAGAGTCACGTGACTTGGCTGGGCTGCTTGTGGGCCTTGAGCTAAAAATATGGAAAACATATTCAATAACTTAAAGCAAAGCAAGCAGGCAGGCAGGCAGACAGGCAGGCAGGCAGGCAGGCAGGCAGGCAGGCAGGCAGGCATGCAGGCAGGCAGGCAGGCAGGCAGGCAGGCAGGCAGGCAGGCAGGCAGGCAGGCAGGCAGGCAGGCAGGCAGGCAGGCAGGCAGGCAGGCAGGCAGGCAGGCCAGGCAAATATAAAAGAATAATAGGGTCTCACGTGTTTCTAAAGTTGTTACTGTGTTTCCTGCAAACAAGAGAAGTGCTACCGGATGAATGGTGCTGGAATCTCGAATAAACACCTGGGTTGATTTCACCTACAACGAAAAAGGTGTTACTAGTGATGGAGATGTTAGTGACATGTTTATTTGACAATCAAAAGATTTGAGCACCTTCTCGTAGTAGATCAGCCACTTTGTGTTAAAGTTCTTTTTATCAACGTTAACGGACGATGGGTGAATAGCTACTCGTCCATCATTCCTATAATAACATACACATATACTATATGAGATTAAATAAAGGTCCCTTGCTCCAACTCCGCTCCAACTGCTATACGCGCATCCTCCTAGCCTGAATAGCAGCCCTCGCGAGGGGAACACTACGTAGGCTAGCACACTCCAAGGTACACTGAGTACACTACACGCGCATCCTCCTAGCCTGAATAGCAGCCCTCGCGAGGGGAACACTACGTAGGCTAGCACACTCCAAGGTACACTGAGTACACTACACGCGCATCCTCCTAGCCTGAATAGCAGCCCTCGCGAGGGGAACACTACGTAGGCTAGCACACTCCAAGGTACACTGAGTACACTACACGCACATCCTCCTAGCCTGAATAGCAGCCCTCGCGAGGGGAACACTACGTAGGCTAGCACACTCCAAGGTACACTGAGTTTTTCCCGCTCTTGCTCACAAGACACACGAATCTAAGTAAGCCAGGATAGCGAAAAGAATCGAGTGGGTAACGCGCCCTTAGTTTCTTAGCTGATTGGTTTACTAAACTTGGCGTAACCAAATGTTTCTCTTGCTTTTCGAGTGTTACAGCTCTAAAACTTTCTATCACTTTGGAGACACCAGGGCAAGTTTTATTATTTAAGCAAAACGAAACTCGTGGAAGTAGAGCAAAGAAAAGCAAGCTTAGAAACACGAGGAGTAGCCGAGTGTTTGTCTTGTTTTCCGAGTGCTCTACATCCTCTAGAGTGTTTGTATCACAGAAGAGACATAAGTGATATTCATATTGCTTTTATACATTTTTTGACGTTTTCGTGAGAGCATGCATGTCGCATTATCTCAAACATTTTACAAACGTTTTATAAAATATTTTTGATGGTGTTTCCATTGCTTTTCGAATACTCTATACTTCCCAGAGTGTTCGTATAAAACACGATACAGATACATTATCCAGCCAATCAACTAGGCGCGCGTTATAGTTATAAATACTTTCTAAAGCCCACTAAATACATACTTTGTTCTTAGTGTAGTCTTGAGTCTCTTCTTTCCACATCGTCCTTTGGACTCCAGTCCCAAACCAACTTTGATGACATTAGGATAAAGACCAGCACACAATACTGCTCTGACTAGACCCAGGTTCCTCGAGTACATGTTGGTCACGAGGTTTGTGTCGTCATTAGGTACCAGTCTTGCCTCGGCTAACAAATAATAAAGTTGGTTGCGCATCCCTGTGAAAAAAAAGTAATAAGAAAGTTGCTACAATGAGTATTATACGCATGATGTGTCCTCTGGATGGCCGGACGAACTTGACCAGTTTTTAGGGTGTGTATTATACGTCTGTAAGGCGGACAGACACATTACGTATCTAGACGCACAACTGGTATTAGATTTGGTGCACCATGAAGACATGCAAACAAGTCGAAAGAACCGATTTTTCTGCGTCTTCAGTCTATCTGTATATCATATATCTTGCTTACGCGTCACATTTTGGCTTTGATAACCATCCTCGGAGACAATCATATAAACAACTTTTCTATTCATAAACTTTTCATTCACAAACTTTTCTATTGGTGTGAGCACATCGATCAGTCAACCAGCGCAGTGTTTCAGAGCGAACGTGCTACCGGTCCTCAGATAATTGTTAACAAAACGCGAGCCAGACCTCCGTCATCCAGGGTAATTCAAGAGAAGAGTACCTTGTATCATGCTCAGTGTTCCTCTATGAAGGAAGTTCTTATTGATGAACTCTCGATCGTTACCAGTCCACGTCGACTCGACCCAGCCCTCGTAGGCATTTAGCAGGGCCACGTGATCACTGTCCAGCCCACCCGCAAAGCTACCACGTGTCTGTAAACAATAAACAATACAAACAACAACGGTTACTGACACTACAGGACGATATTGTCATTAGCAAACTGATGCTACATATACCACTTGCAACCAAAGCTCTAATGTAATCAGTAATACTGAGAACAGTATACAGTAATACTAAGAATATAACATTAGAATAATAATAACTAAGAATATATTATAGAATACAATTACTAAGAATATAGCAACTAAGAAACAGAATTTCTTTGCTAATAGTTTTGGAACTCAGAGTTGCACAGTGTGTCCACCACCCATGCAACAGTTGCGCACAATGGTGTATCACGTAATACACGCATACAACAGTTGCGCACAATGGTGTATCACGTAAACACGTATGCAACAGTTGCGCACAATGGCGTATCACGTAAACACGTATGCAACAGTTGCGCACAATGGCGTATCACGTAAACACATATGCAACAGTTGCGAACAATGGCGTATCACGTATGCAACATTGCGAGCAAAGGACTAAAGCTCCCTTCGAATGAAGTGTTCTTATCTCTTCCAATAAAGAGCGTCTCTTTTCGCTATCAGTGACTACAGTTTTAGTTAGGGTGCATTTTAAATTCCAATTTGGAACGAGCTTCCATTTTTAATGTGCTTTAATAATGATAGAATTCAAACGAATATTATGAATCTGATGGAAATCAGAAAAGAAAACAGAAAGAGAATATTACAAGACTTAAATTTGTACTTTTAGATCAAGAAAGCATCGGATCAGATCTGATCGTCGGCAAGCCTTGTAATCTTTGGATGGAGACAAATTCATTTTCAGAAAAGAAATTCGGCAAGTAAAATTGCAGTAACTAATGTGCAATGTTAATTATTGTCATGGCATAATAAAGGCAATTTTGTTGGAAACGATGCCGGAAAACCAAAAACTTCAGTGATGCGCGCAATATTGCAGAAAAAACGTATGAAGCAAAAACAAAAACAAAAAAACTGTTTATCTTTTTCGATTTCAACGATATTAAAGTATATGTAAATCTTTAATTCAAACTACATACTACACGAGAGCCATGGTTGCCTGTGATTGTGTTATTAAACTGCTAACCTTGTCAGCCTCGGCGCGTTTCTTTACAGGAGAAAGAAAGGGATCTCGGTAGGAGAGAGCAGCAGCGATGGTTAATACAGGATCAACACACCTGAATTACACAGAAATAATGACCAATAAATGATATACCATTGTACAATATCCTGCAGGCCGTGGTCAGTAATAATCGTCGTACCTTACTGCTACTTATTTTCGCGATCACCTAATTTCGCGAAAACTTAAGGGGCATATTTCGCGAGAAGTTGTTTTCGCGGTTTTTTAATCGCGAAATTCACGAAAATTAACTAAAAATAGTAACAGTAAGGTAGCATAAAGAAGTGAAAGAAAAGACAGGCACTGCTAATGAGCAGTACATAAATGAGACTGTGTATGTTACTTTTACTTATGTCAGCTGTGGTAAGACAAGTACTTCTGTGAACAGTACACAACTGAGTATGTAGTTGCTTACGTTGGCCTCTTTATAGCGTGCGTACAGACTCGTACCCAATCGCCACGTATTTTTTTCTATCCGCAATGAAATCTGGGAAGGGGATTGGGGCGCGCAAAGGCAATTTGATGCAACGCGAACTCGCTAAATCCTTCCCAGATTTCATCACTTGGCGAATAAGAAGAAGCGACTGGAGTGTGTACACTCACCTAAACACTGTGGCATAGATGATCATCTTGGCTATTTTAGGGTCAACAGGAAGATTTGCCATGTGTTGACCAAGAACCGTCAGTTTTTCCTGGAAAAGCCAATAACAGTCTTTTAGGATGCAATTAAAAAAATCTGGATGAAACCAGGAAAGCTAAGACATGGAGAATTTTTTCGTCCCGGAACGAAAAATTGTCCATGCATGTAAACTCCCCCTTCAAGAGTCAAGTATGATGGTTTAACAACATGGACGATGAGACAAACTATGGTGATGATTTTGTTTATAATGATGAATCAGGGGCGGATCCAGGGGGTTGTCCATGGGTGCACCGGACACCCCCAGCGCCGTACTTACTCTTACGCAAAACCGAATCGCCGCCATCTTGAATGTTACGTCATCTCTCAAAAAGCCTATTTGGGACACCCCCTTTGCAAAATCCTGGATCCGCCCCTGTGAATACTGATGACAAAGAATTAGATACGCATACAGTGTACCTTATCATCCAAAGCCCCGATGTCTTTCAACAGATCTACTGCATTTCGCACTAAGAGGAAGAAAAGGAATGTCATTTCACATTAGCGGTTTGCTAATGTTATATACACTTAAAAGATGATGTTAATATTGCACTGGCACACGAGAGAAGTTTGTAGCAGCAAAAATACTTCTTTCAGTTAAGGTACATGTGCTGAAAAATGAAAATACGTGTAAGGGACAGATTTTGCAAGAGTACAATGGGAAATGATCGTTTTTCAGTTCCGCGTAATATCCAGCAAAAATATTCAATTTTGATTGAACGATTTTTCTATTCCGTAATTCTGCTGCAATAACTTTAAAATCTTATTGAATGATCTTTCAATTCCATACTGATTCCACAGCAACAAGTTCCAATTCTGATTAGAGGAATTATCAATTCCATAATTCCAGATAATTCCGTAGCAATAATTTTCAATTATTTTTCAGTCTCCATGACAAAATAGTTTCAATTTTTGACTCGTGTATTTTGCTCGGCTGTACGTTTGTGGTGGTCGTGGTACTTGTTTGCGTTACCTGACTGGATGGAGGGTGGATCCAGAGCCTTTGATAGAAATTGCTCGGCAGTACAATCAGGGTTTTGGATCTGAAATATATATGGAAATTACTTTACATAACCACAAACGACAAAACTAGAGCAATAACTCACAAGTCTCCTATTTCTTTCTTTGTTTGTTTGTTTGTTTATTTGTTTGTTTGTTTCTTTCTTTCTCCCTTCCTTCAGTTCTCCCTCCCTCCCTTCCTTCCTCCCTTTCTTCCTTCCTTCCTCCCTCCCTTCCTTCCTTCCTTCCTTCCTCCCTCCCTTCCTCCCTCCCTTTCTTTCTTTCAACGGCAGCGTAGAATACCATTTTCTTTATTACATATCATAACATGCAGGAATGGTTAAAGGCGTGCACAGCGCAGTTTTCTCTGAATCGTTTTCTTACAACGCTTCAATGGCTCGTGCAACTTGTTTTGCTATGCCATCGCGAGACGAATTACAGAAAAAATTGCACTGTATTTCAGCGCCTCAAGAATTTCAAGATATCACCCACTTTAGTTTGAAGAACAATTTCTTCTAACGACATTCTCAACATCTCTGGCTTTTGGTAGGGTTCTGAAACATGAAAATATAATCCCTGCTTATAATGGCAGATAAAAACCTTCAGTGGCCTGAAGTCACAGCATTAAAACACAAACTTGACCAAGCGACAGACAGCATGCTTCGAAAACAAATTAAACCGAATGTAAAAAAAAAACTCGGTGATCATAAATTTCTGATATGTGTGGATTACCAGAAATCTCAAACAGGGACAAAACAAGGTAAACTTTTGTTGCTTGTTTTTCAAGAATTATATTATCTATATGACTTTTAAATATTTTGTTTTCATTTCCTTTGCCCTCTAATGCGTCTCTTCCCTTGAATTCTTTTTAGGAGCAAAGATAGCACAGTTGGTTAGTGCGCGGCCTTCGGTGCGAGAGGTCCCTAGTTCGATCCCCAGTGACCTCACATCCTTGTTTCAACTTCTTTCCTTTCCGTGTAGCTTTAATTAGCTTTAAATACCCTTGCACCTTCGAACGCTTGTTACATGAGCCTTTGACTCGGAAGACTGGGCAACCACTCCCCGCGGACTCGATGCAAAATAAATTACCTTTACCTTTACCTTTTTTTGATCATCTGTTCACACTGATTGCGGGACTAACTGAGCAAGCGTGGTTAAATTGGTCAATACGCAGAAGTTAAATAAGGTTGCTTTACCGTTTACTGAAATATTTACACTTGTATGTCTAAGAGGGTGTGGTGCGATAGTGTCTAAAACGTACCCATTTCTTCAAATTGCTTCCTTGTGAACAAATTAAAGCAGTACCCAGGCCTACATCTACCAGCACGACCACGCCTCTGTGTAACGCTGGCCTTGGAACACCAGTGAGTACCAAGACAGGATACCTGGAAACCAGTCAGTAAAAACTCATCAACCTTTTCATCACACCTCTGTCTTACATTCTGATTTTCATTCATCTTGGTGATAATAACAATTTATTTTGGTCGTTGACTTTGCAACATGCCTCAGTCTTTTCTACAGTACGCTTATCTACAGGTCTATCTATCTGTCCAACTTGCTCAATTATCCATCCATCCGTTGGTGTGTCCATCCCCTAATTCGATGTTCGTCCACTTATGTGCGGTTCTACATTTGTATCTATCTGTCCACTTGTTCAATCATCCGTCCATCTGTTGGTCTGTCCATCCCTTTATTCAATTAGTCAGTCAATAGACCTTATAATAGTAATTGCAATATTTTATCTAGATATTAATTAATCTATTTTTATTTTTATTTTTATTTTTGTAATCCACACGCCCCTTGTGGAAACCAGCGCTAGTTGACGGGGCAAGCGTGTTTAAATAAAGTATACCATACCATACCATACCATTCACTTCCCACAATGTTTTCCAATCCTCCATGGCTCAGTTGTTCGAAGTGGGTTAGCGCTAATGTTGGTGAAGATTTTTAACATGAGCTCCAGGATAAAGAAATCATGGATTTCAGCCCTGGGTTAGCACTAACCTGCTATCAAACATCAAGAGTCCAGGGTCAATATTTCCATTGACGCAATTGATCAGTCCATATCAGCCTTGTAATTAATTATATTTGTCAATTAACTTGTTAAATCACTAACCTTTTTCTGTTCATCATACGTCTTTTCTTTGACATTTCCTGCATTGATGACATACACCACATCATTGATAGTGATGGACGTCTCTGCAATGTTGGTAGCTAAGATAATTTTACGGATTCTACCTGAAGGTCTAAAGAAACACAGATATCAGAGAAAAACAAATGAGAGACGATAAACAAACTCTTGCACCAAATGAATGAGTGTGAAATGAGTCTACGCTTTGCTACGACTATGTAATGTTGTCAGTTACAACATTTAATATAATTTCCTGCCTGTCATACATTAATGCCTCACATTTCTTAATTGTCCTTATTTATTTAACAAACTTGAAGCTGTTTCTAAGTTGATAGGAGTTAATGGTCTTAAATCTTGAGGGTGAGGGTGTACTGTTACAGAAATACTCTGTACTCACCTGTCAAAGACTTGATTCTGGTTAGCAAGCGGCAGCATTGAATGCAATGGAAAAACACAGTAACAGGATTTCTATAAAATAATTGAATGAAACAATTATCACTTAGTCATTCAAGGATTACATGTACCTTTGCAAGAGTGTCAACTGAAATGAGAAACCTCACAACATTTGTATCATCTGATCCAACAAATTATGCTGCATTATTTAAGTTTAATTATTAGCCTCCACTGCTGGCAATCTTGATATCACTCTGTTCTTGGGCTTCCTGTCTAGAAGAACAGTACATAATCTTTTTCTTGAATAAATAGGGCATATATATAATACCTGTTGTTGGGGAATCTTCTCCAGTAGCAAGTCATAGACTGTCATGATTTCATCCCAGCCAGACAGAAAGCAAAGTATGGCACCCTGAAAGTAGGGAATTGGATAACACTAATTAGATATTATAATTATCCCACGTTTACCTGTATAATTTCATGGATGAAGCAGATTTTGCATGACTAGCTAACTAAACAGTTCCTACTTACCTCTTGATACGTTCTAGAAACGTGCAGGATAACATCAGTAGCTAAGTGTGGATCCACATCAGGTAAAACCTTAACCTACAATTGTGAGTTTGGACAATAATAGAGTGATAAATACAGTGTAAACTACATTATTGGAGGTGATGCAGACATTATAAAAGATCACCACTATTGCTGTGAAGCAACCTGACGATAAAAACACCGGCAGTAATCAATTCAGACGAAAATGAAGCACTGCAATTTGTAATAACCAAAAGAAATGGAACCATGCTGGCAATAGTGATGATCAAATGTCAAAACTGTCACATTCTCAACACCCCAGTACAGATACAAAATACCAAAAGGAAAAAAGGAAAAAGATTTAAGAATCTTAACAATATTCAGTGTTTTGGAATGTTCTAAAAGTAATTGAATCTTCAGTTTAAAAAGTCTACAGATTTCAGTAATTTTTGGAAAAAGCTCATGTCATACTCCACAGACACAATTTTCCAAATGAAAATTCAAGGGGAACCTGAATTATTTATTGGCAAATTCTTGAGGGTTTAAAGGGATGTTTTTAGTCTAAAAAGTCTTACCATAAATACAGGGAAATTACTAAAACATCAGAGTCAAAATACCTGAACAGTGACATGTTAACCATCATAGTTGGATAGAGAGTGTAGCATTGCAATAACAAGGGGAATAGAATGTATAATCTTGTACCTGGGGTGTTGAGATAAATATATCATAATATTATTAGTTAGTATTGCTGAAAAAGACATTAAAATAGATATTAAGTACCACATAGCAATATACATAGCAAACTGAAATTTGAGCTTTTGCTAGATGTACATGATTGTCCTTTTTGTGATAAAATACATGAAATACATTATTCTGGGGCTAGTTGGCTAGCTTACTGGACAGTTAAATGCAACTGAATTTCAGGTTACCCAAACAGGCAAGCACCATTGCCTGTTCATATTTGAGAGTAATCAAAACCAGATTCAAATATTAGGGAGATAGATGAATAATTATGCCCCTATTGTTGGACTAGCTGCATAGCTAGAGCTCTGGGCTACCAATGTCAAGCAACAGCAGATTTTATATTTTTGTTATACCTTGTGATGGGACTAAAATAATTAAATGACAATGTGCCAAAATCTTATATTGTGAATCATGGAGAAATGGAGTGAGCATGATATGGGAGGGATTGTGAAAGGAAGAGTCCTATCCCATTTTTCTTCAAAGCTATAAGTGTAGGAATTAAAAAGGACTTTCTACATAAATTATTATAATAGCAAAAGTTTGTAAAAAAATATTTTCTAATAGTTTCATTTCTAAAATAAAATCCCAACCAATTGAAATGAATAGAAAAGTTGAAATGAGATTTTTCAACTACATCAGGCATACCTCAGTATTGACATCATTAGCAAGTTTAAATCTTTTGCTATCCTGGTCACCACGCAACCAGGTTTGTCCAGGTTTTGGTGGAAGCATTTGCTTGAGTTCATCAAGAAAGAACTCTGTAACTGGATGGGTGAATCCTGAGATATTCAATTGTGGGCAACTGTAATATAATATTATTGGAAACAATCACTTAATGTAATGATAGAGTAGATTGAATATGAGTGTGTGAAAAGGACCACGCCGTGCCATGTCATGCCGTATTGTCTATAAAAACATCCAGAATTCCTGCTGTGACTGTGCTGTGCCATTTTCACAGTCATACAAAATCTACTCTAATGATAAAGCAGTTTTTGATGACAGTGTGAATATGACATGGACACCACACAGCATGGTTATGGCAGGAATTTTCAACATTTTCATAGACATCACAGTACTGACATGGTCATGACATGGCACAGTCTCTTTCACACTCATATGAAATCTGCTCTAGATAGACACATTGACCACACCCAGGAACATAATTAAGAACATCTCAATACTTCTACATTTAAATGCTCAAAACACAAGTACATGATTGCACAACATATAATGTTGGTCAATATTCAAAATAATAAAAAGAAAGTGCTCCCCTTCCCAGCTGGATTTATCAATGGACACCAACTCCCTCCATCCTTGCTGTTCAGTGTCCATTTATCACAGTTTGCATAATCACGCACCCCGCCAGACTAAAGACTCTAAGCAAAATTGCTCACAACACAGAGGAGTTGCACCATATACATGTTTCCATCCCTGTAACAGTTGTGTAGAATGCTGTCTACAACTTACAGTGTTACAGGCTTAGGATTATTAAGTTCTACTACTGTAACTTTTTCTGCAATGTCATGTTGCATGTACCATTGTGTGAGATGGACACATAGTGCAAGTGTTGCACTTGATGTTACAGAAAAAGGTATACTGTGTGTCTGGCCCTTTCTGGTCACAGGATCAATGAAATGAAGGACGTCTCACATTGTGCACTAACAAAAAAGACCCTTGCACTTCAATGTTACTATCTACATGTACATCATGAGTGACCATCATTACTGCTGTCAGTCAGTAGTTTCACACAACTGGGACTTACTTTCTGAAATATTCACAAAACCTTTGAGAGTCAACAGTAGCACTCATGATGATAATCTTAAGTGTTGGACAAGTGATGATCATGTCCTTTAACAACACCAAGAGAAAGTCTGTGTTGATATCACGCTCATGTACTTCATCCACAATCACATGACTGACACCTAAAATTATTGGCAATATTATCATCATAATATATAAAACAGCTATTCAGTAATAGTGAACAATCTGCAGTGTATGGTAAGTGGTTAAAAAGATGTTGGCAAGTGGTTGATAAATGGTCAGTTAGTGGTCAATAAGTGGTTTCAGATAAGTGGTCGATAAATGGTTATCAGTGGTCAAGAAGTGGTCAGTAAGGTAACAGTGAGATAATGGTAAAATGTGGTTGGTAAGGTAACAGTACATGTAGGTAATGGCAATGTAATGGTAAGTGGTTTAAGAACCAACCACATACCATATGGTGCAGACTGTTCACTATAACCAATAAATAATTCCTCTATGACCAGGGAAGAATATAGCAGTCACAAAGTGTCTTTTTTTCATGGTACTCAACTCTAGAATATTATTAGCCCTGGCAGCCACTATGTATAGTTGTAGTTATGGGCAACAACTGCTAAATGGAATTACAGATCTTTAATACAGTATGTGCAAAATCTTCATCCAATAAGTCTATAATTTTATTATTTTCTCTCTCTCTCTCTCTCTGTCTCTGACTGAGGTTAGGTCATGCTCACCAATAAGTTGAGGATTGCTTTGTAACTTTCTCAGTAGAACACCTGTAGTACAAAACAATATTCTTCCTGGTCTGGTAGGAAGCCTACTTTCTAACCTGACCTGGAATAAATTGGCAGAAAAAAGGAATCATGATACACTGATGGGCAACTCTCTACAATGGCCTCCTTTCCACAACAGCTAGCATTTTCTGCCCTGCCATTGAGCCATACATGTACATTAATTAACGCTATATTGGCAGCTCTATACAGTGGCCAGGCCCCCATTGTAGAGGGGTTCAACATTATGCATAAAACATATCAAAACAGCCTCTTTTAATTTATATTATGATCCATTATAACTATCCTCAGCAATATCATCATCACCATCATCACTGATCATCATCATCATGACAATATACATATAATGTATTAATAATACATGTACCATCATTCCATCACCATCATACTCCATGTAGTATATTACCCTACCCGGCCATCACTATCATCATACCTGGTATCCTACATTGTTCCCCAGTTCCTGTCCCCTTTCCTTTGCAACTCTTTCTGCTATTGACATGGCAACTATCCTACGAGGCTAAAAACAAAATTGTTAATAAGTTTTTAAAGTTTATCCTTTCAGGTTCTATATCACCACTAAATTATATAACTTTGAATACAGCAAGAGCAGTAGTGGACAATATTTAAATGGTTCAGTAATGTGGTACATGTGTTATTTTGTAAGAGATGTTTTCAACTAATTTAAAAAACTAAATAAATGCACTGTCTGGTACTCCACCAATTTTATAATACAATAATCAGATGGCTATATGTGCATAATATAGTGGGTGGGTATAGGTGTCTGGAGCAAATAGCTGGTGAATACCAAAGAGCTGTTTTCTTATGTGTGGAAGGCTGACCATGCCACACTGTGACCGTGTCAGTATCAGTATATATCACTGTCATCGTGGCATGGTCAGTGTCATGATATCTATAGAAACATTTAACATTTATGCCATAACCATGCTGTGACATAACCTTGTAGTTTTTCCCAGTCATACAAAAACCTGCTCTATCTGTTCACTGTTACCTGAGTTACAATAATGTTGCATGATGCACCTTTCTCTTTCTTAATTGCATCATCTAAGACAAACTGAGGGATCTACATGTACAAGAAAATCAATACATCAAGTCAAATTCATTATATATTGTTATTAGCAAATAAGTTCCTCAATTCCTATTGAAGCCCACATTAAAATATATTTGAGGAGTGATATATTAATAGCAAAAGTCAAGGTGTCAAGTCAAAGCTCAGGGGAAATAACATGCTAATCAAATAAAAATGATTCAATTTTAGAATTTGAGTGAAGTTTGATCAAGGCTTCATAAGGATATGTCATGATCAACTGACCGTGACCAAACACCTTTAGTTTTGAGTTTTACAAGAGACTGTGTCTGCTTACTGGAGCTTTGACTGTAGTTACAATCATGAATGATTCCAAAAAACTGTAAGTTAGGGATCCTGTGTCACTATTACAGACTGAACTGTTTATTGAATAAGAGTTTACTTCCCTTAAAGCGTACAACAATAGCAACTAACCTGGGTTGTTTTCCCACATCCTGTTTCACCAGAAATAAGAACAACTTGGTTGTCATTGATAAGGTTAATCACTTCCTCTCTAAAATATGTGTAAACAGCCTTAATAACAAATAATGAGGACTATGATAAATTGTATTTGAGATATAGCAGTCACTCATTGGCTGGCTACCATGTTAAAATCAGAGTACAAGGACACCCAGGGTTGGATGTACTCTGACTAATTAAAAATATATTTTAGATGGGGATGATTGTCCTACCTGTTAGGAGTCAAAATCAAGGGATTTGGTTTCATTTAGTGTAATGATACTCATACTTTTACCAAAACTGGTACCTGACTGAAAATTTCATGTTCTATTTTTCACCTTTTTAGGGGTAAAAATAGCTTGAGTCATGCCAATTTCTGTACCTTTTATGGGTAAAAATTCCTGGCAATCATCACCAACCAAAATATATGGGAGCACCACCCCACCCCCCTTGAAAAGCAAGAGGAACACACTGCTATTTAATGCTTCTGGACATGCTTTCCTAGACAGTGCTTTACAACTCCCTCATGTTTATAGGTACAGAGAGATGTACACATGTTTTACATATCTTAACTATAGCATATAGTATGATAAAAAATAAACTATTTGAATGATATGTTGCACTGAACTGTGATCAAAAAGTAAATTCTCCCTTACATTTTATTTATCAACATAGGAGAAGTTTACTTTTGATCATAGTTCACTTCCACTGTTTTTACAGGGACCTCTTCACATCTAAGTCCTATACATTAAATAACGCTTTTTACTATCAAATTCTATCAATCCATTGAATTATTTGTATTTCAATTTACCTCATCTTAGTCACAGGTAGATTATCAGTCATTTCTCTTATATGCTGTATTGTTATATTGCCTGACTTGTGTAATTCTGATAGCTCCTTCAATAATTGTTTATTCATTTCATCATTTTTGTCTTCCTTTACAGTGCCCAAAATTGAACCAGTAAATACATCCCTTATTTCTTTAGTAACATTTGAAACACTAGAATGAGCTGATGCACATTTCTGGGGATCTTCTTTCTCATCATGGCCTCTGACAGACAACTGATTTTTACTGGACGTAATTTTTTCCATGGTGAGGTTAGAGACATCAAGTAATGGTTCTATTCGACTCATTACACATTCTGGAATTTGAATTTCTTCTGGTTCATCATCTCTATGGATTTCTTCTTTCTTGGATAAGATTGACGTTCCAGCGCTGCCCACTGGAAACCCCATTTCCTGAAAGATGGGGAAAATGATAAAATTAAGAATAAAAAATCATTTCCTATGAAACACAATTTAGCAACATTCTCAAAAGTGAAAAGAATGATTTGATACTTTTATTAACTTTATTTAGCCTGCATAGCGGCGTAAGGGGAGGGGGAAGAAAGGGGATTGGGGAGAGGAAGAAGAGGGAATGCCTGCAATGAAACCCCCACATTCCTCATAATGCCCATATTTAAGCCCATATTTAAGCCAATTATAAAAATCCTAAGTAGTATCCAGATACTTGTACGAGATGGTCTCGAAATAGGGGTAAAAGTATCTAGAAAGCCAAAAAACTCTATAAAATTATGTCTGAGAAATATTATTTCCTATAAATAATCCTGAACGGATTAGCCTATCTTAAAGAAAAATAAGAATATAATTTTAGATCTGTCAACATCCATTTCAAAGGTCAACTACGGTTTGTACATAGAGATCGATAATCAAGCCGGATTATCTTTCAAACAAAACAATAGACGCGGCTAGTTCACAGGCGTTTAACCAATGGGAATTTTACATCCAGAATGTGGACGTAAAATATGAGGAATGTGGGGGTTTCATTGCAAGCGTTCCCTCTTCTTCCTCTTCCCAATCCCCTTCCTTCCCCCCCCCCCCCTTACGCCACTACGCAGGCTAAACTTTATTGAATAGATGGGAAATTCACAACTGCTTGCCTGCTTGCCTGCCTGCCTGCCTGCCTGCCTGCCTGCCTGCCTGACTGAAACAATTAGATTGAGCAAGTGGAGCATGTGAGTGAATCTCAGACACACCTCAAGTCTTAGCAATGCCAAAGCAGCAGCCCTTCTTTCAGCCTGCTTCTTATCAAACCCTTCTCCAGTAACTTCAAAGTACGAACTAGGCCATGGAACTCCAACCGTCGCTTTCCAAATTTGACTGTTGTCTCTTTGGTAACATCTGTAGTTGAGTTTATGGTGAGTTTTCGTTGCATTTTGCAAAACATTATGTATTCTCTCTTTAGAATTGGTAAATTTCTTCTCAGCTTCGAACCCAGCAAGTCTTGATTGGTCAATTGCTGGAGGATGTACGTTTCTTGGCGAGTAATTTCGATTCATGGGTCGAGGTGGCGGCGGTCGATTGACATTGTGGCGAAAAGATTGTCTGGGTTGGAAGGGATACTGAATGTTGTATTTCATTAAAGGTCTTGGACCTGTAGACTGGACGGTCTGCTGTCCTTGCCAGTGTTCGTACTGTCTGTTAACCGGAGGTTGTTGCTGTTGTTGTGGTGGAAGATGGCCGCGCCAAAAATTATTCCACTGATCCGCCATCTTGGTTTTTGACACTGGTACAAAATTATCGGGAGGGGGTGAGAAAGATAAGAAAGGTCTTGACACAGGAAATCCAACTCACATGATTATAAATTTTTCAATTGTTATCTTGACTTTCATCTTTCTTCAAAAGTAAAAAGTTTCTAAGTTTATTTAAACTTCAGCTTTCGTTCCTCGGTACTGACCAAGAGCAAAATATCGAGGAATCTCGAGTGTTTATTATTTTATTTTGGGTGGCCTGTGGAAGAATTACCACTGACCATTGTATCGCGGGAGCCATTTACTTGCTTCTTTCTTCTTTCTTCTTCACTTCCAAAATATTCCCCTAAAATGGATCGCAATTTTGATGTCCTAGGACAATACCGATCCGTAACAGCCAAATTAAAGCGAAGGTTTCTCAAAAAACCGAACGTTTCTGAAGCAGCTGGTCAGTTTGGAAGTCTGTCTAAAGAGCTTCATCGACAAGGCTCTCCACAGTATGCTGGTTTCTGTTGTCTCGCCAAAGCTCGCTGTGAAAACACCCTCTCAAACTCTGTCGGTGAAGTAGAAGCCTTAACTGAAGCAGCGAGGTACTTTCTTGAAGCGGAGCAAGAAAATCTCGAGATGGGTTGTCCATCATTTGAAGAACACTTAACTGAAGCCATCCACGTTTATAATCAGGCCATAAAAGTTCACTGTTCACAAGGAAATTCAGCTTTAGGGGCTTGCTTGTGCTTGGAGCTAGCTGATTTGCTACGTAGGATCAATAGGCCCACAGAGGCGATGGTCCAGTACCATCATGCAGCAGAATTACAACATCAAACACCATTGGATGCTCTAAATTCAATGGGACATGCTGCATCTTGTAAAATTGACTCAGGTAATAACACTGGCTCTGATGAAAAGGTCATGATCTGGGGTCAGTTCAATAAAACTTTTAGACTACACTTGGAAATTGCAAGTGTCAAGTCTTAGGTAGATTTAGTAAACAATATAACAGGATAGGTACCCTGGTTCCAGAGGTGCTTAATGGTGAGGAAAAGAGCAAAAAAAAAAAACAACAACAAAAACAACAAACAAACAAACAAGAAAAAAACAAGGGGAAAAAAAAAACAAGGAAAAAAAAAACAAGAAAAAAGAAAGAATAGAAAAAGAAAGTGCTTTCTTTTCTTTTCTCTTTCTTTTTTTCTTCTCTCTTTCTATTTTCTTTTCTCTTTCTTTTTTTGTTTTTGTTTTGGTTTTTGGTTTTTTTCCTGCCCTTTTCCTCACCATTAAGTACCTCTGGAACCAGGGTACAAGATAGGGAACATGATGTATATGACTGTTGACAGCCTCTGTGGGACACAAAAACATATAAAATGATATCTTTATGACACCACAAGGCTGTCACAGTAGTAATGCAATGACCAAATGTGTCATTGTGTCCCATTCTTGCATCATGTTGTTTTTGCTCATGCATATTGTATCAGAATAAGGGGTCATATCAATGAAAAAAATAGAAAGATTTAGCACAAGCAACATGATGCAAGACATGCATGACACATTTGGTCATTGCATTACTACTGTGACAGCCTTATAGTGTCATAAAGATATTAGTTTACAGTTTACATGTTATTATTTTTTTTTGTCCTCTTTAAAACACAGAGGCTTGTGCTAAATCTTTCTATTTTTTTCATCGATATGACCCCTTATCCTGACAATATGCATGAGCAAAAAAAACTGGTCAGTAGCAGTGCATCTGCAATTGTAGAGTATTATTCTTGTTGTTTCCTGCAGAGGTTTCATTAATAGGTGGTTACTAGCATTTACTGCTGGCTACTTCATGGTACTTAACCTCTCATTGCTGGCTATTTTACAATGGATTTCTACATGCAACTGGCTATATTTTCAAGCCACCCTCCTAACTTAAAAGTTACTGAAACCCTTGTTCATGAGGGACCAGTCCCTCTAGGCACTTGACTGGCAAAACTTAGAACATCATTTGGAGTTCCCTACTTTGGAAGCTCTGGAGAATATGCTGGGGAGTGCTTTGTGGAAATAGATATATATTTTAATGAATACTTTGAAAAGTTTTCATTATATTTTTATAAATATTAAGATATTTTTCATTACAGGGGATTTTGATGGTGCATTGTCTATTTTTACTGAGATGTCATACCATGCACAAGAGAGAGGCTCATTTCAAGGAGATGATGGTTTCTCTATCCACAGCCCTTACAAAGATATAATTACAAAATGTGAAGTCAATCGTGTACTTCTTCTTATGCTACTACAGCCCAGTCCACAAAAAATACAACCAGAACATGCACAGACTTTGGAGAAATATGTCTGGGACAATGAAGCAGAGGGAAGTCCTATTCCATGGCTGAGTGAAGAACTGTTTATTTTAATGCAATCTCTAGTAATGACGTGTCAGTCAAGAGATGGACAGGAGTTAGCAGAGCTGGAGAAAGATTTATGGAAGTTTTTTGACAATGAGCAGAAGCATTTACTTCACTTAGTTGTCTGTAAAATCTTGAAATCTGACAATTAGTACATACTGTACTGTAAAATTAACTGAAGATGCATGGATTTCTTGCATTATTTTGTAATATAATATTACCATAGAAAATCATGTTAATATTACTAGAAAATTATAGCACAAATTGGAAAATCCCACTTGGGCATAGTATATTATGTGTTTGGTGATTGTAGCAATCATTATGGAAACTCTTCAAGATAGAGCACTGAAGTCTCTGCAATTGCAATCCCGACATCAGATTGCTAGCTAGCTGTAGTTTCCATATTATCAGTATGTTAAGGCTTTGTTGAAGCCCATTAATATCATTTTTTTTAAATGGAAAAATACATGTCCCTTCCTTTTAGAACACTATGAATCTTTGAACAGAGTTTCACTTCCTTTTATAAAATGATTAGTGAACAAAACACCAAAAAACTGATCATGTGGTTAACCACATGACAATGATTTTGAACTTTGATTTATAATGTGCTCGCCATTTCAAGATGAATGTTAAAACAAATAGTTGTGTATGTCGTTGCCACTACACAACTGCATTTGGAAAACAGACAGAACACATTTCCTCATTTTTTTTAAAAACCAAAACTTATTTATTGGACTGGTTTTCCAAACGCTATCTTTTTTCACTAGTTGTCCTTAAGCACTGTAGCCTAAAAACAATTTCAGTATAAATTAAATTCATGAGCTCATTTCTAAAAAATTAAATTTCACATTCCAATGTAATGTGGCCACTTGATGTCACTGTTTTTAGTACTAAATCATTAAGTATCTTGAATATAAACTTCTGCCTAAATATGAATATTATACCAAAGAAATTCAGATAAATAAAAGTAAAATGTGATTAATTGCAGTGATTTGTTTTGAACCACTGGCCTAGAGAGGGCATTTTACGTGTACAATTATTTCCATATATTTTGTATAGTACCAAAGAGAGCCAGTATAAAACAGCAAGTTACCCAAAAAATACTCCAAAATGCATAATTTATTAAAAAATGATCAACTCTGATCATGAAACAGAGCCTGGGGTGCTTGTGCCCACCCCAATATTTTTATATCTGTACAAACATTTTGAAAAGAAAAAACAACTGTGAAATCATTGTTAGTAGCTGTTTAATATAATTATGAAAATAGTTTGACAATTCAATAGACATTCTGACAATAAAATGTTAATATGAAATATATACAATGCTAAAACCTTCTTAGCCTTGTATATTGTACATACAGTATTTGAAAATCATGGTGTAGAAGTGTATAACAATGTATAGCACTGTAATTGGTATGGGTGATTTTATTTAACCCATGAAAAAATAGTACACATAATAGTAGTAACTCTAAACCCACTGTTTGTTCTTTATCAGCTAGTGCTCACTAGCTAGTTATCTAACTTTATTTCACTGGTTAAATAAAATCATTCTAGCATGCATACTTTTAACCACATCTTTTTTATTCTACTCTAACTATATTCACTTGAATCTATCCAAATCACTGATCAGTGGGCAGCCACTAGCTAGATAGCTACTGGCACCTTATGTTTGAGTTTGGGAGACCATAGTTTTGCTCTAGGTGCCTGTACAAAATGGCTCAGCTCATAATTATTAAATTTGGGGGCCCAATTAAAGGGCTACCAACTTGGATGGAGTATAATATGCACTAAGCATGACATTTTTGTCTCCTCTCTATATATACCAGAATCCTTTTCAAGTAGCCTTTATTCAGTAATTAAAAATATTGTTTATATTCTAGAGCTAGGAATATGAAATTTGAATATGAAAGGCTCTTGAAAAGGATTCTGGCATAGAGAGGGGACAAAAACATCTTCATGCTAGGGGCTAATAAACTGTCATCTTTACAATGATACAGTGATTATCGAGACTAAAATGTATTCCATCTATGATTTATTTGCTAAATTAAAAAATACTATTCTAAATTAGAAGGAACAATTTATTTCAACACTACAAAGTCTACACTGGAGTGTATAGATTATGCAGTGTTGGTATCAAAATATATTGAAATCAAAATATAATAAAATTTCTCTATTTTTTAAATCATTTATCTACCTGTTATTATAAAATTTATACTATTCTAAAATTAGATCATTACTTGTAAAAAAAGAACAAGATTTTATTTGGCTGTGATAAACCAATGGGAAATAGGCCCTTTGCAGCACGTGCGAATGAGCGCATTTTGGAGGGCAAAAACAATGGTTTCCAGCCAATAGGACATTGAAATTCTTTTGTTTTGCCCTCCAAATTGAGTTGCATTCCAACATGCTTCAAAGGGCCTTTTGCATAGTAATAAGACAGTACTGTACATGTTATAGAAAGGAAGTAATGACACCATCACACATCTACATTTGTCTGTGCCTGTTATACAACATCTACAGTACTCTATCTGGCCCTTATTTAAGTAATTAAATTCTTGAAAATAGGGAATGGCAAAAAGGAATGGCATCAGGTCTTGGAATAAAGGGAATTACTCAAAAAAGACAAAACACAACAATACACCCTTGTACTTGGACTGCCAGTGAAAATCAAGTTGAATCTCCAAATCCTCCTATTAGTCAGCAATATTTTGTTTTCAGAGGGAAGGTGGCAGCAGTCCTAGGAATTTGGGAGAAGGTCAAGACATTAAGGCTGCCAAAATTATTGGGATGGGGGATTTTTAATCCTACTTTTTGGGTGCTTTAGTGAAATGCACTGTCATTAGGGGACTGGGTACTGATCAAAGAGGGGCAACCAAAGTTTGACTTTAAAACTTCCAGGAAGTATTTGCAGCTCTACTCTGTGCTTGAATGTTGTTGCATACGATAAATTCTGACTAGATTTTGCTTATCTTATAAAAATTCTTTACAGCATTTCCCTGTCCTATTCCTTGCAAAAGTTGATAAAAAATTTCTCATGGATTTCTAAAGTTTTCAGTCTTTGAGATCTTGACATTCGCCACAGTTCGTCATGACTGATTCTTGGTATTGTTCAACTTGGATAGTACTGTGGAATATCTGATACTCTGTTTTTAGCTTCTGGTGAGCAATGTCAAGGACTTTTTGTGTGTTTGTGCCTTGGTCTAATGAAAGAAACAGACAATGATTGAGCACATATTAAATGTTTAAACAAATTCAAACCTCCAATATAGTAATATGGCCACCTGATCTCTACATTATGGCCAGCATGCAAAATCTCAACTCTTGTACTTACTGACTGCTAAATGCACAGCAAGAGCAGCTTTGTTTACTGTCAGGGACCAGATATGAAGACTGTGTGCTGCTACAACACCTTCAATACTCTCCAGTCCTGCCTTTACAGCATTGTAGTTTATATTTTTGGGGGTACCTACAAGGAAATATCATTGTATTAATAAAATGAATACTACGTGTAGGTAAAACTTTCAATTTTAGTTGCTCAGTCAGCTTAGTATACGTAGTAGCTATCTCTAGTGGGCAACTGATGTGAGACCCATGACTCTTAATGATCTAGAACACTTAATAATCCCGAATCGTTGCTGCTCGTATAACTCAGTCAAGCTGGGACGTCCACTTCACTGTTTCCTCATCAAGGCTGACCAGCCCCTCACGACCATGTGGGGCATTTGTGGGGCACCACATGGGCAGGTGTCATCATCACAAGCCCCGATGAAGTGAAAGAAGGCTCACATCTTCCCCATCCACTTCTGAGTCTGTTCAGGCGTGTCCACGGTTAGTACTCAAGGTCATGGCCCAGAGGCTTAGTTGATGGCACTTTCACAAATTGAAGCAGTGTTGAGGATTGGTTCCATTCCTCTCTCCACCTGTCTTCTACCCATGATGCTTTAAGTGGGGCACATCTGCAAAGTCTCTGTGCTCATGTCATAAAGTGGTCCTTTGAAATAGCAGGCACAAGGCTATATTTGGCTCGTCACCCTTCTCTGTGCAAGTTTCAAGACAAGATGGTCATGTCTGATGTGTGCTGAGGGGATGCCTGCAAGTATGGGCAACATTTCAGAAGGAGTCTGCTTTAGCATGCCAAATATCAATCACAGGGCCTCATTGCTCAAGCACCACGTTGACTAACTTTGAGTGGCAGCTGTGTGCCCATACAGGAGCAGCATACTCAGCAGTGGAGTAGACAAGAGCAAGGACTGAGGTGCAGATTGTTCTGAATGCCAATGAGCCTCTTAACAATGTTGACATGCTTAGATGCTTTTTCAGCCAAGTCCTTTAGGTGAGGTCTGAGCATTAAGCTTCAGTCCAGGTTGACACCAAGATTAACTGGGGGGGGGGGGGAAATTTGACTGCTTTGCCACCTATTTTGATGACAATTTTTTCCTTGCAAACTTGTTCACCAGGTGGAAGACTAAGGAGACCATCTTCAAATCACTCAGCTTTAAGTGCCACAAATGGAGATAGACAGAGATAATCCCCAAGGACTATTGCACAAAAGTCACACTGTATGCATGTACAGCATTGAACAATGATTCCATTAACTAATAATACATGCATCTAATACAGCAGCAGCAGCAGGAGGTGCAGCACAATACAGAAATTATTCATTCAAATGATCCAGAGGATATTTTGGAATTCAGAGTATCAAGGAGGAAAGGGCTCAAAGTCTTCTCAGGAACACCCCCTGCGGTCCTAATTATTTCCTAAATCTGCCCTGTGATAACAAGTTATTAAAAGAAAACTGAACACAAAAACTTTGAGTCTGAGGCAAGTTGAATGTATTTTTTACCTTCCATAAGGACATGTATTGTGTCTCTGAGAATGTTGAGAGTTGTGATTAAAACAAGAACTGAAAACAAGAATGTGCAAACAGGATCTGCAAGCTTCCATGATGGCTGAAATTAGAAAGACAAGGACAACAAAACGTTAAAACAAGTCACACTGTAAGTCCCTGAGAATGATTATTGATGACATAAATTAGTAAGTTGCTCTGTTATCCAATTTAATGCTCCCAGAATTTTCTTTATTCTATTGGCTAATAAATTATTTTCTTCACCAGTATAAACCCATCCAGAAGACTAGCATTACTCGATAGCTTTACTCAGATAAAGTACAAACACTAAAAGTGTGCAACATAAATAGTACTAAATAGTGCTAAATTATGCAAATTCTTTTGCTTTCTATTGTTTAATTAGACAGTGTTATTTAGTACTAAATAGTGCAAAGTATTGCACACTTTTAGTGTTTGTACTCTACTAAATTCATAATAATATATTAATACTTATACTAAATAAAATACTAATAGCTAGGTTGTTCAGTAATACTTTCTCTACAAATCACCCACCATTGGAACTTGATAAATTGACACATCCACTGATTCACTCCCTAGTTCCCATATCAATATTGGATCCATTTACCTTATATTTGATAACATATGCAGCTATAAGCACCCCTACACTCTGAACCACATCACCAAGTACATGGATAAATGCTGCCCGCACATTGATATTCTCCCTTTCATGGATGCTACCACTTCGACCTCTAAATGATACTGAATGGGAATGTACCACCCCATTTATACTGCTGGTGCGGTTTAAACTGGGACCATGACTATGACTACTATCACCTCCATGGCTATGACCATGAGGAACTCCTGCTTGGTGTAGGATTATGCCCAGTCTAAAAAGATAATACAAAAATGTTACTGTTATGGTTTAAATTTGTTCACATTTGTTCATAAATTTACTCTCAAGTAAATACAAAAGTTGCCTACCATAAAACCCTAAAATAGGCCCTAAAACTACCCTCAGGAAAAATAATTAAGCACAAATTATATAACCATTGTTTGCTCTCAATGTTACACTTTCTGTTACTTATGCATAAAATTTATAACTCAAATTGAAAACAGAAAATTGGATTGGCAATAAGACTGGATTAAATAATGCTTTGTTGAACAGTAATTCAAAACGTCTATTTAACAGTAAAAATGTTAATCATCAAAGTTGTTTAATGGCCTCGATCTACACAGTGTTTTATTAGATTTCCTAAAATATACTGTATAATTATACTAGGTAAATGACTCTGACTTGTAAATCACCAGCCATATTAAACTACTGTAATTACACTTACAGGATATTAATAGCAAGAGCTACGCCTGCTGTGATAATCATGATATCAGCATCAATTTCAAAATCTCTTGTAATGACTCGCTGGACAGCTAGGTAAACTAAGATTCCTGTAAGGACCCATATAATTAACACTGATACCAGTGCTCCAAGGACCTCTGCAAAACAGAAAACACTGATCAATAAAGGCATTATTTTTAATGATTTTAAAGAGAATGTGGTTTAACATGTCATCGGCAACATAACCCACTGTCTGTACCCCGGGAAGGGTACTCCCTTTGTCCAAGTGGTAGGGGTAGGGGTGATCAGATAATGGGAAAGGCAAGGTTGCCTTTCTATGCTTTTTTCTCTTTCTCCTCTCCTCTACCTTTCACCCTGGGTCCCCAAGGATGGCACAAGTAGTCCATGCACATTGATTAGTAAGAATAAATCAGCCTAAAGCAAATATATATAGAACTGCATAATAATATATAATTATCCCCTCTTTACACTCTATCACGGACTTTCCTCACACCATCTTTCTTACAATTGAAATAGGCAGCACAGTACTCTATACAGCAAGAGCTATTATAGTTTTGACTTTTAATTAAAAGCTTAGGTTCCTATTATGAACTTTTGACTAGTTAGTTGTATTTTAGTATATAGCTAATTGCACAAACATTGACCCTTTCAAAGCATAGAAGCTGAGACCGAAAGGAACACTAGAAAATTTGTTTATTAGATGATTTTAAAGAAGCATGTGTACGTTGACATTTCAAACAGTGATCGAGATAAATTCTTGGTATTTCCAACACTACTATGTACCGAACTCACACTGATAAAACATATGAATATCCATATATTACTAGTGTACCCAGGAGTCATTTCAGTCTTTTAGGTTCAATAATTTTGAAAGGGTCAATGTTTGTGCAAATAGCTATTTTTCGGAACCCATTAATACCAGCCTCTTACATGACATAAATTAACTGGCTCATCTATTAATTAATGGAGAGCATGGCCACTCTATCTGTATAAAAGTGGCAGGACAAGATGCAGTAGTTGTATTAGGCAGGAGTCTGTAATCCCATAGCCATGTCCATACCATTATTTCCAAATACCATTAAGGTTTTCTACATGTACATCTACAGTACACAACTCTATGAAATTCAAAAACCCATATCCTATTACCTGCTCTGTAATAACCAAATGTTCTCTTCTTGTCTGGTTGCCATTTTGCCACCCAAATAGCAAACAAACTTATCAGGAAAGCAGCAAAATCTGACAACATGTGAGCAGCATCTGTCATGATAGCCAAACTGTGAGCCAGGTAACCACCTGAGAAGTGCAATATAAATTTATTCAAATTACATGCCATATACACTATATAATAAAGTGATGTTAAAAAATAATGACACTAAAAAACTGCATCCTTTCAGCATTAAAGCCCTTCTAGCATAAAATTAAAGGTGCCATTACTGTCAGACAGAGCCTCATAATCACATAACACATAGACCACTTTCATAATTCAGTTTTTTCCACTAGAGAAAATGAGGGCCTTGTGCAAGAAATTATCAATGCTATGTGAGAAATTACTTCAAGACAAATATTTTCAGAAAATTTTATCATTTTTGGTTCAATATCAAAAAAGTTATGCACTGTCAAAAATAGAGAGTTTTGTAAATTAATGTAATTTTGACCAAAAGCCTTGGTAGCCTCGTTTTGGTGCATTTTCAGAATTTTAAATCCCCATATCTTGTCAAGGATTTAATGTTTTGTTTTGAAAATTGCTCAAATTATCAAAATCAACAATCTTAATAATTTCAAGTTGATACAGTTCCAGATATAGTAATTTTTCACTATTTATGCTAATTAGCAGCGGCCATTATGAAAGTCGTGTATAATTAATCCATTGGGGAGTCCCCCATCCCCTCCAGTTGATGAATCTAAGTCATTCTATCTTGATTTGTACCTCCTATTTAATTTGTAATTTTAATTTTAAAAATTTCCTGGTCATACAAGTGATGACCTTATATGAAAGTAATTTAGACCTAACCCAAGAAGAAAGTCACAGACAAAGATTTATATCATGGGAGAACTAATATGGGGAGCATCAGTCACGCTTTCTTTTCAACCAACTCCAACTTTTCAACCCAATTATGACCTGAAACTGACATACTGTAATAGCAGCTCGGAAAACAATATGTAGTCCCAAAAGAAAAATGCTAAACAATTGAAGCTCCACAATGGAATTGCCCACCTACTGCCTAGCTCATTCTCATGCTAGACTGATCCGCAGACTGAATTCCACTTGGGCACGAGTAAACGCACTATGACATGTGCATCTTGTTTTAGAACATAAACAATGTAAGCAGTCACAAATAATTATGCATGGTATATGTTGTGAAATGCTTTAAAACCATAGCCACACAAGAATTTCTATCTCTTTTCTCACTTTAAAGGTTACAGTTTTAGACAAATAATAGCTCATAACACGGCTTGATAACAGTTATATGTATTATATGGCTATAGTACGGAGCACTACTGACAGTAGTTTAAGCTGTTTGCATAAACATGTAGTTAGTAACTAGCAATTTCCTGAAACCCTTTCAGCATAACCTAAATAGCACCCAGCAAAAACAGTTACTACCATTTAGAGTCATAACCATCTGGAGCTGTCGTCATGTGACCCTAACGTGACTTGAGAAAATATTTGATTCAATGTTGAATGGATGCCAAAACCAGTAAGTCTTAATGGACAAAAGTGCAACTGTTTCAAAGTGTTTGGACCAATTAATAATTCATGCTGAAAATGAGGAAGTATACGAAAATAAACAACTGAATCAAATTTCCTCTTAGAATTTTGTTTTTAATGCCGAACACACAATAAACTTGACCTGTACCTAGTTTGATACAAATCAAATCAAAACATGCATGACTTGTATAATAAAAAATGCCATGAAAAACGGTTAAAAAGTTCTGTTCTTACTGATTTAGATTAGATCCTAACTACAGTATAAAACATGAAGTGTCTTATTACTTATTGAAGGCTTTTAAAAATTATAACTTAGCAGCGGGATATATAAGCTTAAGACTTATAAGACTTAAGTTTTTAAGTTTGATTAATTATCGACACTTTGATGTCAAAGTCAATCGCTGCTTGTTGCGTGCTTGCGAAGAAGAAACTTTGCGAGTGGATATCAACTCCTACTGGGGTTTTATCTTTCGGACACTTAACTGCTCGAACATATAAAGTTAATAAGTTAAGTTTCTCGGTATTAAAGTTTAAGTTGACGTGTAAGCTTTACAACAAACATGCACTTTATTAAAACTTACCAATCACTTCAGCAATGACGAAAAACAAACACACAATACTAGCAATGGTAAGCTTTCTTCTCGCGTTTCTGTTAGTAAAGACAGGTCTAAATTCGTGGCAGTGAACGTCTGTGAAGTAGGTTTCGTTGTGTGGATTTGATTGGTACGAAATGAGTGGTGCCTCCTCGCGAAAATCGTCATCTTCGTCAAAGCCAGATTCACACACACAAACACTGCCAATGCAGACACCACGAGTACAATCATTGGCAGGGAAAACCAGACGGCTTTGCCCTTCTTCTGAGTCGAAAGTGTTCATATCGTTGTATAAATTTGGTTCACTTGCCATTTACTTTTTCTGCTCTCTCTTGCATGTCAGTTTTACCGTAAATAGACTGGGAACGACTGTGTGAAAGCGAGGCTTCACGCGACGCACGGCCACGAACCTGGAAGTGCAGGGACGGTTTTCCGTGTTTTTTATATAGCCTGATCTAAATACGCCTACGGCTCGTGCTTTCCCTACGCTTTCTCGTGTTCTCCCAACATCACAAGTGTTTAGATCAGGCTAGATAAACACGGAAAACCGTTTTATATTTCTTTTATGAAAAATAATCTAGCAACAATCGAGGCAATCGTTTTGATAAAAAACGGCTCTTTACTTGGAATGCAAAAAAAGCAAACAGGCAAGCAATTAAAAAGACGGTATGACTATTCGTTGTAATTGTAGTCACACTGAGGATGAGGTCCGGTACCTCGAAACATGTCTGTAAACATTAAAAATGTTATAAAATTTATCCAAATCATCATCTTATTTCTAACGCGTAGACCATTTGGATCGGTACTCCACGAAATTAAAAAGCTCCTTGATCAAGAGGAAAAGCTAGGAATTATCCGTAAATTTCTAACAAAATATTCAATAAACACTGCATGCAAAACACTGGAGCTCAAAGAAGAATTGAGCCCTGAAAAGCAGCAAAAGACCGGCTAAAACATTTTCAAACTCAAATTTCTTTATTTTTTTACTAATCGGTATTTACATAAATACAACTGACATAATGAAGTAAACAAGGAAAAATACATTTGTATGAGTCAATCATTTTCTTTCGGTTTCAAGCTCTTTCGTCGCGAAAGTTGTCGCCTACGCGGGCTCGTGCTTTCCCTACGCTCTCTCGTGTTCTCCCAACATCACAAGTGTTTAGATCAGGCTATATAAACACGGAAAACCGTTTTATATTTCTTAATTCAAAGAGACTAAAGAAAATGAGCCTTGTTTGACGTATTTGGCTGCTTATTATTATTGATGGCGTAGCGTGTTTAGATAGCCTTATCTTGAACGCTTCTGGGCCAATCAGAATAATGAGCGTACTATCCAAATTATTTTATATAAAATCAATCTTAAAAGTAGCATTGTTGTTGATCTTATACCCAAAATGGACCACAAAAACTCAGCTAGTGGGCATTCTTGTCATTATCACCCTAATTGGGACCAAAACACTGATTTCAAACCCTAAAAGGGATGAATGAGGAACGCCCACCCCCTTTTATAAGGAAGTTCCCCCCTGGAGTTAGCCCAGACACTGTGACGGAGAACTGTACGAAGTGAAACATGTGAAAGGACTAAGGACAAAGCCAGTGTCCTTAATTCCACCTTAAATTAACAGTGGTCAAGATCTTGCCTATTCAAAAGTTACGTTTTAACGTTTCAAGGCAATGGTGCTGGTTCTGGTGAAAGTATAAGTTGATTGTGCTAGTATTGAGGATCTGATGTTGTTTCAATCGGAACAGCTCAAAATGGGATGCTTTATCATGTAGCAGCTATCTCTTCCATAGCCAAAACGTTGTTCAAGTGAACAGGGCTTTGTTGGTGGGTGCAATAGCAAGTTGAAATATGTCGCGGTTTAGTCGCTAGTTCCAATTGCCACTGAGCTGCTGCATGGTTTCAAAATTTGTTCATGCACTATAGTATACAAAGGACCAACCTTCCTATACCAGTCGGGAGTAATCATGCTCAAGCTACGAAACCAGTGTTGTGTGCTGCAGCTAGATTAAATTGCTGTGCCGCCAGTGGGGGAGGCGTGAGGCAGGTTTAAAAATATCACAACCGCTAAGAAATCAGAAAAACCGCGTAACGAAAATCGTCAAAATCCTCAAAACCGAAAACCACGTATAGTATCCGAAGTCAAAGACCGTAATACTGCAGTAAAAATTTGAAATTACCGAAATATTGAGCGAAAAACGGCTTGATATATACCAATCACATCGTTGCAAACCCTTACGCCCCCCTAGCCTGTGCTGTGGATCAGAAGGATAATTGTTATTTTGAAACCCTACTATACATACTCTTTTATATCAGCTAGGTTGAATCTCAAACCTCTTTTCCCAAGTTCTGTTCTTGATTAATAGAGTTGTCAATTTTCAATACCACTACTACTGACATTCAAACTGGAAGCACGAACACTTGGAACACGTATATCAGTCCAATATTTTTGCCACCGCGTCTATCATGAATTTCATGATCATGAATTAAAGAAAAAAGGGTATTTTCAGATTTAAAAATAACAGTACTACAATACTTTTCGGGGCTTATCTTGTATGTTCAATATAGTTTTATCTTATTCAATTTTTTTTTTGTTTTTTGTTTATTTTTTTTTTTGGTATTTTTCAGCATCAACTACTTGAATACGTTCAGGAAACTCTGCATGATTATGTAGCTCATATCATAGCTAGCCTGGTTCAGCATCATTACTTCAGCCACTAGTAAAGCGATACTTGTGACGTAAGCCTTTATCATTCATGTACCAATACCAGAGAGTGACTGGCTTTTTTTTCAAAGCAACCTGTGAAATGTTATTGTGAAAATGCTTGGCGCATTACAATTCGTTTGTTAGTAAATATGAAGTACCGCTATGGTGTAAGAGCTTCATCATAAGAAGGCTGGTCCTTTAGCCAATTGCTTTTTATGTCTAAATAGGAAGTTAGGTTAATTTCCGTCATTTTTCCTTCTAAAACTTGTCAACATATAATTATTTAGTATTGAATTTCTCTTTTTTTCGTTTGAGTTATTTTTGAGGATTAATAAATTATTGGCTCTTTTTTGAACGAGGCCTAAGGGGAACCTGAAAGTATATTGGTACGCGTATTGAACACTTCCGCATACATATTTATGTTTAATTTTACATTTTTACACTAGATAATTCTACAAAAATATTTATTTTATTCTAAACATTGGACTTATTGATGCAATAGCAAAAGCTTTATCTTTGAATTCTGAATGATACTATATATAATCCTAATTCGCACATGCAGGCAATTGAAACTAGCGAATATACAACATGCGCGCTGCGTCAGTGTGCAATCGTACAAGGATGAGTAAAAGGAAAATTTGTAACACCGCCAAAATGATTAACTTAATGATTTTTTTGTTTTAATTTTACTTCGACAAATGGCTAAACCTCGAAACAGTTAAGTACCTGAGTAAGAGTTAATAAGTTACTCGTTTTTCAGTTTGCGGTATTACAAAATGTTATTCATATCAAAACATTATATTTAAATATTCTGAACGGATATCCTAAATAACCTTAGACAAGAGCAAATGGGCTAGCTCACTTTTCTCTTGCCGGCTGAGATAGACAATTACACCAATACCCTAGTTAAACTCCTGCAAAAGTCAGTTACTACATAAATGCCTTGTTTATCTACGATATAAGTTCTAACAAGTTCTTTAACTTGCAGCTCACATTACGGCTGTAGTAAGCTCAACATGATTCGTCTCTTTGTCACGGCTACCAGTCGCCATTCCACTTGCGAAAATATCATTATAACTAGGAGGAGGATCAACTGTTGGCTGGTTGATTCTTTCGCTAGAATCTCCTTCATCGTACTGTGGTGGTTGTCTTCCTTGAACTGGTGGAACTTCATCTGGTGAGGGAAATTCGCGGTAGTTGATTGTTCTACCGACACGTCTTCGTTTAATACAGACTATGGTGACCAAGATAGCACCAATCAAAAACACTGCACCAAACAATGAGGCAACTACAATTTCGACGGTGTGCCTCTCGCAGGAATCACGGTATTGGCATGAACCGAAACAACAATCATTGCCAGGAGGGCAATCTGAGTTCTTTGTACAAGAAAGTCCTTGACAATTGAATTGTCCCCAACACTTGCCCCTACAACACGATTCAGCTCCAATCTTACAGTCTAAGTTTTTGACGCAATAACGGCCAACACAACTGGTTCCACTAACACACGTCTTCTTACAACATGTCAGATCTGATGAAGAACAGTCGCTGCTCAATAAGCAGGATTGGCCGAGACAGTTTGGTCCACGAACACAATTATTATTACAGCATACTTCTGATGTCCAACAATCTGAATTGGAGCTGCAGAAACGACCAGCGCAACTGTATCCCCAAACACAGTTGTTCCCACAACAAACTCCCTCCAAACACGGAATCGACTTTGAGCAATACTTTGCTGCAATACAACAAGTCTTCACCACAAGGACAGCTATTAAAAACGCTTTGAACGCCATTACAAATATTTTCCGCTTTCGAAGACAGTCGTACAACAACGTCTACGCAACATTAGGCCAGGAGATCTAACTAATGGATTGACAACACGGAAGCTGAAGCTATATGACGCATATATGGCGCATATTTTAATATAAAAATATACACCTATTTCAAAAAACGTTGTCGGACCAAAGACCTCAAGCATACCCGGCTCACCCGAATTGACATGGTATTGGTAGATATTACTAAAGCAATAAAACCACACGAATATCAACATAATATCCAAATCCAGCTTGCTACATCCTTATACAACAAATAACTTTCATTTCTTGTTGTCTAAAATCAAGACCAAAGCCGAAAACTGAGTTACGTTTTGCATCTACCCATGCTCCCTAGCGGCTTAGTCTTGAAACAGGTGTGTATCACGTGCAGCTACTAGAGTGTAGAATTGGAGTAACAAAAGTTTATTGTAGACGGAAGATTGAATGCAAACTGCATGTATAAATTATAATTTGGCTTACAAAAAGTGCGCCATGAAAGTATGTTGATGACGTAAGAAATCCTAAGTGAATAAATTATAAAGGCCCGGACACATGGTGCAACTTTTCCCGAAACATTTGCACCGTGTGTCCACCGCTGAAACATCTCGTGCAACGTTGCGCGCAACAGTTCTGGACAGTTGCAGAAGTAGAACACGATCCTACTTTTACGGCTGTTGTGCGCAACGTTTCTCGAAACATTGGAATGGGTGGACACACGCTGCAACATTGTGTTGCGCGCGATGTTTCAGCAAATGTCTCAAGAAATGTTGCACCGTGTGTCCGGGCCTTAAGTTTAGTGGTTCTACTTTGTGCAACAAATTTTCACAACCTGCAACATCGATTTTTGTTGCATGACAAGTTGCGCGCGGGGTGGTAATACCAGCAACATCGCTCTACAACTTGCAACGCAACGTTGCCCGACAAGTTGCACGATTTTGCTGCTCGTATTACCGTACCTTAAACTACTGCTGATTAGCTGCATTGTGTGTTCTGTATGGGCTTTATGGTCCCACTCGCATTTTAATGTGTCAAGCACTTATTGATCTAAACTTCTTTCAGTCTCTTTGTTACGTCGTTGAACGTCATAAATACTGATTGCGGACGTGTTCAGCTGAATCTATCTTTAAAGACGTCGAGATAATAATAATAATATAATAATAACAACCTTATTTCAATACGGAGTCCTATCACAATGAAGTGCTCTCCCTAGGGGCCGTATATAAAAATACACTAATTATAAAATATATACAAATATACTAGATCTAAAGACATAATAATACTTATATATAAAAAGAAAACTTATTCTAAATAATTAGCTAGGTGGGTTTATTATTAAGAACTAACTAGATTAATGAACTCACTAATATTTGTCGCGTGTTTTGCTTCTAGCGAAAGGGCATTCCAGGCAATAGCGCCCCTCCAACCAAAACTTTTTTTTTAGGGCTTCAGTTTTTGGGCGAGGAATAAATAAATTCGATTCTGAGTCCCTCAGGTTATGTCTATGGATAATAATTAGTTCCCTTACCACTCATAGTTTTAAACATTAGGACCTTAAGTTGCCTAGAGCGCCTTTTACGTAGTGATTCCCAGTTGAGGTCCTCAAGGATTTAGGCAGATCCATCTGACATCCCATTCAGCCCCAGTGATTATACGTGCAGCCCTATTTTGTAATTTCTCGAGTTTGTCACGTAGACCTTTACCAATATTACCCCATACTGAATTACAATAATCAAAGTTCGGTAAAACGAGTGATTTGTAGATCGAGATGAGAATCCTTTGCGGGCATATTGGTTTAAGTCTTCTGAGAGCTGCAAGTATTTTTTGCTACTTTACTCGTGATTTTTGCTATATATGGGCATCCGATCCACAGGAAAAATCAGATATCTTACACACTATGTAAAAATCATGTCAATATACATTTACATGGTTTTAACATAGTATGTAAATAATATGACCATGTAAAAACCATGTCAATACGTTTTACATGGTTCGAAAACCATGTAAATTTTTGAGAGAATTTCTTCTTCTATCAGTAAACCATGTAAGTGTCATGTAAGAGTTAGACCATGTAAATATACGGTAAAAACCATGTAAAAACCAAAGAGAATCCAAGTGCATTATACCATGTAAAAATCGTGGAAATGCATAGTAGATATGATTATTCAGTATCAACAACACGCACAAACTCAGTAATGATTTAAAATCTTTACTCATACTCGATCTCGTACTCAGATCTGAAGTTCGCTTGAACATCAGATCCTAAAATATTTTAGCATTGTATAAAATGATGCCTTAGAACAGAGTTTCTGCAAGGTTTACAAGATAATAACCAAAACATTTAGAAAAGTCATATCTGCGTGACAATGGTCAAGGCACGCACACGGAAATTATCACGCTTGCCTTCAAACGAGATTAAACATTTCTTGAAAAGAAATTTTTCCCTTGGTTTAGGATAGATAGATAGAAAGTATTTTGTATAATTTCATTCCGTTGTGTATCACTGTCCATTATCTAGCGTCATTTGGAGGTCAAAGAAGAGGAGGTGGTGGCTGGTAATGGCTGAAGTGACCGGCCTTTGATTCTTCTATGTAAAGAGGGGGGAGAAAAAAACCAGCTTAAAAACACTTCAAAACAAGAAAAAAGCATACAAAAAGATGAAAAGACAATATTTACGACAATATTTGCTACATAAGTTTGCCTGGGGTGCCTGTGGTAGTACTAACAAGGAAAACTGGTATCTAACCAAATTTAACCAATGAACGCTCCGCATTTGATCACATGGTGTTTTTGAATATTGGCGGACACGGCAGCCATTTTCAATTCGAACGTTGAGGATGACTCATTAGATGGGGAGTTTTGCTCAATAATTCATTTCTTTTATGCTAAAAGTTTATTCAGATGCCGTCCACTGATGTAAAGAAGATTTAGACAGCTCTGTAAGCGCAATGAACACAGTTCTTGAAGAAGAATACAGGATTTCAAATACCGACTGACTGTGAATGTTTCTCGAAGCTTGTGTGGACACAGGTAGCCCAAGCTCACTATTAGTGGCTATTTATAAGAGAATGTATGGCACTCAATATCACTCAAAATTTCTGTCTTAATTTTAATAAAATTCCACGAGACTTCTAGAGTATGTTGTTCATGCTTTCTTCTAACCTCTGAATGAGTTTCAGTGAAATTCGTCGATTTTAACTGCTCGCCAAAATCGACGAATTTCACTGAAACTCATTCAGAGGTTAGAAGAAAGCATGAACAACATACTCTAGAAGTCTCGTGGAATTTTATTAAAATTAAGACAGAAATTTTGAGTGATATTGAGTGCCATACATTCTCTTATAAATAGCCACTAATAGTGAGCTTGGGCTACCTGTGGTGTGGACTTGATTTTGAAGTTGGTAAGTCACATTTATTGTAGTATTACGGTAGAAACAGTACAGGAGTTTAAGAATTGGGTCACTTTGAGGTTTTGGTTCGCCTAAAGATTATAAATTTAAGTTTTACGCTGTGTTTATAGTGAGTAAAATTCAAGGATCACGCTCAGATCGAATCCCACGCTGAAAACTACATGTAGTTTCAGTCACAAATTAGAGTAGTCTTTCCGGCTTGTTTCGATTGTATTTAAGCTTTTTTAGTTATTGCAAGACTTTATATTATAAACTGCAATGATGAATGATAAAACCAGCATTTTTATGCATTTATTTCAACATGAATCTGGCGTGATTCTGTCAGGTATTTGCCGTTTATGAACGAAATTATTTCTGCCAAACATTGTACTTAGTTCCGTATAATTGTTGTGGCTTTAAACTATTTTGGGTTAGAAAAGCTGCGAGATCAATTTTAATTTGAATTTTTCCTCGATTATGAAGATTTGCTAACAAATTGGAATCTAAGAATTAGAAAACACGACATCACAGCAAAACATTGAAGTTTATAAGTGTGTGCTGGCGAGATGTTATACTTCATTGGTGAATAATCCCGGCGAATAATGAATACTTGAATAACAAATCATTATTTTGTTTCAGGTTGACAATACAGAAAGTAACTGTAATAATCAAGAATGGAATGAAATCAAATTGTTCAGTAATTACCTTGTATCTATGTGTATCAGATAAGTGATGTAATTTGAATTCTATTTTTTCATCAAAAAGACTTAGCACTATACAAGATTCCATACCCTTTATGGTGATGCACATACTTTGAAATGTTTGTATTATTAGCTATTTCAAAAGCTGTTTATGCATTACTAGTTTTTGCCATCATACTTTTACTACTGAGAGTACACAAACGACTACAATGGGAAATTGCTGAAGCAGTGTGATGTGGAGTAGTCTTACTGTTTTAAAACCATAGTACTGTTATACTAAAGGCAGTGTTACATTGTGCAATTTTGTGTGCAACTTGTCTTGCAGTGTCATTTCAACACAAGTTTAACAATTTCAGCATGTAGCATACCCTATGTTGCTACAATCATGACACAAGTATTTGCAATCATTGCAAACAGAAGAATTTGGAAGTAATTTACAAATGCAGTATTTTTTTTCTCAGCAGTGCAGGGTATGTTATGTTTTAGTATTGCAGGGGTTTCATTAATAGGTGGTTACCGGAGGTTTATTGCCATCTGTTTTTCCATTCACTGCCAGCTATATTTTCTAGTTATACAATATTTTAATTGTAGGACATCTGTATTTCAGACGGCTATCTTTAGTAGTGGAACCTGCTATTGCTAATGTTAATGAAACCCCTGGTAGTGGTTTATGCCACTTGTTTGACAATGCCATTCCAAGACAAATTGTTGACAAAATTGCACCATGTAACAACTGAGTGTGAATAAACACATTTTCTGTAATTACTCTTTCATCTTAAGACTGTGAAATTGAGTTTTGGTCTTCAAGTGATATTGAGGTTTCTTAAAACTTTACGCTGTGTCTATTTGACCGGCAGCCGGTCAATGACCTCGAATTCCTATTTGACCGGCAGTTTTCAAATCTTCCAATACTTCCCCGAAAAACAAACAAAAAAACATTTGTACACCATCTAAAGTATTCTATCTTTATTTAGGAATGGTAAGCGGTTACAACTACCATTGTAATGTTTGATTAACTCTATTTGCCTAGCTTCGGCACAGAGTACAACGACCAGGATTGAATTTTTCTAAGTGTCTTTTGGTCGCTCATTCTACTCTGTGCCGGGGCTAGATAAAAAGAACTAGTTGGACACTACAGCGCTAACTATGACCGCTTACCATTTCTAAATAAAGATAGTGTAGGTGGTGTATGAATGTTTTATTCGGGGAAATATTGGAAAATTTGAAAACTGCCGGTCAAATATGAATTTGAGGACATTGACCGGCTGCCGGTTAAATAGCCACAGCGAAAACTTTAAGCTTGGTCGTGCTGAGTTTCGCTTGTCATATGACTTCATGGTGAGAAAAATAGGAATTTCAAAATAGGTTGGCAGTTTTTAAGTGAATCTAGAATCTTTGATGAAAAGTTGTTTATACCAATGCCACCAACAAATCTGTCTGGAATGGTTGGATTTTATTCTTTGCTGAAGAAGAAAATTGAAACATTCAAATGCTTGCCCTGGTCACTTGACCTTCTTTGCTAATTATTTCAAACAGATTAGTGTTGGTGTCACAGAGAGTGACCTTTGTAGACCTCTTGTAGCATGTTGGAATTCAGCTCAATCTGGGGGACAAAACAATGAATTTTAATTCTCAAGAAAGCAAAAGTATATTGTTTTGTCCCCCAGATTGAGCTGATCTAATGTCATGTGCAATGAATCTATAGGTCCAAACATTGTTTATCCACCTAAAAACTGCCACCCATTTTGAAATTCCTATTTTTCTCACCATGAAGTCACGTGACCACCAAAACTCAGCATGACCAAACTTATAATTTTAAGGCACCTAAATATCACTTCAGGATTAATGTATGATGTAAAATGTCATTTAGGGCTCTTGAATCTACTTATTTTAATACTGGCAAATTCAGAAATGAATATACTGTAATGTTGTTTTAGTACATTATTATTTGCACCTTGGTTGCTAGAGTCCAGAAACATTATGCAAATTGTTTATTTTTCTCTACAGAAATGTTGCATGTTTGCATGATTTTTCTGTTATTCCACAACTTACCCAAATATCCTAAGATACTAATTTTTAGCAGGATTTTCAGTTTTGTGTAATAAGTTTGTTTCTACAATCAGCATCCTAAGGTAATTTTAAGTTTGCCAAAAAATAGCAGTGTTACTGCTTTGAGACATTTGACATCTATTAAACAGTGTTCCATTCAAAGTAGTTTCCTTGGTTTTAAATACTTAAGAATTTTTGGTGTTTAAAAATATCCATATAATCTGTACATGGTTTGCCTGCAAGAAATACATGGGTTTTATAGGGTTTTTACAGGGTTTCGTGGGGGATTTACATGGTTTGTCTGCACGAAATACACGGGTTTCACAGGGTTTTTACATGGTTTTTACATGGTTTCGTGGAGAATTTACATGGTTTGCCTGTATAAAATACATGGGTTTCACAGGGTTTTTACAGGGTTTCATGAAGGATTTACATGGTTTGTCTGCACGAAATACATGGGTCTTACAGGGATTTTACATGATTTTGTGAGGGATTTACATGGTTTGCCTGTATAAAATACATGGGTTTCACAGGGTTTTTACAGGGTTTCATAGAGGATTTACATGGTTTGTTTGCATAATTTACATGGATTTTACTGTATTTTTACATGGTTTCTTGGAGGAATTACATGGTTTGCCTGCACAAAATACATGGGTTTAACAGAGTTTTTACAGGGTTTTCACAGGGTTTTGTGGAAGATTTACATGCTTTGTGAACCAAAAAATACATGGATTTGACATAGTATTTACACTATTAATGATGGTTTTTACACAGTTACGATGAGTTTTACATAAATTTTACATGATATTGTTACATGGTTTTTACATGACCATTGTACTTTTACATACCCTGTAAAAGTACCATACCTATGTAAATTTCAATTTACTGTATCTTTACATGGTTTTGACATGATTTTTACATAGTGTGTAAGATATCTGATTTTTCCTGTGGATCCCAAGATAGTGTTTCGTCTAGCTCCAGGCCCAGGCATTTGTAATTTTTAACTCTTTCTATCGACTGACCTTCAAGAGTAATGTTAGTTTCAACCGGAAGTTGAGCAATTTTCTGTCTTGTCCCAGTAAACATACATTTGGTCTTGATTACATTAAGGCTCAAACGATTAGCATCGAGCCATTGCTTTAGACTTTTAAGGTCATGGCCTAGAGCTTGAAACAAATATAAACTGTCTTGGTCAAGAGCCGCATAAGTGAGATTTGTGTCGTCAGCGTACATATCCACTTCTGATAGTAAATTACAATTAGGTAGGTCGTTTATGTAAATCAAAAATAGCAATGGCCCTAAAATGGAGCCTTGGGGCAGTTCGAGCTGAAAAAGTTGACTGCAGCACTGTCAGCAGTGCTCTTCAAAACCTTAATGTGCATTACGTACAATCGTGGCCAAACATTCCAAAGCCAACAACGTGCGTATGTAAGGCTACCTTATTGAGTACAGTTGATCCGCACTGATCGTTTTCGTTTTCCTGACCCAGCACTTGGATTATCATCAAGTGGGCTACTAGCTGTACTTGTAGTACGAAGTCACTTGTAGCCCTTTTACAGAATGATTATATTCCAAGTATACCTATCAATGCTGGTGGTGTACTTCAGACCATACACACCCGGCCAGCAATTTCACAAGACTTCATAGCTAACTTTCATGTAGGTTCTTTTATTTAACGTCTCTCCAATGCATGCAAGTCGTGAAGTGTGGAGAGACGGACCGAGAGGACGTACAAGTCTAACCATTTGCAAATGAAATAATTGGATCATTGGACATTACAGCGTAACTGAATCACGGCAAGGTATCACCTCACTTGTATAAAGAGGACTGATCTAGCGTTTTGAATCACAGTTCTTGCCAGCTCGCACACCTTCGAGCACAAATATATTCACTACTGAGAGCAACTGAAGAAGGACAGGTCATTACTTGTCCGAAACCGGTCTTGCTAAAGTGATACAAGTGTAAAAGAACTCAGACAATTTATAAGTCATACTGAATCTTGTCCCTGCATGCTTAGATTCATAACAAACTTTTGACTTTACGAGTGTCTGTCAAAAACCTTGTCAGGATCTTTTGAGATCTTTTTAGTGTCTTCACAACAATGAAAGGAAAATCTCTCGCTGATTATTTGAATCCTGAATCAGCAAAATAATGCCTTTCCAGTTTAATAATCAGCTTTTGAAAACGGCGAATGCAGAATGCGTGGCAATGCCATCTTTATCAGTTACAGAATTTGACTTTAAATCACTTCGGTGAATATTGCAAATGCCCCTGTAAGTACTTTCTCTGCATTTCGTTCAGACTAACGGATTTTTAACTAGTCCATCAAGCCATTTACAGCTGGTAGAAGACACTCTTATTTACGCATTTTAACTCGTTCTCTAAAGGGAACACAAAATATCCCTTGAAACAAAACATTTCGCACTTCCGTTCTCGGCCTATGATACCGACAACACTTTGCCGCGAATCATGTCCGGAAATAGGACACAGTAATTGTTTCTCATTGGATATTAAAAAATAAAAGACAAGATCACTTTCTAGGCCATCAGCTCTATCGGCCTAAGAAGAATTTGGTCGCAAAGTTTACTCCATGTAATCCAGAACATGGTCGACGCTCCAGGAACGAGAAGAGAACATTTAGGGTATATGGTATATGGCAAAGACCGTGCACGTTTTCGTTTGAAAACGCATACATTTTGATGCGTTTATATAAGAACAACTAAAACGATCACCCTAAGCTTACTTTCGAAAACGGTCTCCAACGTTCATACTTTTCATAACTGACGCAGTTTACGTGTTTTCTACCCTGCGAGCAGAATCTTCTTTCTGCTCGCAGGGGTACGTGTTTTCGTGCGGACTCTCTTAACGTATACTTTCTAAAACGCTGACGTCACAGCGTTGATCAATATTTACCCAACTCTTGCCCAACAAAGCGAAGTGTTTCCGTGTCGGGACAGGCCTAAACACATACAAATTTATAAGCTTAAAACAAAACCGTATATACTTGCGGACGGCTCTAAAACGAGCTGTAAAACGGTCGTTTTCGTGTGAACAGAAACACTTTTATGATATGCGTTACAAATGAAAACGCATACGTAAGCATAGGGACTAAAATATCATGTTTTTCACCCAGTCAACCGTAAAGTGAAATATGGTTGATCGCCTCCAAATACCCGGAGGTCCGAGTATGGGATTAACGTCTGACGCGGAGTAGCATTCCAAATGTATAACGTAAATATTAAATTAGCGTTTTACACTTAGCCTAGCAAGCGTGAGGGAAGGCTAAGGAGTTATTTAAATTCAAATAGCTTGCGACTGGTCGATTTCGGATGATTTCAATCATTGAATAGATATAGATTTATTACTGCAGGGCTATATATCAATATAAATGTTGATTCATTAGTAACCTTTTTTCACCCAGACACGTTTATTTATATGACCGGTTTCGAATTCCTTAAAGCCATCAATAATGTATCCGAATAAAATGTAAATTGAGGTATAGGAATTTACTATATAAAGCTAGCCTAAGACTTGACACACGTTCTGGAAGTTTTTAGCGCGATGACTTGGTTTAAATCAGTTTCAGTCACGTAAAACTCAGTTATCGAAAGACTTCTTTTTCTAAATGCCCTAAACCCAAAGTATAGCTCTTTGACGATCAGTTGAGCCAATAATGATTGCAACAGTCCACTAATTATCTTTAATTGACTACGTTGGACAGGTGTTACCGTTTGACACTTATAACACAAGTGCAATCATTCAAAATGATTAAAAATGATAAAAAACACAGTGAACAGTTTTAGTTTGAAAATGAACATCAACACAACCCACAAACAAATGATTAGTCCAATTACGTCATTCACTGACGATTTATGTCTCGGGATCAACATCAAGAGACTGACTACAGGTTAGGACAGCACTAATTGTTATACAATGATAATACATGCACTTCACATAGTATAATTATCAGCATACTGTCATGGCCAGTATTGTTGTGATATACGAGTTTCCTTGTGAACCACATTTATATAGTATTCACGTAAATAAATAAATAAATATTAAATAAATAATCTCTTCAAAGCAGCATATCCACATCGTGGTTCTTCATCTGCTGGCACTCACACTCACTACCTCTACTCTATATTAAATATTTAACAATTCAAATGTTGATTTTGCTGAGGGATGAAATTGTAGTCAGTCTGTCTCATCGGTTGATGTCAAGTCAAATATCAGCAACAACCTGTCATACTTAGCGGATTATTATTTTCACTTTCCCAGTTTCTTTTCTCCGGCTTTCAGTTTCTTTTCTTTTTTCCTGTCATGTATCTACTTTTTGTTCTGTTTTTCCTTCCATCTTTCATTCTTTAGACTCTTCCCGTCTTTCTTTCTTTTTGTTACATTAAAATCAGGAGCACAGACATTACTAATTACTAAATCACCAAACTAATAATTATAGTGTTTATCGATCCATATATTCCGAGAGGAAATAAGTTAAATTTCACACGGAGAAAAACTGATTTCAGACGGAGGGGATGATGGATTTGACCGTAACCCTAGTAAAACCATTCCCAAAAGCAATGATATCCTCGAGATTGAGCTGTGCATGCCAAATATTTTACGGTAGTCGACATATGCCCTCCGTCATATGCTCTGCGTCCTTCGTCCCTTTGCCCTACCCTTTCGCCTTGGTTTCCGAGGATGTTCATTCCATCATTTATTCTTTCCATTTGGTTATCATCCGATTCCTAAATATTTTACGGTAGTCATATGCCCTCCGTCATATGCCCTGCATCCTTCTTCCCTTTGCCCTACCCTTTCGCCTTGGTTTCCGAGGATGTTCATTCCATCATTTATTCTTTCCATTTGGTTATCATCCGATTCCTATACATTGCATGGGTTTCAAATATAAAGCACGGAAAAAACTAAAATACCATGCATGAGATTGTGCTGGCCACTAGGCAGCAACTCTAGTTCTTCGTGTGATCTTTTTCGTAAGAAAGCCTGTAAAAAAAACTTCCAAAGAATGTCCTTGTTTATTTATACAATTTTAGATAAGAACCCTAAACTAGTAAATATATCTCATATTTATATAAGAAATTCAATATGTTTTCTGGAGTTATCTTCTGATACTTCGCGTGGATGAGGGCTCTTATTTATTCTGTCATTCACTACCCTGCATAACTGTTAGTTCCGCCTGATGCTTCAGCCAATCAAAGCTTACTACATCTCGTATATTTGAAAGACCTATTGAACCTCGTGTAGTTAGTTGCTTTGCTGTGTTTGAGCAGTTGTGTATTCCTATATTTTCTGCCTTGGATTCTGACTTGTTGACCTGATCTACCTAAAGCCAAGAAATGGCTTATAAAATCGGTTTATTCGGTTGTTTTATGTTTTTACAGTTTTTATCTTTACAATACAATGTTATTGTCCAGGGTGGTCTTACCCCGTACAAGTTCAACGATCTTTTGGTCTTCATGGCAAAATCTACGGGCAAGCTAAACTATAACGACGTTCAAGATATCTTAAAGAAGCTGCAGTTTGAAAATTGTTCCTCGACAGGAAGAAAAACAGACTGTAATAAAGTAAGAACTTCAAGACGCAAAGAATATACAGTTTGGTTTCACGGCTGAAGTAGTACCGTGCGATATTGACTGTCGTTATAGAGAAATCATTCACAGACAATACGCCATTAGGACGATGATCTATTTCCTCGCCTATAACTAGTATTCTAAGGTTCTTGATTGCTTTCTTTACAGTGTTTGTCTGCCAAGAGTCTCGGTCTGGACGTAACATCCGTGCTGAATGCCACCGACTTCACGGCAAAGTCTTCTGCGATTGTTTATTCCCTGCTGCCTGAACAGAATTCTGGTCAATCGAACCGTTCATCGTGCGGGCTCCCTTCGCTTCCCGACAAACTGTTCGAGACTCTCGTCCACAATTTTACTCACGGAAAGTCGAAGGGTATCAATCAACACGCTCTAGAACACATCCTTGAGAAGGTTAATGTCACCTTGGGAGCTCATTTACACAAGAAAAAGGTATTTCGAAATATTTTAATGAGCTAGTCATCCCAAAGTAGACGAATTTCTTCTCCGACTCAAATGTTTCATTGACGTTACCGATTGGTCTCAATTGAATTTCAATTTTATAAGTTAATTATGTCTAATAGGAGTTAAAATCCGACCAATTTTAAATGATGCCGTTTGATTATATACTGACGTGTTAGCTAAGCTTCAGCCAGTTTGACCATTTTGTTGACTTGATCATGGAGTGTGTTTTCTGTTTGTTTTATAAGTTAAATTTATTTCAATGTTTTACCAATTTGTTGCTTGGGTTTCATTACTGTGAACAAATAGGAAAGTTTTAGAACTGTGCTAGTTTCAACAAATATGATTTCCGTCTTCAGATGACTGAGCATGCGGATTTCAAAGATTGTTGCCATTCGTCTGATGCCATCACACAATGGTTATCATTCATTGGTAATTCGTCACAATATAGTCACGATTTTAGGCAGTTAGAACAAAAAAAAACATTATTATAGATAAAAGTTTAAATAAAATAAATAAATATATAAATAAATAGTGATTTAATTGCGTAGGTATGACGCAAATTGCTGATTACATTATGCAAATTATATTATTAGATCTTTGAATGGGGGATCACAAAAAAAAACAATACCTGGAAGTATTGATCAAAAAGATCAGACCCTAAATTTGTAAGTAAGTTAAAGAGAATTGGAGCTTTCAAGTTCTCAACCAGAAATTATATAGAATTACATTTATTGTCAATTCAATCTTCAAGTGAATTTCTATAGTCTTAAATGCTACGTGTATACTTAGGTAGTTGGATGGTATGTATAGCTCTGCAGGGTGCCCCTGGTGTTGAAGAAGTTAATATCTCAGTTGTCATGCTGGGCAAATATCATTGTCTCTAAAACAAATACGTCAACCTAATGCACACAAATAAATTTAGATACAATGTAGATACAATGTTAGTAGTAAAATGTGCTAAGGCACATCACCTATAAAAATATTCATTTTTGCTTGTTATTTTATTATTGTTAATTTTTGTTGTTGTTGTTATTGATTTTGAAATACTGATTAAGGTTGGTACAATTTAATTAGTCACACCCATATTTATGCCCATCAAATGCTAGTGTTGCTAACTAATTTGCTTATATATATACATGCAATCAATATTAATCTATCCAAACCAAAAAAGATTGTAAAATGTACACAGATGCATTTAAAAACACAACATTTATACTAAATGGTATACTCTTTGTTGAAAGAACATTGGAAGCTATTTTAGCTATTTTCCATTTAGGAGGTAAAGAATGTACAGTATCAATAAGCAAAAGTGTTTGCTTGTTTTTTTTGAGCCATGACCTTTAAGAGTGTGATAAAGGAGCTATAATAATTTATTTGGTGACATATAAATTAAATGACACAAGTTTTCCCTTTTCCTTTTAGGGGTTCTACCTCAAATGCCAGTTAATTATGTAACATATGACTTAATTCATACCTGTAAGGGTCAGTTTATTGAACAGACATGACAGAACAGAAGAAAGAAGTTGTCCAGTCTCTAAGCAATATCAGTACAATTGCACCTTAACAAACTTATATAATCTTCTCTTCTTAAAAAGATATCATACAGTCATCAGTATATATTTCTGCATACCTTTTAGGGGTTGAAATCAACATGGTTCCAACAACTCTCTTAATTTATGCAACATACCCTTTGGGGTTTGTTGTCCTAAGTCTTAAATGTTGCAAAAGATCAAAAAATATTTGAGTATTCATTATGAGCAATGAAACATTGACAGCACTTTTAAATAGTGTTCATATATGGTCTCATAACTACATCTAATTTGCTAGTTTAAGCAGCTAGAAGGTGTATATGTTTTTAAAATTACCAAAATTATATATACCTCATCTTCAATAGTCCACTTTTAATATTATGGTTGAGTGATCATACACAAAGCAATTCAAGACAAGGCTCTTGGGAAATAAAATAATATATTAGGATTACCCATTGTTTCCCTGGAGCAGGTTGTCCTGGATTGCTTGGTGCATGATCATGCACTCAGCCAGAATATTGAAAGTGGGCTATTATTGCTGATATTTTCTAATATTTAGAATTTTGTTTCAGTGTTTTTCTGCAGAAAGTGTCTTTAAAGAAGCCAAAGAATCAGAATCAGACCATGATGATGACCACAAGCATGAACATGGCCATGAGGCCAATGACTCTTCCTCAGCATTGGATGATGATGAATTTCAAAAAGCATGTGCAATCATCATTTATCGTCTTGTCCAAGGTCACTGCATCACAGAACACGAAAAACACTCTAACCTTCCTGCTTCAACTTTCTTCATCAATGAGATATTTAAAAACAAAAAGTATTTGACTGAAGATGATCTTCAGGGGATAACGAATAAGCTTGGTATTGCCAACAAAAAGTCCACAGCAACCAGCTCACCAGGACAGTCGGGTCATGATGGTCATGATCACAAAAGACGACGACGAGCTGTCAGTAGTACACCTGCACCAACAAGTGCTCCACACAATGCCACAGTAAGTACTGAGATCCATGCCAGTGTACATGTAGCCAATAGAGACAAAATAGTACAATAAGCATGCACTGTTAATGTACTTCTATCTGCTACATCTATTATAATCTATTGGCTTGTGTATGATTTATTATTTTATGCTTACACTAAGTATGGAGTCATATTTGTGTACTGGTTGTCAACTGCAATAAAGGCTGTGCGAGTTACTTCATGCACGCACATCAGTATTTTTATTAGCTTACATACAGTAATATATACTTAATTGAGTTATTGCAACAGGGTGCTTTCCTAGGGACTGGAAAAAGGCTAGAGTTTCCCCGATCTATAAGGAAGGCTCTAGAGCTGATCCAGGAAACTACAGACCTATATCTGTTCTGCCCATGATTTCTAAAATTTTTGAAAAAGCTTTGTTTAATCAAATGTACAACTACCTAGAGGAGCATAAAATCTTGGCTAATTCCAATCAGGCTTTCGGCCTCTCCACTCAACTCTAACGACACTCTTTGACGTCTCTAATGCCTGGTTTAACGAATGCCATCCTTTTTATCGATCTTAAAAAGGCATTTGATACCATCGATCATAAAATACTTTTGAGGAAAATGGAGTGTTATGGGTAACACGGTCAGAGCCTGAACTTATTCAGAAATTAATATCTAATTGTAGATCTCAATGTACAGTAGTTACTAAATGTAGTATCGTACTCGAGTAATATAAGTTGTGGTGTACCACAAGGGTCCATTCTGGGTCCTTTGATATTTTTACTGTACATTAATGGTCTACCAAATTGTAATTTGTTATCAGTTGCTTGTATGTATGTGCTGATGACACCAACTTAACAGGCAGCTGAGTATGCCTCTAGTGACCACAATGATCTGTTTCCCTCTATGAATCATGATCTGGTAGAACTGAAAAAATGGCTAGACAGTAATAAACTGAGCCTCAATATCATGAAATCTAAATGCATATTTATATAGGCAAAATGCAGTTTCAACATTATATACCTGCTGAGCCTGATATTAGTCTTGACAGGACAGTTATTGAGCGTGTAATGACCTATAAATGCCTGGGTGTGCATTTGGATGAAAGACTCACCTGGGAAACACATATTTCGGAAATTTCAGCTAAAATATCAAAACTGCTTGGTGTTCTAAGACAACTCAAACCATTTCTTTCCCAACAGGTGCTGATCACGATTTACAAATCGTTGATCTTACCATATCTAGATTACTGTAGTGCTGTTTGGGGTAATTTTGGTAAGGGTCTTGCTACAGACCTCCAAAAACGACAAAACATAGAAGCCCGGAATTACTGGGGCTTACTACAGTGTTCAATCTACTCAGATTCTTCAAAATCTAAACTGGCTGACTTTAGAGGAGAGACGTTTTATGTTTACAACAACTAATAATGATGTACCGGAACATCTTTACGGAAATTTTACTCGAAGTAATACGTTACATTCTCACAACTTAAGAGGCATTTAATGACAATCTTTTCATTCCAAGGCCTCAAACTGAAGCGCTCAAAAAGAGCTTTGTATATATATATTGAGGAGCTTGCTTATGGAACAGTCTCCCTTCTAAAGCAAAACAGGCCACCACTTTAAGATCCTTCAACAATTAATCTTTAATCATTAGACATGTATTTTTATATGTAATTTTAATCTTGATAATCGTATTTAAGTATAAGTAGATTTATTTAGTAAATTAGGTTTCTTTTTTCTTTTTTAATTAGCAATTTACACGGCTCAAAGGGAGAGCACTTGTAAAGTTGTCAGTAGTGATTTGACCCCGTGTATAAATAAAGTTCATTTATTCATTCAGTGTTGGACAACCAAAACTTTGAAACACAAAACAGCATGCAGTGTGTTTATGGTTCCTATGAAAAATTGCAGTAAGTAAGATAACATGATCTATGAAACTTTTTTCATAGCAGCAGATTTCATAGCTATTTCATGGACATGATTTCATAGCAATTTCATACCCTACCTTGGTAATTCATAGCATTTTCATAGGTTTCCATACTTTATACTTACATACATGATTGAGACTCCCTCAACAGGGCTTAATTTTCAGCTCAATTTACAAATCCGAACTAAATCATGTAAATCAAACATAAATGGATTAAGAATCCCAACTGGCAAGGAGGCAAACCAGTTGGCTATATTACAAGAATGGCCGAAAAACTAAATTTGAACTAATCAAAATTGGAACAAATTCAGTCTCGGCTAGTGGCTAGAGCAGGAATTGAACCTGGGACCGCCAGATTGTGAGACCAACGCTCTCACCACCCGGCCATGCTGCCTCCTATTTTGTTATTTCATAGGATTTTCCCATGAAAGATGGCTATGAAACATGACACGTTTTTGTTTCACAGGCCTATGGAACATTTTCACAGGGGAGTCCTATGAAAACCCTTTGAATATTTGTTGAAATTTCATAGCATTTTCATAGCTAATGCACTAGTAGTGATGGTTGTGACAGTCTTTTGCACAGTCAAACATCCATCATATACATTAATTCATCATAGCTTTTTAATTTCATATCAAAAGAGATTCACTTTTTTAAATATAATGTTTATTTCTTTCAGTGTTTTTCCTTGGATTCCTTGATGACAGTGTTTGATATTGATCATGAAGTGGGAGCAAGCCAAGAATCCTTCAAAGAATTATGTCCAGCCTTTATCCAACAAGTGCAGAATGGTGCTTGTAGTAAAAAGACAACACCAACCTCAGACAAGGGAAAGGACCAGGCTAAAAGTAAGTAAATTGTCTGTCAGTCATTATAGGTCATACATGTATTTTAACTCAGTTCAGCCATTGCCTGTCAGTCATTGCAAGTTGGCATATTGCCAGTCAGCCATTGCCAGTCTATTATTGCCGGTAAGCCATTGCAATTCATCTGATCAGCCACTGCTTTGCCTGTCAGCCATTGCCAGTTGGTATACAGTATTGCTAGTCAGTCATTGCCAGCCATTTTCAATTGGTCATTGCCAGTCAGTTGTTGGCAGTTAGCGATTGCCAGTCAGTTGTTTCCAATAAGTTGTTGCCAGTCAGTTGTTGCCAGTCTGTTGTTTCCAATAAGTTGTTGCCAGTCAGTTGTTTCCAATAAGTTGTTGCCAGTTAGTTGTTGCTAGTCAGTTGTTGCCAGTTAGCCATTTCCAGTCAGTTGTTTCTAAAAAGTTGTTTCCAATAAGTTGTTGCCAGTCAGTTGTTGCCAGTCAGCCATTGCCAGTCAGTTGTTTCTAATGTTGTTGCCAGTCAGTTGTTGCCAATATGTCATTGCCAGTTGAATTGTTCACTGCAAGCCAGTCAGTCATTGCCAGTCAGCTGTTGCCAGTCAGTCATTGTCAGTTATTACAAGTCAGCAGTTGCTGGTCCATCATCAGTTGGTTGGTCTGTCCATCCATCCTTCGTTGCATGTCATTGTCTTATTATCATTCTGATGCTTGGTCAGTTATTTGTTCAGTACCTGATAATGTGTTCTTCTATTTTTCTGTAGTCTGGGGTTATGGCTTCCTGGCAGTTACCATCATCAGCTTAGTGTCTCTTCTTGGAGTAGCAACAATCCCATTTGTAGGCAAAGCCATGTATAGAAAAGTTCTTGCTCTTCTTGTGGCTCTTGCTGTTGGGACTTTGGCTGGTGATGCCGTTCTTCATCTCATACCCCATGTGAGCTATAATAATTATTTAGCTTTTACATTTATCAGTAATTGGTTAACGCAAAGGTTGTTGTCTACTATCTCTTGCTTTTGCTTATAAGAAGAAAGAAATAAGTTTTCAAGTTTTTTCTTGCATGACTTGAATCTTAAGCCATCAAGAATGTTCTTCGAGATGGTTGGGGCCGGGCGAGATGACTGTAATTCTAGGACATCAGTCTAGGATAGGTTTTTCAACTCCTACAATAATAAAAGTGAAAGCATATCAATGAAAAACAACTGCAAAACCACCTTCATTTCAATATTAATACTGATTCTATAGGTAATTATGTTACCCTTTTGATGATTATTGTTTTAATTTGTAAATAAACCTCCAACTAGTATTTGTATTGGACTCTTACTTTTGGTAAATTCTTATAATTGAATGTTATTTTTGATTTCAAGGCTTTTGGTCTTCATGCACACAGTGAAGGAGAGCATTCACATAATGAAATCAGTCCATTCATATTCAAAGGTCTTGTGGTCCTGGCATCTCTCTATGTGTTTTACCTCTTTGAAGTTTTGATGCATTTTGGGCTAAAACACAAGCATACGCACAGTCATGTTGACCTTGAGGTTAGCATTTACAGAGTATACTGATTTGGATGCACCCCATTGCTCCTTCTCTCCTATTCTTTCATCTTTTTCCATAGTTTTCTCTTTCCTTCCATTCTATTTTCTCCCCTACATTACCTTCTTGTCAGATCATACTCTTCCTTCGCACTTACATATACCATCTTTCTTTTTCAATTCCCTTTCTTCTTTTCTTTCCCTTTTCACATTCTCTCTTCCTTCTTTTCTTTCCTTTCCCTTTTTTCTTTCCCATTCTCCTTCCCACTTCTTGAGACCAATTTTTATCTTTGAATTCTTTCTGATGTGGTGAAATTTCTGTCAATAACTGGCTAGATACCTGGGCCATCAAGTCATCATATGAGCTACAAGAAAAAGGCTTGTTCAAATTTTGAACACCATGAAGGAATGCCACAAAGTATTGGAAATGACCCAGACAAATTGCCTCAGGAAAATGGTGACATCATTTTGACAAATGTGGTGAGTTTATTTGAGAGTGTTTTGATTTGAATGAGTGTTGAGCATAAGATTGAAATAAGAAATAACTATAAAAATTATGCAGTCAAACCTCTCCACAATGGCCACCTTGGGGACAGAGTGTTTGTTGTCAAGGGGTGCTTGCTGTACATTTGTGTCAGAACGCAGCCAGTGAGTCCAGTGGAATGTTGCGGTTCTTGATCATTATTGTTGCTTTGTTTTGCTCGACTTTCCCCGTCTCATTGTTGAAACAGAAAATTTTCAAACCCAAAATCGAAATTTGGGAGAGTTTTATCCATTTTTCTCTTGAAAAAAAGTGAACACGGGACTGGGAAAGGTTTGTCCCATGCTGTGTGCAGATTTAAAGTTGGTAGTATACACGTCCTTTGGCCAATGAGAGCATGCGCTTTATCATAGTTATTTAATAAAACGTTTCACAGCTCAGTATATGTTATAAAAGTGTCACTAAAATATTGTAAATTGTTAAAAACAAAATCTAGATCCATTCAGTAAAGGTTTTGAAATACATAGTAATATGAAGTTTAATACGCTTGGCAGTGGTGTCACAGCAACACCAAAACATCTTTACTTGTATTAAACAGCAACAAAAACATAAGAAAGCTTAAATTTATATTGATACAGCACAGTTTGATTTAAAGTTTCCTTTCCAAAAATTATAACCAGAATAAGTCTTGAAACTGATAGTGGCAGTGATCTCATCAGAACATATAACTATTAAATAGTTAATTCCCTTTAACAATGGTTACTATGTTGACAACCATTGTTTGGAGTAAGATGACTACAGTTAAATGCTGTGACGAGAACACAGCCAAAAATACTTCTGTATACATTGTATATTAATTTGTAAATTAAATGATATTTGCAAGCCATGGTCTTGCTAACATTGATAACTGCATGCTCAATTAATCTAAATGCCTTAAACCTCTTCCATTTCTAACCAAAGTCTCAAGGTCCACGTTGCCATAGCCCATCATTTCACAGTTGTGCGCAAGTTTTTGAAAATTACACTCAATCTGAGTCTGAGAGTGAAGAAGTGAGTTGTTTAGAGGTAGGTTTAACTTATGAAAGTGCAAAGGAATTTATCCTTTTAAGTGAAATCTTTATAAATTACTGTTAAAATATTTGATCATTGCATTTACCACAAGTTTTATTTCAAAGTAAAAACTGTAATTTATTTGATGTAACTTGTACATAAAGTACTAATTTAACTGGACATTATTTTGCATTTTATTCAAGGCTTGCCCAATGTACAGTATTATCTCACTGAATTCGGAAGTCTAAATTAAAAATATGCAATAACTTGATGAGTTCCTTAATATTAAACCAGCTTGAGCAAATACGTAATAGTGTGTCGTTTACTGATTGTGTAGATATTTGATTTTGGGCAAATTTACTTGTGAACAATTGCACTCTACAAAACAAAGTGTACCTATTCAAGAAGCATTCTGTGTAAAGCCCTTGTTTCTGATTTTAAAGAATTACTGCCAACCACAGTTCTTTGCGCGCGCACGTTTTTGTTTTCATTCGGAAACTTGGACATTTTACACCTCCACAACTGATCTGAACAATTACTCCCCCATTTTTGGTATACCGAAAATGGTTGCCGTAATGCATCTTGCGCCCAAAGGACTTTGGTTGATAGTAATTCTTTAACAAAATTCTTGATTTTCTGCAGAACGCCAAGCCAGACGACAACGCCCTTCCTCCCAAAAAGAGAGGTTCAGGTAAAAAGCCATCTCTAAAACAGTCCCTCTCAAGACGATCTGTATTCAGTGGAGATGAATTCCAAGATCGCAAAATTGCTAAAGGCATATCTACAGTGGCCTGGATGATAATCATTGGAGATACAATTCACAATATAAGCGATGGTCTGGCCATAGGTGCAGCATTTTCTGAAGGAGGATCTTCTGGTTTATCAGGAGGAATAAGTACATCGATTGCTGTATTCTGTCACGAATTGCCTCACGAGCTAGGTATGGATGCACATGAGTTAATGTCTTGGATATATTTGTTTGTTTGTGGGAAAATGTCAGATTGGTTGGGAAGGGTTGTGGTTAATTTTTGGCACATTTATAACTGGTTAAAGTGATTTACACTAGACAACTTTCGTTGTGGTGGTGGTGGTGGCTGCTGTTTCTGCTGTTGTTGTAGTTGATGTATTTATTGTTATGTCTTCTTCTTCGTAAAATTAAACATTGTTATCAACAGAAAATAATACTGTTCGTCCTTCAACAGGTGATTTTGCAGTACTTCTCACAGCTGGTATGAGCGTCAAGAAAGCTTTGCTAGCCAATTTCTTATCAGCCTGTTCATGTTACATTGGTCTGATCATTGGTATACTCATCGGTCAGCAACTGGACGTCAGACTTTGGATCTTTGCAATCGCTGGAGGCATGTTTCTCTATGTGGCTTTGGTTGATATGGTAAGAAAGAACAATAAATTTCTTTGTTAGACTCCTGAGGAAAATCCTTTGCCTTGGCTGTGCTGGGAATTCAATATGCCATCATCCGCATTAACTTGAGAATACTAGTTAAAGAATATTGTCTACAGTGAAACGGCGTTTTCTCTTCTTTTTTAGCACAGAAGCCGAGAAAGATGCGTTTTTTTAATTTTATCCCGATTGGAGTGCACGTAAACTATCTTGAACAAATCAGAATAAACTGAAAAATGCATCTTTTTTCTCGGTTGAACAAATCAGAATAAACTGAAAAATGCATCTTTTTTCTCGGTTGAACAAGTCACAACTTGAACAAATCAGAATAAACTGAAAATGCATCTTTTTTCTCGGTTGAACAAATCAGAACTTGAACAAATCAGAATAAACTGAAAAATGCATCTTTTTCTCAGTTTTTCATATACTAAGAGGTCGTGTTATACAAAAGAAAAGGCGAAACTGTTTTGGTGCGGGAAAATTGCCCTATCCTTAGCTAAAAATGATGCGTTTTAAAATTTATAAGGATTAGGTTGGACTTAGCCTAACTTGTTGTTTTGTTTTCCAGTTACCAGACCTGATGCACAGCGAATCTCTGCAGAATGATACACTTGTGACATTTATTCTTCAAAACATCGGCATGATTTTGGGATTCAGTATTATGCTCCTCATCGCAATTTTTGAAGAAAACCTTATGTCCTCGATCAAGATTTAGTGTCATTCAACGAAGCTTTCAATCTATATCAGAACTTGATCTCACTGTTTGACTGTCTTGAAAGTTTGCGAGAGACTACATGAACTGTGAATGGGAAATGGTATTCTCTCCCTTTTTTTTTTTTCATTTTCGGATGAATTTTGAGTTTCTAATTTTTTTTCTCCCCACTTCAAGTCTGGACTGACGCTAAATCCCAAAGACTGCGGCTAACTATTAGCTGGAATAACTTAAACGTTGAAGTTGTGTACAGATATTGTTGTGTTGCGTGTGACGTCATGGCAGCCATCTTGGATGAACTTCAACAAAAGATTTCTCATTAGCATCGACATTAGCATGTCTTGTTTGTTCATCCAACATGGCTACTGCCTCATTGTCTTTTGATTCCCGAAGGAATGGATGAAACCCAGCAATTCTTGGTGTTTGTTTGTTGATCGCTCTGACTCCCTCTGACTCCCTCTGGCCCCCGTTTCGCAACTCAAAGAGCACGCGTTACTTAGCACTAAAGTAAAGTCGTTTCACTCATAAGGTATATTTAATTATATGTGACTTAAAGGAATTTTACACTTAAACTCAATGAAATAAGAAATTGCACGTTAAAGGGAATAATAAATAAATCATGGTAAATCCTCTGAAAACTGATCAATATTTTGGATTAACGAGAACTCCATGAACTCTTTGTGCAGAGGAATCTGAAGTCACTTATCAAATAAACGGACGATGATTTATATATTGTTCATATATTGTCATATATTGTTCCTTTTTATTTTAATTTAAAACGTTAAAACATTTTAACTTTTATTTTCGTTATTTTAACAAATCAAACTATTTAAACAGAGGCAAGCGGGTATTTCAAAAGTTCAACATGTCTCAGTTCATAAGCAGATTTCGTACGAGTGTAAAACTTACCACGCTGTGCTGTGAAGCCTGGTTTCCATATGATCGAAAACGATCGTAAACGATCGAGAACGATCGAGAAAAAAATTTTCGATCGTCCGCGATCATATGGAAACCTAAGTTTTTCGATCGTACGATCGTTTGCGATCGTTTGCGATCACGATCGTAAGCGATCGAAAAATTAGAACCAGGTTCTAATTTTGCGATCCGTCTCGATCCGTTTCGATCGTCTGCGATCATATGGAAACACTTTTTTCGATCGCACGATCGAAATGTATACCATAATACATTATTTTTCCCAAGATCCAATGCTTCCGAAACTGTAATGCCATAGTAACGGATTGCTTGTTTACAAACTATCAGCTGGCATTTGAACTAGGCCAAGATGGAGAACGATCCGAAAGATATTGATACCGGACTTTTTATGGAAGAAGGAATATTCGAAGCTCCTGAAACAGCGTGTGATACGCTCCATTGTTCGCCCTTTCTCTAAATATTTTTCTAATCCAAAAACGATGCTTTTTTCGAGGTTTTCTAGCGATTCTTTGCTTGACTAAAGCGAGTAATAGCAAGATATTTGAGGCAATCAGTAGGTCTTCCTCCATCTTCGAATCCAAAATGGCGGGAAACTCATTAAGTTTATATTGCGTGACTCCGCTGAACAAAAACCCGCAGATTCGCCTTGCATGACTTTTTCGATCATATGGAAACGGTCGCTTTTCGATCGTACGCTCCAGTGAGCTGCATGATCTTGCGATCGTTCTCGATCGTTTGAATTTCACGGCAGCCATGTTTGTGGTCAAAATAATAGAGCTTTTTTCCGAAGAGAAGTGAAATCTTAATTTGTTATAAATCCAAAAACTTTCTATCGTACTTGCCCACAAACATGGCTGCCGTGAAATCCCTCTATAAAAACTGAACATTCGAAATTACCGACTGCTGTAACCATGCCGCACTATTTTTTCAGTCATGAGAAAATACATGTTCTATAGTTATATCGATCTGTAACTGAGAACTTTTGATTAATGAAGGGGGAAATATTTGCTGTTCGTTGAATAAAAATAAATAGTTGAAAACTGTGAAAAGGTTTGAGTAATAGTTACTTGAAGTTTCTTGCTATTTGAAAGAAAAATCGAATAACGATATTCGCTCACTTGAGCGTCACTCGGGATACCAGCAGTAGCTGTTGCTGCTGCCTACGTCACTTAATGCAGTGTGAAGAAGCTTTATAATAAAAGAAAAATAAAAAAGTAACAAACATACAGTGGCGAAGAAACTGAGAAATGAAGGAAGAATTTGGTACCCCTAAACATTTAATTTTCTGTTACATAACTATGTAGTAGTAAGCTAGACTGAGGGTACAATAAAGTGCAGTTGTGTTGTATTGTTGGTGAGGAAGGAAAAGCAATCCATGCAATATGCATCACAGACGGGCTACGTTACCATCTGACTACCGGTCAAACGGAACTCTGTGGTATACTTGTACGGTTTGTATGACTGGAATCTAACAGCTGAGTTCTTGAGTTAAAAGTGAATACGAATACAGAATCAGCATAGATTCCTATAGATGTCGGTTGAGCAGGCGGGAGGGAAGGCAAAGGAATTGATTAATTCTAGAGCTTGTTAAGAATTGGGTGTATACATGTACATGTGTGCCGTCATTGGTTAGTCAAATAAGCGATGGTTGGAAGCCCATAGCTGAGATAGTTTGGTTAATATCATTTCAGATTTGAGTTCTTCCTCTTCCGGATTGTAGGTTTGAAGCGCTTACACGAGATCATAGGTCCGAGACTGTCGTTGCAATATGCGGATGCGTTAGATTATGGAACTTAGCTAGGTATTAAAATATAGTAAACCTACCCTTTGTGTATATAACTATGACGTAATTTGACCACGGATGAGAGAACTATAAGCAAATATGAGGCCGTATTACGTGCCGTATTACATAGTTGAAAACTGGTTTGTCCACGTATTTTTACATAGAACAATTGGAAGGGGAAACTAAAAGAAGATATGATAAATCCTTTCAGTATTGGCTATTTTCAGCGATGGTTGGAAGCCCATAGCCGAGATAGTTTGGTTAATATCATTTCAGATTTGAGTTCTTCCTCTTCCGGATTGTAGGGTTGAAGCGGTTACACGAGATCATAGGTCGGAAACTGTCGTTGCAATATGCGGATGCGCTAGATTATCTATCCTTTGTGTATATAACTATGACGTAATTTGACCACGGATGAGAGAACTATAAGCAAATATGAGGCCGTATTACGTGCCGTATTACATAGTTGAAAACTGGTTTGTCCACGTATTTTTACATAGAACAATTGGAAGGGGAAACTAAAAGAAGATATGATAAATCCTTTATTGGCTATTTTCAGCGATGGTTGGAAGCCCATAGCTGAGATAGTTTGGTTAATATCATTTCAGATTTGAGTTCTTCCTCTTCCGGATTGTAGGGTTGAAGCGGTTACACGAGATCATAGGTCGGAAACTGTCGTTGCAATATGCGGATGCGTTAGATTATGGAACTTAGCTAGGTTTTACTAAACCTATCCTTTGAGTATATAACTATGACGTAATTTGACGGATGAGAGAACTATAAGCAAATATGAGGCCGTATTACGTGCCGTCTTACATAGTTGAAAACTGGTTTGCCCACGTATTTTTACATAGAACAATTGGAAAACAGGGGAAACTAAAAGAAGCAGTTATGTGATAAATCCTTTATCGGCTATTTTCTCGTATATTATGGGCTGACATTTTACTCATCGCTCGAATTTGCCTGGACTAAAGGCTCGGCGCGACGACTCGATCGTAAAATATCAGCGGGCCCGTATCCGGGGGGGGGGACGCCGATCGTAAATGGACGGGGATGCTCGTCGTACCTTCAAAATTTCCGACGAGCATCCCCATCCTCTTATATATAGGAGTTCCCCCCCCGGGGGGCCCGTATTACACAAGACAATATGTAATAAGTGGTATATATTCGGTTATAGCTTATGAATGGGAATTTCATTTGGTATATATATACTAAGTTGTATATGTGAGGGTTATCGGCCTGAAGCGAGGGGTTTATAGTGAATATACACATAACCACGAGCTGAAGGCCGATAAATGACTTATTTTTACATTGGTGAGGTTTTCGAAAATACAAATTTCATTAATGTCTAAAACAGAGAAATTTGTGTTGTTGAATTATGGCAGTTCATGTCAGAAACATACGCAGTAAACCATACGAGTGCACCAAATGCATCCCACACGTAGTTTAGGTCATATGTATTGGGTATCAATTTTGTATTCTGTATATAGGCATTTTTATTCTCTTGTTTCTACTCTTCAAAAAATTTATGAGTATACCTCCAATAACTTTCAAAAACAAAAGCAGATATTGCCGACTTTCATGTCCGAGAGGGGAGTGGGTACGAGTCCCCTAAATGAAGAAATTGGGGTAAAGAACCTTATTTCTTGAAATAACTCATAAAAATAAGTATGATTCCTAATTTTTGTTGAATTTGAATAGATATTGAGCGAATAACAAAATTCCAAATATGCCAAGAATTGCATAGGAATCTTTTGTTTGTGGGGAAGCCTTTCCCCACAAACCATATATTTCTTTGCAATATTTGGCATTTTTGAATGACTATAACTTCCTTAATTTTTGATGAATCGTGATGAAACTTTGGAATCCTATCCATTTTTATAAGCTTTTTTATACTATGAGGTCCAATTCGCTGATTTCTTCATTTAGGGGACTCGTACCCACTCCCCTCTCGGACATGAAAGTCGGCAATCATTCCTTGGAAGGTCAATGTCACACACTGTCCCCCCCCCCCGGGGGGGGGGGGATGTAGACCCAGGGAAGCCCCATCAGTTTGACCCTCACTAAACCCCATTTAAAAATGTACCTAAATATAATAATAAAATTAATTTTAGCAGCTTACCCTAACCAGGTACGTTATAAGCCTAAGTCTTTCACAACAAACCTCACCAGTACTGCACAGTGAGTGCTCAAGCCTTTGATTCAGAGAAGAGATTTCATTTTGTCCAAGACTTTCTTAAATACTACATTTGCCGGGTTTCCTGACAAAACAAAATCAGCGTATAATTCCAATAATCACACACACACATATTGTGTGTGAATAATATAATATGGGTGTACAAATATAATCACTGTATTGTATCCAGTAATTAAAAAAAGATAATTAAAGCTAACAGGCTGCTCAAACCACAGGTAGCCCAAGCTGTGCATCTGTATATAAAATCTATGGATTTCACGAACGATTTTCTGAAAAATATATTTTGAATAAAGAAACAATTTGAACTCATAATGCTGTTGTGCTTGTTTTTCTGTGTATTTCTGTGAAGTTTCAAGCCGTTTGGTGCTCATTTGAGGGAGTTTTAGCAATTTGAATATATCATAAAAGCAATAGAAGATAGATTTCTATGACTCTACCGGTGAAATAGAGCACTTGTGATGTTGGGAGAAACACTCGAAAAAGTTTGAAAATCACTCGCCTACGGCTCGTGATTTTCAAACTTTTCTCGTGTTTCTCCCAACATCACAAGTGCTCTATTTCACCGGTAGAGTCATAGAAACTATCTTCTATTGCTTAAAGGCTAAAGGATCATGGTCAATTGGCTGAGATTGGCTGAGCTAGAGACCACCAAAATCTATGCTCTATTTCACCGGTAAAGACATGGTTTTTCTGACGAATGAGTATATATATCAGTCCACAAATTTTACTTTAGTAAAGGAAAACCAAAACTTATAATTAAACTACAAAAGACTTTCCACCTTTCCAGTCTCGTTTAAATTTAAAAACTGAGCTTCATGGTCGGAGAATATAGCAATATAAAAAGTGTAATGACTCGAATGAGCATGTACTTTCAAACAACTGCGCCGTCTAAATTAATCCAGTCAAATTGTAGTTTGTTATAGGAGTTACAGGAAAAACCTGAAGGAACTAGATAGGATTCATGCACATCAGGAATTTTCGTTTTGCCCTAGATTAGTTTAAATAATGAATTAGGATTATTTTTCATTGAACAAAATTTTCAGGTTTCTTTACTTACAAAGACAGGCGAAGATTTCCAAAACTGACCGTTGCCTCCGGAGACAACTTGTTCATCTGGATCCTTCGTAAAAACTACGCCAGTGTAGAGATGTTTTAACACAAGCTATCGATGAACAGCCAACAGATAATTCAATTATGCAAGTTAACAGCTTCTCGTTTACCAGAAAAATCCTCATTCTGTAAACCTCTTTTAAACCTCAACTTTTTCAAACCAACTGAAACACGGCTTTCAATTCACTATAATGTTACTTGATTCATCGAAAGCACGTAAACATTTCCAAATCTTGAAGAACTGCAAGTCATATTTAGCCTTTTCGTCTATTTTCGAGCCATTGTCAATTATAAATTCTCAAAAACACCGCTTTTTGAGTCGTACTCAGCTCATTACTCAAAAAGTACGACAAATGTGATTGGCTTATATTTGCATAAGTTTTGAGAATTTTAGTTTTGATCGGGAAATAACACAACTTGATCGTTCTTCAATAGAAGATAATCCATTCTATTGCTTAAATCTTATTTTTTATTTCTTTATTTAAAATGTAACAATCCCGGTCTATAACAACTAGCAACTAGCAACTACGAACTAGCGAGTTACTCAATCGATATCTGCATTCACTCTTCAGTGACCAGTTATAAAAGGGGGCGGGGGTCCTCGTCGTCCCTTTTAGGGTTTGAAATCAGTGTTTTGGTCCCAGCTTAGGGTGATAATGACTAAGAATGCCCACCAGCTGAGTTTTGTGGTCCCTTTCAGGGTATATAAAGACGGCCCTAAGCTAGGCTCACATTTCAGCCGTCGGGGTTTCGTGCGCCCGCGATACTCTCCCCATGCGCACGAATCCCTGACGGCTGAAATCTGAGCCTAGCCTTAATTTGCTGCTTATAAGCCTTCAATTGCTTCTTTTTTTACCGCTCAACGATCCAACGAACAGTTTACTACGATTGTTTACCGCTGTACCGCCTGTACCAGCCAACGCCGTCGCAACAGTTGTTATTGATTAACTGATAAATTGAACTAAGTCGCCTCTACACCAAAAAAACTCAATTTCAGGGTTCTAGTGCCCTTGATCAAAGTAAACATCGAGAAACCGGACCAAAATGACAAGTTATTGATTGGTCCCTCTTAGGAGGCCCCTTTTAGGGGTCCTTTTCAGAATTTCCTACGAGGACCCCCGCCCCCTTTTATAAGGGAGTTCCCCCCCGGGCCCATTTCCAGCAAATCGTTTTATTTGTAATGATGTCTTAAAATTAAAGCTTTGCCTTCCCTTCCTTAAATTCCTTCTATATGAGATTTAGAAAACCATGCTCTAGACACGCTCTGGAACAATAAATAGATGTCAATTGGGTGTATGCAACATTCGATTAATAATCGAAAGTGACAGTCTTTTAATTTTCGATCAGTGTAACTAGCTAATCCTCCAGTGATTGACAGATCTCTATTGGTCAGTTGTAAGTGTACACCTTGTGGTACAAAAGACGTTGACATATGAGCGATTCCAGATAATTTCCAGCGAAGAAGAGTCAGTTAAAATCAAGTCCTTGGTCAAATGTACTTTTAGTTTGTGTAGATTGCCATTCAGTTTATCGTGGCCAGAAGTCTTATTTTGTCTTCTAGACCTTGTAGCATAACAGACATAAATGCTTTCGTCAAATGAACTCACACAAAACGTTTGAGTAAAAGGAAATCGAGGATAATATCAGAAACTTATTCATTAGGTTGATGTCGTTAGCTTTTGAGATGATCACGCAAAGTTAACGCAACATGCGTGTAAAAATGTGGACGCCGATAATTTTACAACTCGCTGACAGATCTGAACTACGTTAAAATCACAAGCAAGCTTTATTTTGGCCTTGTCTGCCAGGACCGGTATTAAAAATTTAATCACTTTTACTATTTGAGAAAAACATTTTACAGTCAAACCTAGTTTTAATAATAACGCTCAAACTGCAAGATAATTTGTCAGTACATCAGTCGCTCAGTCATATAATATAACGAGCAGCTGCCAATCAAGTACGTTTTCTTGAGAACTACCATATACACGATACAACAACGATTTCGTTCCGAGAAAAATCGAGAATATTGTTCTACACAACATGAACATTACAAAGCTCCCTATACTGAACAATACCTATTTGTGTTTTATAATGAAATTAGAATTATGATTTTGGTGATCTATGCTTTTGACAAAGTAGGCGGTAAAGTTGTACACACCCTTCAATCAGTCCCAGCAAACGCACGTAATAGCGCTCTTAACTTTATACCTCAAAAGTACATCAGTGTACATTCACAATTATCTTACCTTAAAATTACACGAATAGCAAATATAAACGGGACACAAACAGCCGATCTAAAGAAATAGCAGAATTTGTTAATATCTGCAAATTGGTGAGGCGATTTAAAATAGCTAGTACTGAAAACTTACATTTAGTGGCCAATATAGTAGTTTATGACTTACCTTTGTGAGTGTAAGCATTTTCAACACTTCGTCAAGCAGAAGGCAGCAACTACTCAGTGTCCAGGTCCTGTGTTTATACACCGTTTTGATATAACCCTTAGAGGTCAACAAAGCAAAGTGCGGGCACTCAGTTGCCCAGAATGGATGAACTCCCGGACTAACTGGAAGATTTCCACGTAGTACTATACTTTGTATCTTAGAACATATACTACCAACTAATCAAAGAGGAAAATCCTGATTTTTAAGCCGCTTTTGCTATAAAACTATACCCTACAGAGCCGAATGACTGCACAGTCAAGTTTTAAAACAGCACTGATTCTTTGCGCTTCGGACGGAGGTACCGGCCGGTACCAGTCAGTGAGGTTGCACCAATCAAATCCAGCTCACAGTACAGGACAGCTGTCAACATACATGTTAGATGAAAGACATGCTAAAATCCTCTTCTGTGATGAAATCAAATAACACTTCAGGTTGAGGTCATTTGATAGGACTTGATAATCACAGCTATGGTAACAAATATCCGCTCCCAGCATACAATACAAGAAAAGTTCTCAGCTAGCGGCGAAACGTCCGCTCCAGCATAGTACGCAAATCAAACATTTCCCAGCTAGCAATGCAACCTTCGCTCCAAGCCGGTCCCAGCATTGGGTACAAATTGAAAATTCCCAGCCAGAAATTAAAAAAAATCCATTTGCCAGCTAGCATATATATAGCCTCCTATATATGCAGCCGCTCCTTTGTGTCGTCACGACAGCCTTGCGTGACGATACAAAGGAGCGTTTGCATATATATAGCTAGAGGAGGCTAGTCCCTTCACCAAATGTTCTGGTGGTCAAACCGTGATCGTCTAGAGGTTAGGACATTGCGTTGTGGTCGCAATAACCCAGGTTCGAATCCTGGTCACAGCAGATTGAAATAACCAATTCTTTTTCATTTTTTCTATTTTCTCCATTTTCCTTTTTTTCTTCCCTTTCGTTATTCCCTTCATTCCATACTTAAACTTTCTTCTTCCTTTTCAATCACCTACGCATTTATAAGTACGAATTCTAACAAACAAGAGGCCTTCAATAATACATTCTCTATTTTAGCTTATTTTTGTTCGATAAAATTATATTTACTGACAGAATAAATTAATATATGTTTTCATTAAAGTTTGCAAGCTCAACAACTACACCAAAGTAAGTCGACACCTGTTCGGCAGTGTGGGGATAGCCAGAGCTAAGTGAAAACGGCCGATAAGGCAGCATTTTATTGGCCATTAAAGCCATCATAAATCGCCTTTTATTTCGAATCTTTGATCTTGCTAAGAAAAAATCGTTCTACAATGTTGGCGCATTTGTAGTACTCTGTGTCCGGCGAGTTGTAGGTGCGGCAGTTTTGGAAGATTCGTCTGATATCAGCGATAAACAGCTTCTTGGAACTATAGTAGCCATTTTTTAGTCTTTCCGTCATTGTTTTCAGATCTGAAAGGCAAGAGCAGGATTTATGTGGCTGCATACAGTAGACTATTATTCTACTTAGGGTGCATTTACAAGGGTCCGTCAAAGGATGAGTTTCGGTTGAGATAGCCTCGTTCGCACGACGTGACGTTACGTGGTAGGATTAGCGTTGCGTGACGAGCATAAAAACGTCTGCGAAGGAGGCTACGGTTGAGATGATAACAAGAGTCTTGTATCCTGGACGACAAGAAGCATTTTCGTCCAGGGCTGAAACCTTTCCCATGACAACCATTCTTTACACAGAGCACACACAAAAACTAATCAAAGCAACACAACGAAACTTCTAATATACGACCACCATTAGTGATAAACAATGTGTTGAGAGGTTAGGTCAAGATCACGGGTGATGTTCATTGTCAGTGACTCCGTTCAACCGAAACTGACTTATCTTTCGGTGCAATCTCTAGCCTCTGACTCCATTAGAACCCCACCCAACGGTTATTTCAAACTACAAGGTCGAGACAACGTCGTAGTAAGGATGACACTAGCCTCCTCCGCAGGCGTCCCTTTGTGATTCCAGAATTTTTTTCGGGTTTCCTGTGTTGTTGATAGAGAGGGACTAGGCAGCCCTCTTCTCATTTTTGAACACAGGAAGCCCAAAACCCAAACGAGAGGAAACAAGAGATGTCTGCGAAGGAGGCTAGGATGGCACTTGAGTAGAAACGGACCACGTTGTTCTGTGACCGTGTCAGTGCCGTGCTTGTTTAAATTCTTGTCATAACCATGCCGTTTTCACAGTCATAAGAAATGCGTTCCATGGCCGGAGGTGGTGCAGGTGGAGATGTTCTTACCCATAGGATACTTTATGTGGTCATAGTAATCAGGTGCGTCTGATCGCTCCACGGGTTTTTGGAATGGCCAGGAACTAGCATGGTTCTAGAAAGAGAAAGATGATCAACTTAGGATGCTTCATAACAGTAATTTAAAACGCGCGCGCATGTCTCTGTACTGTAATATAAATACGATGCAAGACGTGGAACAAAGGGAAAACAAGCTTAGGGACACGCGTACGAAGTATAGATGAGTGCATGTTTCTGTTATTTCTCGCGTGCTCTTCGTCGTCCAGAGTGCTTATATCATAATACAGAGACAAAGCGATCTATTATGTTGCTCTGTTTATAAAATATTTTAATTTCGACGATTCAGTGCGAGTCGCGTCTCTGTCCTGCAGCACTGCAGCATTGTAGCCAAGCAGGACGCTCGTTATATTTCAAATATTTTATAAATAGGGATGGGATATCTTCAAATTTTAGCATTTCGCAATCAATTGATCACATAATCATCCGCCATCATCACCACCATCATGCTTGATTATGAACTAGACCCTTGTACTAAGGGTTTACTCGTGCCCAGATGGGATTGAGCTAGTACTTGGATGCAGTGTATCATGAAATCACACTGGTTATGCTATGCAGTTAGAGTGGTATATTTGGCAGCTCAAATAAAATAAAAAGCAAAAGAGCAACATTCAATAATACTGACGAACGCGCTTGATTGCACGGGTAGTATACAAATTCAAGAATACACAAAGTTTTAATCATTCAAAGTATCCTATATTTGACATAACCGAATACAAATATTGTTGAGCTTCGGCAATCATTTCAAAGCGTATAAAAATTAAGGAGGCTTCCTACAATTTCTCTAGTGCTCGACCGGTCAAATTGAGACGACTGTAGTTCTTACATGAAAGCACCCACAGTTATGAACTTTCGTCCACTTACTACATAAACTAAAGACTGAAGTTTTTAATGGTATGTGTTTTGTTTACGTCGGGGTTACCATAGCGACGAAACGATGACGTCACCGTTTTAGATGCCAAGCAATTTTATGCGTTTTCCGACCTAAACTTTTAAAACGACACACAAGGCGTTAATATTTAGGACGCCGACAATAACATTTGAACTCATGAAACTCATGAAAGTGCCATCATATTGAATTTCAAACGAAAAGGCTTAGATTTTACCTTGATTGAGCCTTATATTTTTTAATGGAATCTCTCTCTCATTCCTTTACAGTGCAGGTCATTGCTGTTATTATCCAGCGTTCAAAGGAGAAAACCGAAAACACCTTACTACGAAGCTCAAATGACAGCGGCACCCAAAGGCTTCTGAGTACAGTTTTGCAGATTCTCGACGTACACGATAGATTGATAGAAACTGCAACCTCGACTCGTGCGGCCAGAGGCTTGGGTACGAGAAACGAGTGATTTTCTACTGTTTCACACAAAAAACAAGTACTGTCTGAATGAGTCGCCCTGGTGTTGCAGCAGCGTTCTTACTGTAGTGATTGAACGACTGTATGCGAGATATTCGTCCTCTCATAAACATATCGTGTCAGTTTCCTTAGCGTCGCTTCTGCTAGATCTTTAAAATCTTTGTCTTGCATAATGAACGAACCACCACCTTGACTTGAGTCAGGGTATTCTTTAATTAATAAAGAAACGAAAAAGAACCCCATTACAAACAGACGATAAGGAACGAGCGATTACCTTTACTTGAGTCAGAATGTTCTTTAACTGTGTCTGTAGAACTGCTGGATCAACGTCAGTGCTTGTGCTGTAAACGATTCAGTAAGAAAGGCCATTCAGTCTTAACAAAGGTTATCTTCTTCGTAGCTATAGGGAATTTTGATCAAAACAAAGTTTGACTATGGCCATGTTGTTCGCGCAAAGACGATTAGCGTTAACCCAGGATTAAATCTAAAGAAAACCATTCATTATCGTACCTTTTCTTCATAGAGTTTTTCCAGCCTGTCTCACCTAAAGGTAAGAACAAGCCAACGATTATACGAGAAAAATATACATAGATAAACGAAAAGGAATAAAAAAGAGTTTCAAAGGAAATAAATAATAATAATGAAAAACAGGGGTGGATCCAGGATTATTTTTCAGGAGGGGTGCAGTGTTATAGAAATTGGAAACTATCCAGAGGATATTGTGGAAAAATATAAAGAAAAGGGTTCCTAAGTTGTCTCAGGAGGGGGTGTGCACCCCTCCCTTAAATCCGCCCCTGAAAAATACAAATATAAATTCAAAAAACACAAAGTTAGAAATTGACGAAGTAACCAACCCCTCACCAAGAAAATTGATTGATCAATCGGTCGCTCGGCCCGTCGGTCACAGTCAATCAGTCAACGAACGAACAAAATTCTGAACTTTCTTTGTCTGTATCATTTTTGAATTAGGTCAATGTAACAGGACTGGCCTGTCGGCCCGATGAGAGAATCAGTCATGGCGATTCCATAATATTTTGCTCGACCAGTGAGAAAATAAAAAATAGACTCAACATACTCAGTCCAGGGACGCTTTCTATTGGTATTTGTCGTACTCCATCTTTAAAACATGTCAGACCAGGATAGACACGACGAATTTGTTCCTGCTTACTGGCTGTTAGCTTCTTGATAATCTGAGAAGAGAAGATTGAATTTGATTCAGTACTGAATTACTTCAATTTGAGTACTTGGATTTTGTCCCGTACACAATGCAACTTTTATTGCAAATTTTTCTGCGACATTGAGTTGCATCGTGTGTCCAATATGCAACAGTTGTGCACAACATTGCGCTGTTACATCGTTTCAACCCGCCAAAAACTCTCGTCCAATAAAAAGCGATTCTTTTGTACGACCGCTGACCTTTAGTTTAAATGAATCAGGGCGCGTTATAAATTCCAATTTGGAGCGACCTTCCATTTTAGCGTTCTATAACAATGACAGAATTTGAAACGGATTTTATCGATAAATGCAACAGAATTGTTAGGATAGCTTGCTATTATCAAATGCTGTAAGCTTGTGCCCCCTTTTAATTTTGCTTTGTTTTTACAGCGCACGCGTATTTATTTTCATGGGCTATCTGTGGTGACGTAGATTTCGTCACAATGGTCTATTGTGACGTTTCGAGCGCGCGCTTCCCCACAAAAGATTTGACTTTTATGCGTCCACTTGTGCGAGTTGTTCCCAGCTGAAAATCTCTTTTATTGCGTATTGTTGCTTTTAACAAAGAAATGGAATGCGTACAAATTGAATCATTTGTGTGTACTGTGGATGAAAAAGAAAGAACTGGTCGACTCGGACTCGGTAAGATAATTTTGACTCTAACATTAGAATGTCCTCAAGTGTTATGCAAGGTATAGTAACTACAAAATACATCACCATAAGTTATCGCCTCTATTTGTCGACCATAAGTTACCACCTCTATTTGTCGACCATAAGTTACCACCTCTATTTGTCGACCATAAGTTACCACCTCTATTTGTCGACCATAAGTTACCACCTCTATTTGTCGACCATAAGTTACCACCTCTATTTGTCGACCATAAGTTACCACCTCTATTTGTCGACCATAAGTTACCACCTCTATTTGTCGACCATAAGTTACCACCTCTATTTGTCGACCATAAGTTACCACCTCTATTTGTCGACCATAAGTTACCGCCTCTATTTGTCGACCATAAGTTACCGCCTCTATTTGTCGACCACCCTCAATTCAACCATCACTTTGTGATGATGTACCGTTACATTTGATCATTGTCCGTAAAACAGCATATGAATGACTTATAAGCTTTTAAGGAATTTTATTAACTACCATTATCGAGGGGGCCTCAGCCTCACAAGCCTCTTGGTTTCTTAAGGTCTCCTCGCCGCAAAATATAGTTTGTTTGCCTATCTGAATATAATTACTAGTAATCCTAAAATCAATATGTATATATGTCTTTGTAAACATATTTAATATAACGATTATTGTAAATTTGCTGGCAAATAAAATTCAATTCAATTCAAAGGAACACATTATGGCTGTACCATACCAAGATGCAGGCTACACTGACACTTCAGTATTGTACAAGAATACATATATAAAAACGTTGATTCCAAGGAAACCAGTTAAAAATTGCAACCTCGAAAACGGCACTGGGAGACAAGTGTCCGCAATTATATTGGAAAAAAAAATTAGCGCTATAAAAGGAAATTAAAAAAAAACTTTGTCAATCCCGAACAACAGAGTTTCATTATCATGACGTCTTGTGCACATTTGTTAGAAGGACAGTTTTAGCGTCAGTACGTTAATAACTTTGCTCGCAAATTCAAATCATTCCTACGTCACCGATACATTTACTGTGAATATGCTAATATCACCTATTCTCTAATATTGAGCTTGAGCTCCCTGTGATTCTACTTTACAAGCAATAACAACAACAACAACAACAACGCAGTTTTTACCTCTTTCTGTTTGCGGATGATGGTAGAGAATTCCGTGTATTGTATGGAGTCATTCACCTGACACTAAATGACAACGAAAAGCAGAAAATCAATAGAGATTTGTCTTATAAGAATAATCCGTCATAACCAGATCGCTAGTCTTACATGCATAAGAGTTGCTCCTTCGTAGTCTTTGATGTATCCGATATACGATGTTTTAGGGATTTTGATATCTTTACTGAAGCCCTGTAAAAATGATGAATCATCATCGTCATTATCATCATCATCATCAACATCAACATCACTCCCAGCACATCACCATGATTATGTATGATACTCTCTACGTAATCCAGCCGTCTTACCATCAGCGACAGCAATAACCACTACAACTACTATACTAGCTATCACCATGCATCACTACTATTACAGTCTATGTACATCACTATCTGCGTAATTCGTCTCTCCGATAACAATTACAATTACAATTACAATTTATTTTATTTAAACACGTATCGTCCAGGAGCTAGAAACTCGTTCAAAATACGAACGTGTATAACAACGACCGACGCCACTACCACCATCATCACTATCATCAACATCGTCATTTGTACCTGTTTCTTGAAATAACCAATCGCGTACTCATCAGCGTAGGTCAGCAGGTTTAACACTCCATGTTTGATGTGGTAATCTTTTAAATGGTTCATTAAATGAGTGCCATAACCCTGCAGTCACAAAAATGAAACAAAAAACACACAACTGTTACAGTCAACAATATTCACCATTGTATGCAAACATGCAACACTAGCCTACAAGGGGGTGAACGAATTGTTTATTGTCTCAATGGCTCTAGGCTCGATCCCATGCCAGATAAGGCAGTTTCCTGTGAATAAAGTTTACAAGTTCATTCCTTCCTTTGACACGAGGGTTTAGCCGGGATCTTTATTTTTCATAAATGAATTGATGAGGTGAGAATTGAGAGTTTCATACGTAATACAGGCCTACTCCGGGCCCTAAAATCGCCTAATATCGCCTAATATCGCCCAAAATCGCTCAAGAGCGCCCAAGAGCGCCTAAGAGCGCCAACTCGAAATGGCTAAAATTCCCAATATCGCCTAAGATCGCCCAAGATCGCCAAAAATAAAGGCGATTTTAAGACCCGGGGTAGGCCTTAATACTATTAGAATGTCATGCGCATTTGATTATATTTCATGTGGATATTGCGCAGTACTAAAACAACAAAATGCAAACGTAAAAATGGGAGAGGAAATGAATAATAGAACACGATGCATACCTTGACTTGTTCATTCGATGTGATGGCACAGAAGACGATTTCTGTGAAATTTTGCGACGGAAACATTCTAAAACAAATGCCTCCGATTGGTCTGTTGTCTTTGACAAGAGCCAAAGTCTTGTGTTTACTGGAAGAGCAAATTAGATGTACGCGCATTAGATATGTCAACAAAATATAAAGTGTGCAAACATCAATCACTTAGTTCTCAAAATCGTTTACAACCAGAACATCTACAGTCCACTCTCGCTTTTGCCAAACTTGGTTCAGATTACAGAGACCGGCCCAGTTAATGTTGACAGTAAAAGGTTCCAGCCTTGGGAAAAGCCGGTTATACAGTCGTTAATGCAATAAACCCCGCTACTTCGGGTTCTAGCCATTGCAGACTCTCGCTTTTACGGAATTCTAATCGCAGTTCCAACTGTTCGCTATAGCGAAAGTTGACTGACGTTTTACGATAATGCTCAAAGTGAATCAAACGTTATGATCACTAAAAGAGATGGTTTTTGCAAATTTGAGGCATAAAATATTGCACAAAATTGTACACATGTGAACTATTGTCATACTGGGTAATTATCACAAACCAGTGTTTTGAATCCAAGACGTGATATCACAACAAACGACAAAAAATCAACTGAAAAACCGCTAATAGTCATGGGTAATTGACATACAAGTAAAAAGGATTCTGGGCCAACGACTTACGGATCAAATACTAGTCGACTAATATACTCCTTGGGCATTCTTGGTAATTGGTAAGAGAAGACGTTCTGTAATCCAATCAGCCATAGTAGTGTTTGTTTGGACGGTGTCCGTCTCAAGGAGTTCCCAACCACGTGGAACTCGATTACGCCTCGTCTTTCTTCACAACGCGCATGCTCATCACGTGCACTTTGAGCGCCTGCGTACAAGCCTCCCTAGTGGAAAGAAAAATGAACATAGAATACGAGATAAATTTAGCAAATTAAACGTGAGGAGAGGCAACGCAAGATGACAGATACAGTATATTTGGTGATTATGCGTGATGAGCGCGACAAAGTCACGACGCCACGGATCAAACAAGTGCTCATCACGTGCACTTTGTGCACCTGTATACAAACCTCCCTAGTGGAAAGAAAAATGAACATAGAATACGAGATAAATTTAGCAAATTAAACGTGAGGAGAGGCAACGCAAGATGACAGATACAGTATATTTGGTGATTATGCATGATGAGCGCGACAAAGTCACGACGCCACGTTCAGGACACCATTCGATGTCTACTTGAACGGCCACCTGAACCTTAGACGGAAAAATAAACCGGATGTGACCAGAGAACGGAACGTGACATGACGAATACCTCACATTTGACAATCATTGCGTGATTAGCGTTACAATATCGCAACGTCACGTTTCAGGTAGTCGTTTCATCTGTTTTTAGGCGAACAGTCATTATGGGCGCCTATGTGCGCGCCTGCGCGCCGTGGTTTTTCACACCCAGCTGAAAATAGAGCAGGACCTAGGAGTAATATTTTAAAAACAATATGTAATGCATTTTTCTGTTCGACGATATAAATATGATGAGAAATTTGGAACATAAGAAAAGCAAGCCTGGGGACACGAGGATTAGGGGCTGTTTATATGGAGGCGAGCCAGCCCGCTTATCGGGCTGGCTCGCGTCCATATATAGTCATTTGAAAAAACGTTGTCGGATCTAACAACATAGAACATAGAGGCTGAGACCGAAATGGTGCTTGGGATGTGAATTATTACTTAAGGAATAAAAAACGGTTTCCCGTGTTTGATAGCCTGATCAAAACACGCGTGATGTTGGGAGAACACGAGAGAGCGTAGTGGAAAAAACAAATTGACGTGAGCGTGTTTGATACTCTCATCAAACACGGGTTTTCAGCCAATCAGAGCGCGCGTTATATAAGAGTTATTTTATAAATTCTGATCTATTCATTTACGCTGTGTCTTCGATGCAAAATGCTGAAAGCGTATGCAGGACCTGCGTTGTTGGGTCGTTTGGCTTCGAATTTTTATCGGTTGCAGCGTAAATGAATAAATCAGAATATAATTATTCACAGATCCCATGCACCATTTCGGTCTCAGCTTCTATGTTCTATGTTTTTAGACCCGACAACGTTTTTTCAATTGACTATAAACAGCTCCTTCGACGAGAGTTTCTCTTGCTTTTCGAGTGCTCTACATCTTTATGAGTGTTTATATCACAATACAGAGACATAAGCGATATAGTTTTACATTGGTTTTATAATTTTTTTTATGTTTTAGTGTTCCTGCCCTCTAATATGAGCATGGCAGCTTGTCAATCAGCACGCGTCTTATACATACATCTCAATAGACCTTTTTCGAGTTTGTTCATACCGCTGTAAAATTAGACAACAGACGCATTGGCGCAGGGTTAGCCTCGAGTCAAGGTAAATTATTCGAAAATACCAGCGAGAAAAGAAAACCCTTTGACTAAGAACAATAAATAAATCAATTTCATTCCCATCGGTCTTTCTTGAAAAGGAGGCTAACCCTGCATAAATGCGCCTTTTGTCAAGAAGCTCAGCGGTCTCTAGTAATTGGAAACTGGACTATTACTTTACACTCTAGGTGATTTTTATGCACATGACTGTACCTCTGGTCCTAGCATGGATGCAGGGTCATTGACTGTCTCAACGTACTTCCTTAAAACATCCAGTGGTACTTCTCCTATAGTTAAAGCGAAAAACATCAATGAAATAACTATTTCATTGAGGCTAAATGAAATTTAGGCAAAGTTAAAATCGAGGCATGCTGGCCAGCAGTCTCTTGCGTGAATGTGCGGGGTGCTCCAAAGCCATACAGGGGCCCTCACATGTAGTCATTCTTGTACATCGTAGCAGATCCATCTTTCTTGCGGATCGTAGCGGATCCATAGCTTGCTCAGTTGAGCATTGCTGCTCAACTGCTTTTGGCCCCACCCTCCTCTCCCTGGTATGTATGGTAGGTAAGTATACTTTCCACTGATACCATCAGTGTGACGGATGCTAGGAGTTGGATGGTGGATCGCTACCATGGTTACCACCTTTGCGGCCAGGAACAGACGCGTCCCTCGTGGTGGCAGTATGGCACCCAAGCCCAACCTCATCAGTGCCGATGAGTTTCAATGAATGTCAATCATTAATTAAAGGCTTTATTTCATGCCGCGCCAACAAAAGTCGCTTTCGATTTAACACCCCCTTATTTTGAAATCTTGATGATTTCGCTGATAGAAATAATAAATAAATACAAACTAAGTATTAATTAATATAACTCTGCTATTTTGTGCTTGTTTATCTCAAAAACACCAGAAACGGGAACTCAACGCATTTCATTTTTCCCTTAAATGATGATGATGATGATGATGATGTTGTTGTTTTGCTTATAAAGTGTTATCCGGTGAATCATAGTTAGTTAGTAACTAACTAACTAACTATGGCCCCGACTCAAACGTACTCTGATCTTTCCTCACTGAAGTATCACGAGTAGATGCAACACTGTGGCTGGCAGTCATCCTCTTCGACGAGTTTTCATGAGTCTTTTTGAGAGTGTCGCCAAAGTTACTAGCCAAATAGCGTCACATCACCATCGAATTTCGAACTCAATACGATTCCCTTTGGAGCGGATATGTACGTTGAGACAGAATATTCAGAGTTCGTTTTTACTGATGATCAATCCAGACAATCAAGCGCTACTGCAAACATTTTCCCTTTCCTTTTCAGTAACAGTGATACGAAGTGGCGTACCAAAGTTGCATAAAACTAACGGCACTTTTTCAAGTATTTAGAGTACCGTAAACAGATCGCAGCTGACACAGGAAGCCCAACTGACATCGTCAAATAATCAAACACCGACCTTACCTGCTAATCTTGCCTTCTTCCCAGACGTTCCTGCACCATCATCTTCATGAGCTCGCTTACTTCCACCTGCTTCTATAGAAAGTCAGGTATTCACATTTATTTAACTTTAAGGTGTTCCCATCATGTCTGGGAGAGGATTTGTAAGCTGGGGCATATTTCTCATCAGATCCGATGTTATTTTCAATTTCTATTGTTTCACAGTATATTTATGGGTGCTTGTGCACTCCCTTAATTTTTCTGCTGAATTAATGGGCCTGTAAAGTTATAAGGTCTTTTCAAGAAATGTGTCCCTGACAACTACACAGCTGGAAATCAAACCATGGGGCAGCGTGAAAGGGGTAGAGAGAATGAGAGGCAAGGTTATACAAGTGTAAATGTATGAAAATGTCTCATTTAGCCTGTCTGCATAACAACAACATGAATTGTGTTCTGGACCCAAAAAATGGTCTTTCTGATTTTGAAAAGACACTTGTGATTGGCTAAATTGTGGAGGTCATTCTAATACCATTTCGTATTGGATGTTCTTTGACACTTTAATGATGTGAGTAACTGTTTCTATGGAAATACCCAATGGCAATAAGTGTTATTTTAGCCAATCACAAGCTTCTTTTCAAAATCAAAAAGAATTTAGAATGTGATTTGTGTTGCTGTTACACGGATAGACTATAAGACAGTTTTCCACATGTGATGCAGGCTAGTAAATGGCCAGACTAGCAATAATCAATAAATACACCAACAGTACTGAATGGAAATTCAATTACCTTCAATAGGAGGAGAACTTGTGGAAGATAGACTCAAGATGGGTGATGTGCTTGTAGACATCCCACTGAAAAAAGAATGAAAACAAATATCTTTACCAAATATCATCCCATGCCTTCTTGAAGTCACTATGATATTGGTAATTCAAAAGGTATTGATCACTCCTCCACTATTTGTGAAATACCATAGTTTTATAGCATTTAGGTAGGCATGCACTTGTACTGTTTATGCTCTGTTTCATGAATGACATGTACATATAGAAACAGTAAAACACATACCTTGTTGCTGTAGATACATCAGTAAGTGAAGTGAATGAAACAAGTGGTGACAGAGATCTTGAAGCATTTAATGAGATGGATTGAGGAACAGCAAAATCATCATTCCAGATGGGTGAGCTTTCTCCATACACTTCTTCTTCAAGCATAGACAGAAATCTAGAAATAACAGAAAAGTTCAGATTTTGAGGGTGCAAACTTGATTGGTGCCAAAAGTTTATACAGAATCAAGACTTAATTCAGGCAAGAGAAGTGGAAAGATAAAAAAGAAGAGAAGTTTTGTTTATTTATTTGCCCAAACATTTCTGATCAAAAACCGTACTGCGCCTAAGGAATAACAGAAGAGTACAGCTCCATACCTTGGGAAATGTGTAAGAACAATTGTCCTTTTGTCAGCTGGCATCTTATCTTTCTCAGCCCTAAATTTTTCAAGCAATTGTCTTCTCATGACAGAGAACACAGATCGCAGTAGAGTTCTGCCAAAAACTGCTGCAGTATCATGTTTAGGAAGACTGTCACAAAACACTGGGACATGGCAGTAGCACAGCCACCTTAAAAATGACAAAAAATTATTGTACAGTGCAACTATAATATCAGGAATTTAAAGGTTCAAGATAGAGTATATAACACCTCTAACTACTACCTGCTAGTCAGTGTCTCCGGCAAGCTATGGTTTGTACTTTGTAATGGCAAAAAAACCCACATGTAACGAAGGACATGCCTTTCAGGTGCTTGACTGGTAAGTACATCTCATGAACTGACATGTTTAGCATTCCACAGCAGAAAACACTGATGGCAGCTAGGACGGGTGAAGGATGCAGTGTACACATAAGTTGTATGTCCATAGCATACCTTGTATAATTCATTTTATAAGCAGCAATATGCTCTCCTTGTGAATGTTGCTTCTTCATAGAAACAGTCTCCAGTTTCCAGTGATTTAAGCAATGCAAGAACATCTTTGCCAAGTCATGCATTATCTGCCATTCTCGCTGAGGGAGGTGCCCAAACTTGTGTAACACAAAGTTGAGAACAGCCTAAATAACAGCAGTGCATTAACTACATTTCAAAGCAATGATAGATGTAGAAAAGTCCAAAGATTTTGCTTCATATTGTTGGTGGTTTATACAATTCTAGAAGACTATTCTCACACAATATTCAAATGATGTCTGCAAACAATAGTAAATTATACAAATGGTACACACATGTACAAATGACCAGTATAATTATGTTTTTGTACCTTTGCAATGCTGGGTGTTTCAAAAGGAGGACTTCCTAGTGAACTCTCAACTGTTGGTGTTGACATCTGAAGAATACATTTTCTCAAGAGTTTGAAGAGATAGAAATACACTTGTTTAGTGTCTGGATCTTCCTCTTTATGAACACACATGAAGAGGTTCTCTACATCAACAACCATACATAACAACCTAAATTTTGGTAGAAAAATGAATTATGTCCAAATAAATAACAAATGAATGTAATACATTTGACACAGCACAACAATTATGATAACCTTGAGATACAAACAAATAAATAAATAACAATCTTCAGGACAATTATAAGCAGGTTTGCATTCTGTTATGAAAAGCTAATAAATTATGGTCTTTCTGTTGTACAACTTTTTGACAACCCTGCATGCATGCATGTACATGGTTTATAGTAGAGTATATCTTGGGCTACATGTAGTTCTTTTAAATTTACTGAATCCATATTGCCAGTTGTAATCTACAGTGTAAATATTATAGAGCAGTTTTCGTATGAGTGGGAAACTGACCGTACCGTACCGTGACAGTACTGTAATGTTGACAAAAACATTCGAAAATCCTGCGTAACCTTAGTCCGTGCATTGACCGTAACTGGTACGGTCAGTTTCCCACTCATACGAAAACCGCTCTAAGCCAGCAGCTGTATACTGTATAAGTGAGAAAATTTATTAAACTCATAGCAGAGCTCTTAGTCTCCCTCGCAGCCTTGTTTAGCCTCGTCACGCAACGCTCCCTCAGAAAAACAAGGCTGCTTCAACAGGCGCAACATTCCATTCCAATTGTATTGTTGTCCAATCAGAAGATACATCAGCAAACGGTCCATTTCCCGTGTTCTGGAAATAAGTTTTATATCTCTCAACACCACAAAGAGAGTAAACATTGCACTACCAAAAATAAGTTTCAAATTTTTCAATACGAAAAGATATACAGATGGAAGATCAGTAAAACTTTCTTCTTTGTATATTTCTCAAATAATACCAGATACTTCGAATGCAACGAAGTGAAGTGTTTGTAAACTAGCTGTTGTTTTGGGATCCGAGGTTAATCCAATTATTCTCCAAGTCAACGGAATGCTATATGTAGACCTTTTGGCGCGAATGACTACTTGATTTTGAGAGTCAAGCCCTGATTGGTTAACGACTTGGAATGGAATGTTGCGCCTGTTGAAGCAGCCGTGTTTTTCCGAGGGAGCGTTGCGTGACGAGGCTAAACAAGGCTGCGAGGGAGACTACATATACACATAGAAAATCAAAGAACTGTAGGGTGTTCAGTAAGGTTAATATCATACTATAATAGTCTCTCTCAAATACAAATGGTATTATCTCTGATCCTGATCCTGATTTATTATTCTGTAAAGCTAATTGTGGCCTAAACCACAATATCTTACAAACCAATCTCTAATTCAAAACTGAATATAAATGATAATTTATAATAATTTAAGAGCTCCGCCTAAGTCCCGACTATAAATACACTTTATACAATTACCTATCAAGTTCATTCTCTTCTATACTTTGAAGATGTGATATATGAGATCCTAGGTTGTGGTTACAACTACGGCATGGATCAGTAAGACTGGCTAAAGGCTGTGAGAGATCAAGCTTGGATGTTGCAGGAGGTGGGTTAGGGTTCTTCCATCCATTACACTTACATGATTCTTCCGCCTAGAAATCGATTACAATTTTTCAGTGACAGAAAAGGTATTGTAGTAACACTGTACATGTAAACATTGTACACTGAATCTCAAGTAAAAAAATGTGTAGTTCCAGAAAATATCCATACCCCTACTGAGGAGAGAATTGGAAATTCTGGAGATATGGGGGTCAGAGAAAGAACAAAATTACAGAATATACATGTAAACTATGGAAGAAAAATGGAAGTTACAGAGGATGGGGGGAGGGGTCAATTTACAAATTCCCTCCTCAGTGGGGGTATGGATATTTTCTGAAACTACACATTGTTCTCTAAGGTTCTGTCCCTGCATGTCATAAACAAGACATGATCTCATTTAGACTAATTTAGGGACACTGTAATATCTCACTCACTACCACAGCATTCTAATATTCTGTGTGCACAACTCTCAGCTCACTAGTTCATTTTTACTGAGGCCCTGCTTATAAGGCAAAAAGTTGTCTCGGATACTGGAGGCAACCCTCCCCATGAGTTTCCCTGGGCAAGCTAATTTTCATATATTTCTTTTAAATATTCAACCTAGATAGCATTTACAAGTTTGAAGAATTTAACTTGTCTCGGTTGGGCGAGACAACTCGGGGGACAAGATATTGTCTGTACCCAAGACAACTTTTCTCTATATAAACAGGGCCAGCTGAGGGAGAAAAACTAGACAACCCAAAGAAAAACCTTTGAAGCAAGCGAGAGAACAAAAATACGAAACTCAATCACATGTGGTGGCCAGGAATCAAACCCATGGCCAGGGACACAGAGGTGACAGAATGCAGCTTAACCACTATGCAGCCACCCTTGCTTCCCTACAGGTCAGTATATAGTTGAAAATGTTGTGGACCATAAGAGAATTGAATAGTATCATTATTACATGCAAGTTGCTGTTTTACTTGTTACTAATTATTAACAAGACTGTTTTTTTTACAGGAAAAACAATGAAATGCATTGTAACAAAATACACAGGGTTCCCAATCGACTCCCCATACAGTCATAGTTGAAATAATGATAAAAATAAATGTCAATCCACTTACTTATAAGTTCGCAATGTGTCGATATGTGGCGTTTTAACACAAGATGGTAACAAATCTAAATTATTTACTGTCATATTAACCCGCATCCATTATTCATGACGCACCTTACAACTCGAATAAACGCCAAGCTTTTCAAGCTTCTTTCTTCTCGTATAAGATTTCACTTGTTCCTTCTTTTGAGCAATTCTTTGAAGATTAATCGGTCGGCTGAAGTCTGCGGGCATCATATGCGACGTAGCTGGCCTTCTTGACGCATCAGTTGCGCTATTTGTCGCGTTATTTGAGTCGTTTTTTGCCGCCATTTTGATTTTTCTTGTTTTTGTTAAGAATGACCAGCGGTTTTAGAGCTTATGTTATGCGCAAGCAATTCGTTACCAGTTCTTTTGTCGGAGAGAAAATCAACATGGCGGACAAAGCGAAGAAATCTGTTCTTTTTGTTTGTTTGGGAAATATTTGCAGATCGCCCACTTCAGAAGCAATTCTTCGCCATTTGGTGAAGCACAAAGGAGAGGAGGATCAATGGTTTATAGACAGTGCTGCTATTGGGGATTGGCATGTAGGTCTTAGACCTGACAAACGTGGACTCGCTATTCAAAAACGCCATGGAATTCCTAATACCCATCGCGCTAGACAAGTTTGCGAAGATGATTTCAGGAAATTTCAGCTGATTTTAGCCTTTGATGAAAGCAACGTAGAGGACCTGGGTGATTTCAAGCCCTCAGATGCCACAGCCAAAGTAGAACTGTTTGGAAATTATGACCCCAAGGGCAAGAAAATTATTCATGATCCTTATTATGGCGATGAGAAGGATTTTGAAGTGATGTACGATCATTGTTATCGCTGCTGTGAAGAATTTTTAAGAAAGCAACAGTGACGTGGTTTCACTTTAAAAGACAGAAGTTAATAAAAGCAGAGTTCATAGGGGTCCCCTCTATTTATAACTCTGGTGAAAGTTCATAATTTTCTATTATATATTAAACAAATGGCTAATCAACAAACCGTGAGAAGTCAATGAATCCAGGTAAAAAAAGTCATCTTTTTGAGGAGAATAAAACAATTTAGAACATAGACAATTAGTAGAATTTCACACTTTTCTAAGTGTATTTTAGTTGACATTTAAGAATTAATTTTAATTAATGTTTTTGATACTGACAGGCCTTACTCATGAAACCTCTATTGTAACTGTTGTTGCCATCGGTAACAATAGATTTTATTTGTGTTTTGCTTTTGCCTAAGTTTATTCTGGTTTTTATCATTTTAGTGGGGAGGTGCCTTGAATGGGACTCAAGGTCCTGTTCACACCTACCGGTAACCCTTTTGGACCTTCATTTTTGTTTGTATTTTCGTTAGTTTGTTTCAATTGTCTTTGTAGATTGAAGATTGAAGGCTGATAAAGCTGTTAGCTAAATTAAAAATAAAACAATGAAAAAATGAAAAGAAAACATGGAATTTTGTTTTGTATCTGCTTAAGCTATTTCAAGCATATAATTTGCTGATTTGATCCAGTGATTTAATTTTGAGGTCTTCACTTAGTGCATGATGTGCTTTACCTGAATTCATTTAGTGTATCTAAAAGCAGCACTATACTATTTAAAGATAACATATATTTTGGGGGATCCAGTGCAAAATGGGAAGGGAAGGGAAGATAGAAGAGGAAAAGGAGGACTAGGGCACTGGACCTTCCCAAATCATCACCAAAAGCCAATTCTAGTCCAATACACTACAAGCTTTCTACAGTTATAAAGCAGACGATTTGATAATAGCAATGACCTCTGATACAGTTCAATTATTGCAAATTTAAACTCTTTAAAATATCCCACATTGGCTCCTGCTAGTAAATTACTACATGTAATTTCAGATGAGCTAGTCAAAGCACCTAAACACTAAAAGAGAAGGAGAGGAGGAAGGACGGAAGAAAAGTTTACCCTGGGTATTTGACTTTTGAAAATTTTTAGGGTAGTCAAATACTCAGGATGCATGTCCTTTTCTGCTTTATTTTTATCTAAATTTGAGCCACCATATAAAAAACACCCTTTTGTAACTACGATATACCTCTGCAATTCTGGAAAATTTCAAGGAAATCCGTTGAAAGCCTATATACCTACAGCGTTTTGAAATCGTAAAAAAGCCCTGGGGGAGACTCCCTTACAAAAGTGGTAGGGGTGCTCGACGGACCTTTCAGGGTCGAAAATATGACCCGCTCGTACATTGTAGGGTTTCCGGTTCATAGCGTACCTTTTAGGGTCAGGATAACGAAAATCACATAGAGATTGGAACGGGGGGGTGGGGGAGGGAAGGGGGTGCTCCCATATATTTGTTATACGGGTATGTGCCGCTGGATAGGGTATGGTTTTGTGCCCTGCTATCTTGAACAGGGTATACGTTTTACCAAAAATTGTCTTAAACAGGATCTATAATTTTGATTATCTTTTTGTGTCTTAGATCGGGTACTATATTCAAAATAAACAAAAAAGCGCTTCCTTAGCCGTTTTTTGTCTAATCATATGCAACGGATCGGAATCGAATGACGAGGCTAGGGTCGATTTTCTTCTCTTTTGTCTTGAACAGGGTATGATTTTTTCACTTTCGAATGTCTTAAACAGGGTCAGGTTTCTAGAACTCTGGCGGCACACCCCTATCCAAAATGGGGTTGAATTTTCTATACTAATGTGGCTTTCCGGTAGCTAACCTATTGAGCGAGGAAACATGCTACTTAAAAGCGCTCACAATTTCTGTCGGCCGGCCCTTTTAGACAAGGCTAGCGCTAATTAAATATAAACAAAAAAGAGCAAGACAAATAAAAAGGAACACGCCGGGCACAAAGGACCCCAAAATCGGCACTGTTAAATGTGCCATTTTTGCGCTAACCATTGTATCTTTAACAATATTTGATCATTTGCAATGAAATTTTCAGTGATGATTAACTATAAGTGGCGATATATTTTGTTATGTTTAAAAGTTACCATTGACGTGATTTTGACGTCATAGCGAATTGTTACATTTTTCGAGAACATCCAGATTACTTCAAGAGATTATCAAAGGTGCATAGTTTGAAAGAGAATGCTATTCCCTAAAATTTGGTGCAATTTTTATTTCGATCCGACATTTCGTTGTTGAGTTATAAGGGATTTTTGTTTCACGATGACGTCATAAAAGTCATTAAAAGCCATTAGAAGCCATTGGAAACCGCAAGTGGTGATGCAACGAACATGAATTACTATTATGAAGTGTTTGTACATAACTAAATTAAAACGTTTGGTCATCGAGCTTTATTAGGGATATTTCAAATAATCGGTGACGTCATTATGACGTTAGAGGATTTTGCTATATATTCTTATTAATGTTTCTAATACTTATCTTCAAAAAATCAAAAATCTATGACGAAATATAAACAAAATTCTAAAACTTCCATTTTCTCGTCTAAAATGACTTTTCGAAAAGTCATTTTAGACGAGAAAATGGAAGTTTTAGAATTTTGTTTATATTTCGTCATCACAATGTTTCTAGAAACAATGTTTCCTTGTTTAGCCAGGGCCAAAATGTGTACCTACCCTTTTAACTTGCTTTAGACTCAAAAGAAAACCTTTAAGAAAAAATTATCATGACTTTAACTCTTCTACATTTATAAAACAACTGTTTTATTTTATTTTATTTTAATTTATTTTATTTTATTTTATTTTATTTTATTTTATTTTATTTTATTTTATTTTATTTTATTTCATTTTATTATATTTCATCATATTTTATTATATTTTATTATCATATTTTATTTTATTTTATTTCATTTCATTTCATTTCATTTCATTTCATTTCATTTTATTTTATTTTATTTTATTTTATTTTATTTTATTTTATTTTATTTTATTTTATTTTATTTTATTTTATTTATTTTTATTTTATTTTCCTTTCCTTTCTTTTCTTTTACTTTTTTTCAGTGTAAAAAAAACTTTATTTATATAGCGCTCTATTTGCAGTACTCTAAAGCGCTGAACAAGAAAAGAAGAAAGTATAAAAGTTCTAAATACCTCTGTGTTCATGTTTGCAAGAGTGCAGTGGTTACTTTAGGACGTTCACAGAATGAAAGTTAATTGAAAGTGAACAAGTCAGTTTTATTAGAATACTACGGGCAATGTGAGTTCAACTGCCCTGCCAATGAATGAGAATATTAATTGAGGAAGTGGGTGACCCATTAAAAGCTCTGTTTATCTACGTATATAAGACCTAATAAACTGTTTCTTAGAATTTTTTGTTGTTGGTATCTGACTGTCATAGCAAGGATACCCCCCACTTACTGAAACTGAAATAACCAATAATTACGTAGAATCCACTTTGGATGCACTTGAGTAATTAAAGTTGTCTGAAAAAAAGTGTTATTTCAAAGCTACTTGATGATTAATTTTTTTCTAGAATATATATAGATCTCTAGCTAGATATAATGAAGTGATTTTTGTGGTATTAACTTCAGATCGTCGCCCAAGACACGCAGTTTGAAATACCAAAAATAAAACCATATTCACCATGATATGAATATGAATATTTTATGTTTTTCTCGGTGATATTCAATGTAAACGTTCTATTTGAAGGCCCAATTCGGTGCTTGTTTATACCTCGATGAAATGCATTAGACATTGATGCATAAATACACCATTAAGATGCTCCTCTGCAATAGGCCAATTCTTTTTTATATAAATATCAAACTTTCACCATGATGCGGGCATTTTGGCACCAGCTACGAAAAGGGACAAGGTAGGGCATAGCCAGGTCACTTCTTATAAAATTGAGTTTTCTCGTGTATATATTCAATCAATGTACATTATTTCTTATATCTTTTAAGCCTTAAAATGCGGTAAAAAAAAACAAATTGTGCACCTTTCTGTGTGATATTGCAACTTTGCTACGTTGCAAACGCCATAGCAAATTTTGCCCTTGACTTTGTAAGTCGCCTACTCATGGGAACAAGAGGTTTATTTTTTTCTCGCTTTTGATGCTTGTAATTCTAACTTTTAGATCGCAAGAAAGAAGAAACTGGTTTCTTAAAAAGCATGCAAGATAGAAATAAACCTCTGGTTCCCAGGGTATAAATCTTTAAACCCGCTTTTAATTGTTCCGTCGCGATGAATCGCAAATTAAAAAAGAAGAAGAAGAAGAAGAGTAAAGAGATGACGACGACGATAGACTGATAGATAGAAAACCTAAACCTAGACTCGTGCTGGCCTATAGGTCTGGGCACAAGTAAAATCCATAGATGCCAAAAATGTTTAAATTGCAATATTATTTCGGCACGCCAGCACTTACCTTGTTCAGGAAGTGGTTTACAAAGGTATATATATAGAGAGAGAGAGAGAGAGAGAGAGAGAGAGAGAGAGAGAGAGAGAGAGAGAGAGAGAGAGAGAGAGAGAGAGAGCTGTTGTGAAATATGGGATGATAACATAATAGTAAACAATATGATTGACATACTGACATGCTAAAGAAAATTTCCGAAATAATAACTGAGTTGCGTGAACGGTAAAAGATAAAATTAATATTACATTACAGCCAAAATCGTTGCATCGCGACGGTATTTTAGTTTCCTTCTTCAGTTAGGGTTTTGTCTTTTTAGTGCAGGCATATCGTGCAGAATTGTTCAGTTTTTTGCTACAAGCATGAAAATTGGCACAATGATAGAAGACAACATGCTGACTAATTCCTGATATAGCGCCACGCCCAAAAATCAATACTTCCAGTTTTACACATGTGGAATTAATTTTCACTTAAAATTAAATACAATTGTTGCATTAACTAGTTGGTTCATGAAATGTGATAATTCTTTATGAGTACTGTTCCTTCTACCTAACTGACTATAGTGCCCCACCCTATTCCTCGTACTTCCAGTTTTATGTTAATGGATTTAATTAAATTCAAAATTACTGAAAATAACCGTTTTCTACAATGCTATCACTACCAACTAATCCAAATTGGTCTAATGATACATGCCCTTTTCATTTCACATGCACTGCCACACCCTAAACTTAGTACTGCCAGTATAGATACATAGGAATACCTCAAGTCTCTCAAGTATCAAAATTGTTCACCTTGTTTTAAAGTCAAGGAGATAGAATAATAGACGGATATGATTGAAACAACGCAATTTGCATAACATGCAACCATGGCAACGCCTTTTCAAAAGTACTTCCAGTAATAATACTTTGGAATTGATTATTGGGGTTACTGGAATTTATTAATTTTGGATTATGGAAAATCTAATATTTTTTAAGGTAAGAATCTTTGACAAGGGAGAGGGCTATTGCAGTTCACTCGTAGCAATCACTAAATTTTATTAATTATTTCAATAACTTCCCAAACGAGTTAATTCCATTTGCAATCGCCTCCACAATCACACATGGCTGTGCACACGAGCTGCAATTTTAATTGCACATTTTTATCTTGCTGACATTTACATCTGGTCAGGTGGCTACACATTTCCAAAATCTCTTGCTTAGTTTTCCCACAATTGCGTCAATTTAATCTTTTTGGTCCGCCTTTGTCTACTGCCAAGTGCGGCGCAGAGGGTAGCTGCAACGACTGACCTGGCTTGATAAGCGGTTAGTCTCTTAATGTGATTTTGGCGGAGTGCTGCAGATGGGATGCTGCCCCCATTGATTTGGCTTTTTTGAAAACATTTCCTTCTATAAAGTCAATAACTATTTGGCAAAAGTTAGTTTAACTGTACAGTAGTACAACAAATTGCTGCAGTAGACTGACATATTTCCAACAGATCTTTACATACAGAATCATTCAAAGGCCGTTCAAATGTTGTTTTTACTTCTGCAAACAATACCTTCAAGTCTCCAAGGCAGAGATTTTCCCGAATATAGACATTTCATTGCAGCCCGTGAAGACAAAGAAATGAAAAGTTGAAGTTTTACTTCGAAATCGCGGGACGTTGGCCTATTCCAGGCCCTAAAATCGCCGAAAATCGCCTTAAGTTTTGAGTATCTTTGGGGATAATTTAGCTAAAATCGCCCAAAATTACGGCGATTTTAGTGCCCGGAGTAGGCCTATTTCCAGAGCCAGAGGCTTGTGGAAAAAGCAATTGAAGATGGGCCCTTTTCTCCCTCTCTCCACTGATGCTCCATTTTAAGGGTATTTACAGTATATTAAAGCTACACGGAAAGAACAGAAGTCGAAACAAGGATAGGAAGTCACTGATATTCGATGGGGATCAAACTTGGGACCTCTCGCACTAACCAACTGTGCAATCCTTGCTCCTAAAAGTCGTTGAAGCCATGGAAAGCAGGAAGTGCAGCTGCTTTGCTAGGGCCTAGTGCTCTGAAAACTTCAAGAACTGCAATATCACAATCCTTACAAATGAAAAAAAAGCCTTGAGTCTGATTCCTCTTAAGTGCATGTTGCCAATCCAGTGAATTCCCATTCTACATCACATGCTAATCCTTGTCCAAAAGAAGAAATCAAGTGTATGTTTCCAGGCAACTTGATGACTTTCATTTGCAAATTTCAACTAAAAGTAAAAAGCTCTCAAAAACCTAAGGAATCCAGCGAATTCCCGTTCAACACTAATTTTTCTCCAACAGAAGAAATCAAGTGTTTCTTGTTGGGCAATATGATGGATTTGCAAATTTCAGCAAAAAATTAAAAAAAGCTCAATACCCTAAGGAATCTTTCCCAGTTCTACACGCTTTGGTTGACCATGGCTTTGTTAACTTCTAGATATGGTCTGTGATTTGAGGCTATCAGTGCCGCAATATTCGCTCCACATTACATCAACCCCTGGAGACATTCTGTATTAAACTGGGTCTTCACAGTGTCATGTGTAATTGATCAGGCTATTGTGAACGGGTTTTCTTTATGTGGAAAATGATAAAATAGTGAGAATTATTGATTGTTACGAGGGAAGTGCAATAACAGTGGCCTTTATGCAGGAATCCCTACAGAAAGATGTCAGATTGCCATATACCCAAACCTAATTCCAGATCATCAATTCCAAAGTATTATTACTGGAAGTACTTTTGAAAAGGCGTTGCCATGGTTGCATGTTATGCAAATTGCGTTGTTTCAATCATATCCGTCTATTATTCTATCTCCTTGACTTTAAAACAAGGTGAATAATTTTGATACTTGAGAGACTTGAGGTATTCCTATGTATCTATACTGGCAGTACTAAGTTTAGGGTGTGGCAGTGCATGTGAAATGAAAAGGGCATGCATCATTAGACCAATTTGGATTAGTTGGTAGTGATAGCATTGTAGAAAACGGTTATTTTCAGTAATTTTGAATTTAATTAAATCCATTAACATAAAACTGGAAGTACGAGGAATAGGGTGGGGCACTATAGTCAGTTAGGTAGAAGGAACAGTACTCATAAAGAATTATCACATTTCATGAACCAACTAGTTAATGCAACAATTGTATTTAATTTTAAGTGAAAATTAATTCCACATGTGTAAAACTGGAAGTATTGATTTTTGGGCGTGGCGCTATATCAGGAATTAGTCAGCATGTTGTCTTCTATCATTGTGCCAATTTTCATGCTTGTAGCAAAAAACTGAACAATTCTGCACTTTTTGTGCACGATATGCCTGCACTATTTCTCATCCGTCGATCATCCTTGGGGCCGGTGCTTATACAAGTCAACCAATGATGGAACGAATTCACAAAGCTCCGCCCCCGGACGGATCAGAAAAGACAAAACCCTAACAGAAGTTGGAAAAATTGGGCTGCAACATTTTGGGATACAACGATTTTCGCTGTAAAATTGAGGTCCTATGAAGAGTTTGTCAGGCGGATGGTGACGTGCCCTCTAATCATGGTGGTGATATGGTACGTTTTTTTCACATGTGATCCCGTTTTTTGGACAAACATTCTGATCCTTGATCCAAAAAGTTCTCTTATTTTGATTCCTAGCTCATCCCAGCCGATCCCAGCTGATCCCGATATTCCTTTTTTTATAGCAAATAAGATATGTGCATGAAAATGGAAACAGTTCATTTGTAATTTGATTCATAACACTGATCCATATAAAAGTGTCATTCAAAAGTGGCTGATACCTGCACTGCAAAAACGCGCGAGTAAATTTACTCAAAAACTTGAGTAAAACAAATGCGTCCACAATAACTCACTTGTTCGAGTAAATTTACTCAGTTATTTGAGTAAAGGGTACGCAGTTATTCAAATAACCGCGCCTTAACATAAATTTGAAGAAAAAGAAAACAAAAATCATATAAACATTTCCAATATTTAATTTAATTTATAGATATGTAACTTCAATTTTTCATCAATTTCCAATCATCATCGAAAACTTCGAGCCGCACGAAAAACTGGTGCTATCAATTGCAAATAATCCTATTGTTTTTTTTGTTGTTGTTGTTGTTGTTTTGCATTTAAACCAAATTTACTCCATAATAATTTACTTGAAATGCAAATTATTATTCATTGTAAAATTTCCACTCTAAAAAATAAATCTCCTATTTTGAGCGATTTCTTCTGTCGCTCTTTAACCAGCTGACCATGGGATGATCAGCCAAATGTAGTTAACACCCAGCATTTGTTACATGTGTTTCTTGATCGCAGACGAATTTCTATATGTATTTATTTGAATTAATCTTCAGGTGAATCGGAAAAGATGAAAGTAATCATAACTTTTGGATTCTCGTTCGTTGTTTGTGTTTTGGGTATGTTTAACGAATATAAATATTATGTTAATCGATTACTTTTCACAACTTACCTCATTCCTCTCTAGCATCCACGTAACAGCTTTTACCTTGCTCATGACAATGTTTGATAAACATTTTAATAGAGCTAGTACTTTGTTCAAGTATAATTACAATGAATGGTCATACAATTGTTATATGTTTACTATTTCAGGTTTACCACTGAACGATCAAAAGAGTCTTGGTAAGTGGATGTACATAAAAGTAGATACAGAACCCTCAGAGAACATTTTATAAAAATTGAAATTGTGTTCGGCCTGAGACCTTATAATTCTAAGGTCTCTAAGTACAAGCACCAAGTTAATTTTATTCTTCTCACTACTCGACATTATCTGGCTATGTAAATATAATTAACGTAAACCATCAGTAGATGGCTTTCAACCATATATTATATCATATGGAAAAGATGAGTTATCAAAAAAGCATTATAGAAAAGAAAGCCAATGCTAGGGTTAATACCAGGGAGCTCGAATATATTTAAACAGTATAAATAACATTGATAATAATATAATATCAGTAATATAAATGAAGCTTCTTATATATATATTTTTTTTTTGTCTTTTTTTTCTGTCCATTTTAATTGTTAGAATAATTATATTTTAAAATAATAAAGTGTTGAGTAAAAAAAAAAACAGATACAGAATCGACAAATAGAAAAGAAAAATAAAGCAAATTAAATACGGCCGGTACAACAGAAGATAGAAAACAAACACAATGAGCTTTTATCAGGCATTTTTAAATTCGTAAAATTAACAGAAAAAGAATTACCATAGCTGGAATGAGCATGTTCTCCCTACTAATTCTATGAATTATTGGTTGCTATGGTGCCCTATGGCGTACCCCAAGGGTCAGTACTGGGGCCTCTAATATTTGCATCAATGATCTTTAATTGCACCTTTAGAGGATGTTGTTGTTGTCCACGGTTTAAGATGTATGATGTACGCTGATGACACACAGCTTTACGTTTTTCTAAATCCTAATTAGAATGAGCGTTTCCAAAATTGAGGCGCATATCATGGACGTCCTCATCTGGTGTACAAAAAATGGACTTGCTTGCAACCCAGACAAAACAGAAGTTCTACATTTAACATCATGGTTTGCAAAGCATCAAGAACAATTACATTATTGGACTTAATATTAACAATGTTAATATTACACCTTCATTGGCTGTTCGTGATCTGGGAGTCATTGTTGATTCACATCTTCAAATGACAAAACATATTACAATATTTGTAAATCGTATCTGGTCATTTTGCTTTGAAGAACATTGGTAGCTAGGATCAGAAACTACATCAGTCAGTTTGATTGCGAGCGTTTGATGCATGCTTTATTACTTTATTTTACATAGTTTCCTTTTATCTTCATTTTATTGTGGACGTAATTAGGGTACGTTCAATAGAAGAAGAGCCACCTAGTGGATAGCCATTATTATTATTATCATCATCATCGTCATCATTATTATTATAATTATTCACATTTTTAGATGAACAGTCTATTGATGTCGGTATAGTTGGAGGTGGAATGTCAGGTCTTTACATGGCGTATGAAATACTAAAAGAAAATTCAAACACCAAGGTCTGCGTCTTTGAAAAGGACAGCGAACTTGGCGGAAGGATTCGTGATCACCGTTTCAAGGAAGCTCCAGAAATCGACGTCGGTAAATAGCACATGAGCAATTGTTAATTCTCAGCTGTTGCACTAACCGTATAAATTTAGTGATTTAGGTTGTTGTTGGAAAAAATATTCATATATTTATGTTGTTGTATATTTTACAGGACTTGGCGCTTGGAGAGTGGACAAAAAGCAATACCTAATGCTGTAACTATGTTTAATCGTTTCCTTACGTACATCACTATCTTCTGAAACCAAAATAGAAAAACGTTTGTTTTAAAGACAGTGATATATATACTTTGATAGTACCATGCACTCTATACTCAGAAAAAAATTATACAAATGCATGACTTGACGAGAGTAGTATAAGGATGGTAAAGCCAAGGGCGCATGCATATGGCATAGCGGTTCACCGCTCGCCTTCACGTCTGACCTGGGTTCAATTTAGACCCGGACACACAGTCCAACTTTTTGTGCAAAAGTTTCTCCGACATTTTGCACAACACTGAATTCCACCGTGTGTTCACACAACCCTGTAGCAGTTACGCACAACATTGCGCAGGAGTATGTGCAATGATACATTGTGTGGCATGAAAGTTTGCACCATTGCGCGGCCTAAACGGCGTTCTCGTCCAATGAAAAGCGATGATATGCATATATGCATTTGAATCCCAATCCATTTTTAATGTCCCATAAACACGATAGAACTTGAAACACATTTTATCAATCAGATTGAATGTCAAGAGAATTATAGATTTGTACTTAACAATTGCGAGGGTATCGAAATAATTCAACAATATTGGTTAATTGGAATCTTTCGACGGGGGAGATTTCATTGCCACAAAAGAAATTCGGCAAGTAGAATTGACTATCTAACAAATGTATCAAATGTAAGATGTTTGTTGTCATTATATTGAAGCAGTGTTACAGGAAAAGCTGCTTCGCGGTGTGTCCTGGCCTTTACTGGCACGGGCCAAAGGTCTTTTTGGTGTGTTGTTCTCTCCGAGAGTTATTGTTGATGATCATGATGTTTTATAGATGTTTTTGTTTTGGTGTGGTTAGGCTTTTTGAGTGTGTGGCAGGGGGAGAGAGGAATTGAAACAGATATTATCAATCTGACAATCCATTGTCACGAGGGTTATCTCTTTGGTTTCTCAAGTAGTTCCTCGCTTATCAAATCAACATGCATATGTGAGCCGAGTGTTGTATGGGGAGAATTATTGAATGTAGTGCTGGTGATTAAAATGTCAAACCCTTAAGAAGTTATAAGTGTTAATTAAAATACTTATTTTTCACTTTATTATATTTATCTGTTCGAATTCCTTCTCTTTATTTTAGTGAGTTCTTAAAAGAGCTAGAAATCACTACCAAAGAGTGGAGCTTTATAGAGCCCAGTTTGTACAATTCCAGAGAAACTAAAGGAGACAACAAAGCAGCAATCCAAAAAGCCTATCCCGCACTCCTAGCCGATCCCAAATTTGGAAAAATGAGTAGCGGTGAGTTATGGGACTATCTTCTCAAGCCAGAAAATGTTGCACAGGCAAAGAACTTCTCAACCGTCTTCTCTTACATGTCCAATATGATAACACCCGAAGGTGCAATATACCTAGCTGACTTGTCCGGTTATAAAGGCGATATCACAGAGTTCATCAGCCCAAAACATTACATTGAATTTGTCCACGTTTCCTCCAAACTTTCCGATAAATACGTCCGTCCACATGGAGGCATGTCGACCATTATCAAAAGACTCCAAGAAAAAGTCAAGAAATTGGACGGCCAGATTTACAAAAGTACTATGGTTGAAAAATATCTAAAGATGGCTCGGATTACATCATGGAGACAGCTAAACTCAGATTCAGAGCAAAGAAGCTAGTAGTAGCTACACCACCAAAACCATTTGGCAATGTTGGAGGACGTATTGCCAGCAAAATTAAACGTTCGCCTCAGTTCAAGTCAATTCTACCAGTTCCAGCATTTAAAGGAGGAGCTGTGTACAAGAAGCCTTGGTGGGAGAAGGTACAAATCGGAAACACAACAGTACAAGCGGGCCAGAAATACATCTCTCAGGAAAACTGCCTAGGAATAAGTATGGCGCACAGGCAAGTTAATTCAATTCCATTAAAGAATCTTTATATCTAACTAAATTGTATTATAATGTTTTATAATTTATGATACGACATAAAGGTCGCTAAGTGTCATCTTCTGGTCCTAAATGTGTGGCAGTTACCCGCCCGGGCAGTATCTTTGGAATCCTTATTCTGTTGTTTAGCCATTCCTCCAGGAAAAGTTTTATTTATCATGCTAGTTCTCCCGAAGTAGTATACAAATGAGAGTTCAACGCCACCTGAGCGCCGGTACGCGCGGTGCAAGGGGGGAGTCACGCCCCCGAAAGAGGGGATGTCACGCCGGTGTCAGGGGAGTCACACAACAGCGACCAGGGAGTCACGCGCCGGCGATCCGCTTGCAGGATTGAAAACTCCATTGCGCAGCAACCAAACAAATATTTCGGAGCAACTAACCAACGAAATTCTTTCCGGTGCGACCGAGGAACAAACGTAATACTGAGAACTCCGTTGCGCAGCAACCAAGCAACGTTTTCGGAATTTCAAACAAAAGAACGAATTGGTAGTGCCACGCTTAAGGGTCTATTGTGTTCGATTCAGCCACCCGCAAAAGTATTGTTTACCATCAGGCCGATTCTTGCATAATTGGCTAAAGAATTTGGGCCGTTATAAAATCTTCAAACGACCGAAAAACGTCCTAAAAACGGTACAAAAATTTCAGTTCAGCGAAGAGCTAGGCCACTCACTTTTGAGTCTTAGAGAGAACTACAAGGGAAGTCAAGATGAGCTGTCCTGAAGAGAGTTTCTTGTCTCAACAACACAAGGAATCAAATCGAATGCTTGCTCGTTATGTATGTCAGTCGTTAAAGCAAGAAAATGTAGGACTAGTAGATGAGGAAACGGTCTATCAAATCTTAATAAATGGAGCTGATGATGAAGATCAAACTTTGGACTATAGAGACACTGTTGGATTTATAGAAGCCTATCGATATCTTCACAGACTGGCTTCGGACGTCTTGGAAATTGGATTATTAGAGAACAATATCATATGCGAAGTTCACAAAATACTGATGGAACATCGTAGTCATTTATGTACCGTAGGGCAATACAGCGTGAAAGAAAGGTTGACAGAATTTGAAGGAAAAATACACTATTATACGAGATTTTGTGACATTGACCAAACCATGCAGATGATAATCGATGAATTTAACCGCCGGCTGGATGAGATCCACCGTAAAAGTCTACGCACAACAGATACTGAGATTAGATTCTTTGGAAAGTTTAATTCACTTAACGTCATGGCTCGTCTACAAATTTTTGCAAATACACCCCTTTGGCGATGGCAATGGAAGGATGGTCCGACTTTTGTACACTTACATCATGGAAGCCTTTGGCCTTCCCTTTCCAGCCCCTTTATTTTGGTATACTAAAGAAGAGCTGCAAACAAAGGACGGTTACAAAGAATACATTACATGGTGTAAACTTTTATCAAATATCCGCCTAACCCTTGATTTTAAGGAATTAGAGCTTGATATGTTGCGTGCTTTAGGCGAATGTTGTAAGGAATGCAAACAGTTGTCGAAAAATAATAAAAAGTAGAAATATACGGAAGACTAACAGAATATATTTTGTTATACAATGACCAATCAGAAAAAGACTAGTACCTTTGTCATAGGAAGATAGACTCTCTTTTCAAAGCAGCTAAAGACAAATATTTTTGTAACATTTGTGTGCCGAGAACATATATGGTCTTCCTGATTTTGTCAATCTTTACACTTTTGTTTTTAAATGTTTGTTTGAAAAATAAAGACGAAAGTTTGAAGATCATTTTTTGTTGATTCTTATATAACATTCTTTGAAAGTATAACATAACTCTGGAGGTTCCTCTAGTAACCATGGAAACCATCCTTCGAGCTGATCCACAGGTATCCCATGTAGTGTAGATTCTAGTATTCTGGTATAGATTCTAGTATTCTAACTAGATTCTAGCATTCTAATACCTTCTACCAGATTCTAGTATTCTAGCTAGATTCTAGTATTCTAACTAGATTTTAATATAGTCTAGTGTAGATTCTACTAGATTCTAGCTAGATACTAGATTTTAATATAGTCTAGTGTAGATTCTACTAGATTCTAGCTAGATTCTAGATTCTACTAGATATTAGATTCTACTAGATACTAGATTCTAGCTAGACACTAGATTCTACTAGACACTAGATTCTACTAGATTTTAATATAGTCTAGTGTAGATTCTACTAGGTTCTACTAGATTTTAATATAGTCTAGTGTAGATTCTAGTATTCTGGTATAGATTCTAGTATTCTAGATTAGATTCTAGTAGGGGTGATAGCCTGATAGCTGTCGATAGCCTGATAGCCTGCTATTTGATAGCCTGATAGCCTGCTATCGATAGCTATTAGTCTATTGATAGCCTGCTATCGATAGACTAATAAATATGCGAAGACGTAAAGACTGCAGGAGGAAGACGTAAAGACTGCGGGAGGAAGGTGTAAAGGCTGTCGGAGGTCCCCGCGGCGGCAAAGTTTGCCGCCCGTTCTAGTAGAACCTAGTAGAATCTACACTAGACTATATTAAAATCTAGTAGAATCTAGTGTCTAGTAGAATCTAGTGTCTAGCTAGAATCTAGTATCTAGTAGAATCTAATATCTAGTAGAATCTAGAATCTAGCTAGAATCTAGTAGAATCTACACTAGACTATATTAAAATCTAGTATCTAGCTAGAATCTAGTAGAATCTACACTAGACTATATTAAAATCTAGTTAGAATACTAGAATCTAGCTAGAATACTAGAATCTGGTAGAAGGTATTAGAATGCTAGAATCTAGTTAGAATACTAGAATCTATACCAGAATACTAGAATCTACACTACATGGGATACCTGTGGATCAGCTCGAAGGATGGTTTCCATGGTTACTAGAGGAACCTCCAGAGTTATGTTATACTTTCAAAGAATGTTATATAAGAATCAACAAAAAATGATCTTCAAACTTTCGTCTTTATTTTTCAAACAAACATTTAAAAACAAAAGTGTAAAGATTGACAAAATCAGGAAGACCATATATGTTCTCGGCACACAAATGTTACAAAAATATTTGTCTTTAGCTGCTTTGAAAAGAGAGTCTATCTTCCTATGACAAAGGTACTAGTCTTTTTCTGATTGGTCATTGTATAACAAAATATATTCTGTTAGTCTTCCGTATATTTCTACTTTTTATTATTTTTCGACAACTGTTTGCATTCCTTACAACATTCGCCTAAAGCACGCAACATATCAAGCTCTAATTCCTTAAAATCAAGGGTTAGGCGGATATTTGAAAAAAGTTTACACCATGTAATGTATTCTTTGTAACCGTCCTTTGTTTGCAGCTCTTCTTTAGTATACCAAAATAAAGGGGCTGGAAAGGGAAGGCCAAAGGCTTCCATGATGTAAGTGTACAAAAGTCGGACCATCCTTCCATTGCCATCGCCAAAGGGGTGTATTTGCAAAAATTTGTAGACGAGCCATGACGTTAAGTGAATTAAACTTTCCAAAGAATCTAATCTCAGTATCTGTTGTGCGTAGACTTTTACGGTGGATCTCATCCAGCCGGCGGTTAAATTCATCGATTATCATCTGCATGGTTTGGTCAATGTCACAAAATCTCGTATAATAGTGTATTTTTCCTTCAAATTCTGTCAACCTTTCTTTCACGCTGTATTGCCCTACGGTACATAAATGACTACGATGTTCCATCAGTATTTTGTGAACTTCGCATATGATATTGTTCTCTAATAATCCAATTTCCAAGACGTCCGAAGCCAGTCTGTGAAGATATCGATAGGCTTCTATAAATCCAACAGTGTCTCTATAGTCCAAAGTTTGATCTTCATCATCAGCTCCATTTATTAAGATTTGATAGACCGTTTCCTCATCTACTAGTCCTACATTTTCTTGCTTTAACGACTGACATACATAACGAGCAAGCATTCGATTTGATTCCTTGTGTTGTTGAGACAAGAAACTCTCTTCAGGACAGCTCATCTTGACTTCCCTTGTAGTTCTCTCTAAGACTCAAAAGTGAGTGGCCTAGCTCTTCGCTGAACTGAAATTTTTGTACCGTTTTTAGGACGTTTTTCGGTCGTTTGAAGATTTTATAACGGCCCAAATTCTTTAGCCAATTATGCAAGAATCGGCCTGATGGTAAACAATACTTTTGCGGGTGGCTGAATCGAACACAATAGACCCTTAAGCGTGGCACTACCAATTCGTTCTTTTGTTTGAAATTCCGAAAACGTTGCTTGGTTGCTGCGCAACGGAGTTCTCAGTATTACGTTTGTTCCTCGGTCGCACCGGAAAGAATTTCGTTGGTTAGTTGCTCCGAAATATTTGTTTGGTTGCTGCGCAATGGAGTTTTCAATCCTGCAAGCGGATCGCCGGCGCGTGACTCCCTGGTCGCTGTTGTGTGACTCCCCTGACACCGGCGTGACATCCCCTCTTTCGGGGGCGTGACTCCCCCCTTGCACCGCGCGCACCGGCGCTCAGGTGGCGTTGAACTCTCATTTGTATACTACTTCCCGATCGCGGGATCGCATCAAATTAGTGCGGGACGAAAGTATATCCTCCAAAATTTGTGCTTTTTCGTATCGAACGACATGCCGTTTTACCACCATATATAAATAGAGGTTTTCAGTATATGATTTGATTTGTTCTAAAAATCTATGAGTGCCATCAGCTCAAAAAGCGTCTAGACAGCTAAGACCCATTTGGTCACATGCCTATAAAAAACGGCTTTTGCAGAATTGCGCCGTCCTTAGACCCCTTTTAAGCTGTGACAACTCATCATATACCCGTGAGATCGTACGTACGTACGTACCGCAAACCCATAGAGAGACTGCCTCTCAGTGTCTCCTCATCAACAATATATGCCCAGTCTTGCATGCAGTTCAAGACAGTCTGGAATGCAAAACAAAGCGTTAGTGGACAGTGTGCGCTCGCTCGCTGAATGTCTTCTTAATAAGGACAAAAAATACTGCATAAATGTGTCCAAGACTTCCAGTAGGCTGCCATTATGAGTGCTATCAGCTCAAATGGAGTCTAGACGGCTAAGACCCATTTGGTCACATGCCTATAAAAACGAACAGGCTTCTGCAGAATATTGCGCCGTCCTTAGACTCCTTTTAAGCTGTGACAACTCATATATATGCGCCTCGATCAGCTTTTTTACCGTCGTAAACCTCATATCAGTCTTTTCACCCGAAGTAGTACAACTGGCTTAAACGACCATTCAATCGGGAATTCGATTCGTTACAAAGCAATGTATGCATGTGAAATCACTCATTATTATTTATCGGAAATTTTTATTGCAATTACTCAAGGCCAAACTAGTTCTATTGAAAAGAAAAATAGAGGAATTCGAATCTTACTACAGCAATAATAAATTCACATTCTGTAAAACGAACTGCTCGATCTCGAGAAAGCTGGATGTTTACATATCAGTATGCAACGTCGCGTCGAGGATGGTCTTGCATGATATACATGCTTTACCCGAACAAAAAAACGTAAAATGTGTCGTTCTGGTCAATGATGTAATAAAAAGATAACCTTCATGAAAGTCTTTCCTAGAGACATCGTCTCCCGCTGTAATCTGAACAATGATAGAATGTTACTTTTTGTAGAGGTTATGGCCTCAATGGGGAAGGAGTCATGCATACCATGTACAATGATGGAGCTTGTGCCAGAAGATGGAAAAGCACTCTTGACTTGAAGACAAACTATATTGATCGTGAAGTCCACAGGGCTTTGGAGACAAAGTATGGAGTGAAAATTCCCGAGCCTATTGATACTGAATACCAATTCTGGGACTCTGCTTGGTGAGACCATTATTTTCATTAATGTGCTTTTGTGCCTTTTTCACTCTTGTTTCAGCCATTCTCGTGAAAGGATGACCATATGGTATACTGATTACAGATCTATTTAAGTATCAGTGGAGAAAACAGAATTTTGAAATTGTGGCTTCCTTTAGGGTACTTTCATTTCTAGGGCTTCGAAACGGCGCTATGTAATTAAAGAACTATTGACAGCTTCAGTATGGGGGTTTGAAAGAACACCTCAAAAACCTCTAGATCCGCCAATGTGTGTTCAGCACTGAAAAGAAAGCTTGATATCGTTCAAAACACTGATTGCATTTTCTTCCTGCATTCTCTTTCTACAGTGCATTTACAACATTCTTATGAACAAAAATTATTATGTTCATCTTTGTCAATTCACAGGCATTTCCAAAAACCAGACACGCCTTTCACAATGGTGGATATCAGTGACTGGGCCAAACGACCATTCCCAGATGAGGACATCTTCATGGTTGGAGAATCATACGACCCGATGCGTGGTTGGTGTCAGGGTGCACTCGTGTCCTGTCGCAAAGCACTGAAAGAAGGATGGGGAATCGAGAGGGCTGTTGCCATAGATGCACAGGGCAAAAGAAGCTTTGGTCTACCAAGGATGCTTGAAGGATTTGCTCGTGCATAGATAGAAATCACGAGGGGCATGTAGAATTGAATTTTGCGTCTGCTCTTAAATAAATATAAGAAATGCCAATTAGGTGGAATTAAATATAAAGGCTGAAGTTGATTAAAAGACATGGGATTAATTGTCTGTTTGTTCATAGTCTGTAGAGTTTATACAATATAGCAGAAGCCCTTGACAATAGCTACACTCAATTTTAGCATCTTGAAGAAGTTCTTCCGTTCGGTTGTCCGCCGGCGTCAGTAACCGTCATATAACAGTATCCAAATCATCACAGAATCCAGAATTTTATATTTGAATAGCACAAGTTTAAGAATTTGCTAGGGCTTGACATTGTCTGCTACTTTAAAAGAAAAAGACAGAAAAGAAAAGAAAATTAAAAAAAGAAAAGAATAGAATAGAATAGAATCCGAAAAGTAAAGAAAAATAAAAGAGGTACCTTGTCACCGAGTGCTTAAAATCGATAGATATATACACAATTGCTGGGTTTTATCCATTCCTTCGGGAATCAAAAGGCAATGAAGTGGTAGCCATGTTGGATGTGAAGAAACAATAGATGCTAACAAGACTCGTGCCCAAGTGGAAGTCAGTCTGACATGAGAATGAGCTAGGTAGTAGGACAATGCTCATACCTGCCGTAATCATAGAAATTTAGTTCGGCTCCCTGTGACATCGTTTCGCCTACTATTTACATCAGTTAACTCTCATCTTACATCTCTCCATTTACATCAGTCAACTCTCATCTCATCAGTCAACTCTCCAGTATAACGGATATACCGCACTACTACGGAAAGAAGCTAAATACCCGACAAAGAAATATACCTACGAGAGCGCATTGGAAAATATCTGGAAAAATAAATATGTCTTAAAGCCAGTTTAGTCACGTTTTGAGTTCAGTGCTGAACAGGGGCGTAGCGAGGCCCAAGCAAAAGGGGAATTCGAAGGGGAGGGAGGGGGCAATCAATGGAAAGGTTAAATTTCAAGGTCCAGTTCCCGGCGCCAAAATACGCTAATTGAGTTCCAATAGACTAGGCGCAAAATCGAAAAAGTCATTTGCAAAGTTGTAGAATTTGCAAACATCATACAGTGAGTTTCTTATTGTAATGATGTCACGGTGTTAAAACATTTTCATGTATGATTCCGCTCTCAAAGCTTTAGGCTTTAGGCTTTTTTCAGCGACAACATTAATTGAATTAGCTATATAACAGAAAGAAACATTCAAAAAGAGACATTAGACACTCAATCGAAATGCATTTAACTTTAGGCCCGTTTCTCTATTGTTTTCTCTGCGTAACAGTTGTTTTGTTTGCTTTTTTTAAGATTTTATAATTATTTCTTGCTTCCCCAAACGCGGGATTGCATCAGACGAAAGTATAGCCTTTCAAGGTTATGCTTTTTTCGTATCAAACGACAAGCCGTTTCGCCACAAGCAAAGGTGTTATAGATTTTGCTTTGTTCTAAAAGATTTTCTGTACGTGTCTTGGCTTTTGATACCGTCTTAAAACTCACATCAATCCTTCAAAAGTCGTACGACCGGCAAACAGTCAACTCGCTACATAGAAATGTACTTCTGTCGATTTGAATTTGGATTTAACTCGACAGACTATTGATGCTATCAAGAAACGATTTTTTTTTACATCCCTTTCAAACTCTGATTAAAAAAAATATGAATTCCTCATTCCAAAACTCCGTAAAATATTGCAACATTCATTATATAACGCCACAGTATCAACTTATCCCTGAAAATCAAAACCCTTTTTTTCAGAATCGTATGATCATATCAAACGGACAAAGTTTGATCAAAATACACATACCCCATACAAATTAAGTAAACTTAGTGTTCGGTGATCCGTTTAGGGTGTGGTTGTCCCCAGCGTGGATCAGAGGAGAAGTAGGAAAAATTTGATTGCGAGATTTAAAATAGAACAATTATTTCATGAAAACCAAACATTGAGAACTTTTGTTGCTGTTATCTTTTTGAAGTTTATGATATTTACTTTTTGCAAATATAGCAACACTAGTTAAGAGTGCTGGGACCAATTTCTGGAGCCCGTTGCTAGGGAAACTTCATATTTTTGTTAGTCGGCTAATATTTGGATTGAAATGGTGATACTTGTGAGGTGAACAACGATTACGAATTTCTTGAGTTTGATAACGTCATCGCGTAACGTCATCAAATGACGTCATCGGAATAGAAAATTTCTATAATTTTTGCGAACTATGCCCCAGTACCCTTAAGCCTTGTCGTTATTGTTATTAATTGTTGTTGTTGTTAATTCTCCAGCCTTCCTTGAGTGCATGAAGACACGACGACAGCGCTCCCTCGCAAAAAGCACGCATCGGGTTATAAGACGTTCCAACTAAGAAGATGTCTTCATCTAGGAATGGTCTTTTGGCCCAGTTTCTTATGTCTTTCAATGTGAACGCTGTGCCTGACTTTTGAAAGTGCCTGTTAAAGTTTAAAAATAAAATAAAAAATAAACAAACGACCGACTGACCAACTGACTGACTGACTGACTGACTGACTGACTGACTAACTGACTGACTGAATGACTGACTGACCGACTGACCGACTGACTGACTGATTGATTGATTGATTGATTGATTGATTGAATGAATGAATGAATGAATGAATGAATGAATGAATGAATGAATGAATGAATGAATGAATGAATGAATGAATGAATAAGTGAATGAATTGATGAATGGGTGGATGGATGGATGAATGGTGGATGGATTGATGGATGGCAGAATTAAAACAATGGGTATAAGCTATTCAGCAATCTAGCTAAAACTTTCAGAAGGCTTCATCAATTCATATCTTATCATGCAGAATCCCAATATTGGTATTTAGTATTAATGGGCTTGGGAATTTTTACTCCAAACATTGCCTCCAAAGCTCTATGGACTTCTAACTCTAGATAACTAGTGTTGGTGTTTAGGTCAGCCATCTCTTTCCATCTTCTCGCACAAGCGCCATCGGTGTACACGGTATAAAGAACTCCTTCTCCATTAGTCCCATAACCGCTGAAAAATGAAGTCACTTTTAAATAAGGGTTGTTAGCTTTACCAAACATTCCTCTGATTGCTCGTTTTTGCGTCATCACCACTGAAAATTGGCTAAACATTGCTGCACGTACCAACAGAAGAAGCGAAAAGGAAGCCAAACAGTGCAGTACTCGATTCCATTTTTTTAATTTGAAGTGTTATGAATGGCTTTTTGATGACGTAGGTCACGGTGAGTAAATTAACATAGATTTGCTTCCATACATCAAAAGCCGCAAATAGGACATTTTTAGCAAGTGCTATGTTTCAAGTGAAAGCAAAGCAAATGAGTGGCAAAAACGTCCAATCGAATGGAATCAAAATTCTGAAGTAAAACGTTTACAATTTACAACAACGAAGGTCTAACGTGCTAAATATTTATTTATTTATTTCTATTTCATTTTAATCAATTCTTTCTTTCTTTCATTCCTTTATTTTTAGTGTACAGTTTCCGTTTGAATATCAACAAAAATACATATTGTTCTCTTTTTTGAAGGGGGATTTCGGAAAATTTCTGACGAGCATGCGTATTCTAAATTTAAAAAAACGAGTAGTATAGAAGAATGATCACTCGCCTGGTAGCAACGGTTGTTCCAATGCAATTATCATGGGAACAAAAGCCCTGATTCGCCTTAACAAATACATCTCCTGCTATCTGCACTTTCTCCCACCAAGGAGTCTTATAGACGGCGACACCTCTAAATGCTGGAACTGTCAGAATTGACTTAAACAGGGGCGTGTCTTGAATCTTTTTGGCAATTGTCCCTTTAACCTTCCCAAATTGTCCAGGAGGTATTGCCACTACGAGAGCTTGAACCGTGATTCTTAGATTGGGTGTCAGAATAAGGTAGTTGGAATCTTCTTTGGTTATTGATTGTACCTCAGTACTTGTGTAAATCTTGCCTCCTAATGTCTTGACTTCTTCGTTTAGTCTTTTGATAATTGTGGACATGCCACCATTTGGCCTGACATACTCCCCAGACCAACCAATATTCCATAATCTTTGTAACTCAAGATAATGAATTGGATTAATAAATTCTTGAAATTGGCTTCTTTGATCATTGGTATTTGCTAAGAAGTTAGTGCCTTCAGACGATATTAAATTCGAAGCATACGTAAAAAAAGTTGCATAATTCTTTGCTTGTTCGACGATTTCTGGTTTTAACAAATAGTTCCATAGTCCATCTTTAGTCATATTTCCAAAGTTTGGATCGCCTTTAAGAACAGGATATCCTTCTTTGATGTTGTTTGTGTTGTTCGCTGTTATTCCTCTTGATTTGAAGAACTTTGTTTTCAAATTCCATTCCTCGCTTGAGATATTGAGTTGTTTTAGGAGTTCTCTAGAATTTTAAAGAAAGCATATTATTTAATTACGACAGCAGAGTAACTGGCATGGCATCTTATCTTAAGACAAAATTGTGCCGCGCTGTTATCGTTAACGTTAAGTGGAGATTCCACTGAAAATAATTGAGTTTCTGATCACAATATACCTATTTGCACAAACATTGACTCTTCAAAACATAGAAGCTGAGACCGAAGTGAACACTGGGAAATCTGTTGATGAGATGATTTTAAAGAAGCGCGTGTACGTGGACGTTTCAAAAAGCAACTGAGAATAATTCTTTGTATTTCATGCATGATGGTGTAGCGAATCCAAGGATAAAACATATGAAAATCTATATACATTTTGATCTCAGCTTCTAGCTCGATCATTTTGCATTGAAAGGGTCAATGTGCAAATAGGTATATTCAACGCAGGAAGAAAGAAAATTAAAAGTGTGTATTTACAGCATCATCGTTTGCTGTTTATCAATCCTCCAAGCTCCAAGTCCTGCAGACAAACAACCAAATAAACAGTCATGCTCTTATCAATAATTGTTCAATGTTTGTGAAAAAAAAATACTGTATACAAACAAGAGAGCATAAATATTTATGCTCTCTTGATACAAATTGGAAATACATAGCCCAGTAAAAATCTTAGTGGTGGGATCTTATTGACAGGATATGTAATAATAATGAATGATAATGGTACTTTTTGAATTAAAGTGAAAAATAGTCATATATTTTATGTCAAACAAAATAAACAAACGAACAGGCAAACAAACAAACAAACAAACAAACATGCAAATAAACAAACAAACAAACAAACAAGCAAACAAACAAACAAACAAACAAACAAAGCAAATAAGCAAGTGAGTAATAATCTACAGACTGCTGACCAACACTGATATCTGGCGCTTCCTTGAAACGATGATCACGAATTCTCCCGCCAACAGTGTCTTTTTTCTCAAAGATGCAGACTTTGGTGTTTGAGTTGTCTTTTAGAATTTCATGCGCCATGTAAAGACCGGAGATTCCACCTCCAACGATACCCACATCGCAGTCTAAAACATATTCAAGTAAAAATGTACATAGTTGAATAAATTAATTGGTTACATTTGATAATCAGTGGTTATTTTTGATAATGTCTAAATGCATTTTGTAATTCATGTTGATGCAATTTAATACTTGTTGCATTTGTTTCTGCAATGTTTGCTAATGAAGTGGCAATGCAATGTATTTTTTAATGAATAACGCCATTGAATGAAGAGGATCGATGCCCACAAAAAAGAACGCTCACTTTTCACTATATTGATTTGAGGATTGATTTCAAAGAAATATAAGACTTTGACTTAAACATAAACTAAGTGTGAATGTGTTCACCATTAGTTGTGAAAAAGTCCCTTTAAAACGCAAATAGTATGCCTAGCTTGAAATACGAAGAGGCAAAGGCAAATAATATATAAAAATATGAACATGTTCCTTTATAAATTCTCGTCACGCAGTCAATGGAACGCGCGTTAACACCGCGGTCAAATGTCAGTGAATACGCCAAATTTCGCGGGCTTTTGCGCGGCCGCATAAAGCGCATGAAATATCTATTTCCAAAAATTGTTTTTCGTATTATTACCATTTTGGAGTTTTTTTGTATTCCATTGTGTAGTTCAAATATAGACTATATAAACATGTACACATACAAAGAGGTACCGAAAATCTTAATTTCAGGCACAATTTTCTTTTTGATAAATCTGATAAATTCTGTTCGGGTTTCCTATCAGGTTTTGGGATCGGCCAAATCGCATATTTGAACTGGTGACGCATCTTCAAATGTTTTTGGTTTAAACGTGATCAGGGACCATGGTGACGGGGATTTTCAGCTTTTTCTTTTCATTTTTGCTGGCGAAAATGAATTTTTTTTCTTTGCCTCTTTCTTTGCACGAAGTTTTTTCAGTCTTTTTTCTTTGCATTAATCTTTGTTTGTTTATTTGTTTGTTTGTTTGCTTGGGTTCTTGTTTGTTTGTTTGTTTGTTTGTTTTTCCCCATTCTCTTCCTTCACTTTTTTGATGGTCTGTGCCATGCTATAGTCCACCATTACACAGCAACCATTTTATGGCGTCTGGGAACGCCGATTTTATCTTTGGCGTTGGATTTGGATAAATGGGCGTTATTTTAACATTTGCGCATGTTAAAGTCGCAAAAATAGTCCCGTCCTACTAAATTTTTTCAAGAGGAGGGGAAAACGTTAACAACATTGTTTGGAATTATTTTCAGTTGCCAATTTCAAGCTTACCTGAAACACTACCGAGGATATAAAATGGAAGAATGAGAAAATATCGCATCTTTAGGAATCCCTGATCTGTAAATAATCTGTAAAGATATTTTCTATTAAGAGAGGTTCAACGATATATATAAGGACCCGGACTAACAGCTGATACATATTGTACCGAGTTGCACATGTATATGTTCTTCGTTATTTCCATCAAATTATTTTTCGTTCTATGTAATTTTCTGCATTTAAAACGGTCGTTAATTTAAATGATAATAAGATAATATGTAAATGACCAAGTCATTTGAAAATGCTCAGAAATGCCAATATCGTCATGCAGTTTCTATGGTATTTCTTAAAAATTGTTTTTTGAGCTAATATGCACATGGCCAAGTCATTTGAAAATGCTCAGAAATGCTAATATCGTCTTTGAGAATTTCTAGTACATTTTCTATGGTAATTCTTAAAAATTTCATATTTTCCTCAACCACGTTATGAAAATATATATTGCAGACGTACTAACAAGAACTTGAAAATGCTCACATTTGTAATTAGTTCGATAGAAACGAGTCTGATTTGAAACATTACAAACACAACCAGCTTTCATTTCGGTCTTGGCTTGTGAACCGCGATCGAGAACGTTTTTTGAAATAAGTGTATATATTTTTTCGTTTCCCCGGAACCTCGTTGCTTTGTGCGTGATCACTGAACCAGAATATCGAAAGTGAACTATTATTTTTGCCTACCCTTTGCGTTAGTACTCTCGTTCCGTCAAACCAAGCCTTTTGGCTTATTAAAACATTTTGTACTAGAATGGTTGCAAAAAACCGTGAAATAAAGATTGAATGCTAGTGTCAAATAGTTTAACAGATAAATCAAATTAAATCACTCATTTGAGCCTCAGCACTAGAAATAGTCGTCGATAACAATTTGTGATCGATAACCAAAACAATTGACAACTAAAATTCCAATGAGCTCAATGTGTTATCAACAGCTATTTTTTTTCCAGTGTGTAAACTAATAGCAATGGATAATAATTAGCTATCGATAACTATGCACTAGAGTGATTTTCACTGGACTGTGAAATAGTTACTAAGCTAATAGACACTAACGGACTCTGCACCCATTGCTTTCTTTTGTTGCAATACAACTATTAGACACTATTAAACACTGACTATTAGTAATTGTTTCACAGTCCGATGAAAATCACTCTACTTGGTTTACAAACTGTTAGAACGATAACACTAAAACCGTGAAATAACTTAGCAACTAAATAGAGACAAATAGTAGCAAAACCCTTTGTTTTCTATTGTTTCATTAGTACTATTTGTACATTTTAGTTAGTACTTGTTTCACGGTTTTAGTGTTATCGCTCTACAAGCCACGGAAAGAAATGTTTAAATTTCATGTACTTATCAGTAATAACGGTTTCCTTTCGTTAATTCTTCGTCGATTTCTGTTGAATTACACTATACAGATGAATAACGGTATGCCTCGAACAGCTTCTTTAGCATCTGGTTGGCACGAACTATGAAGACTATGAGAGGGAGGAGAGACTGGGGATTAGGCAAAAAGACCTACCGCTTCTCTGATGACCGTATCCAGATTGATCAGTCTTGAATTATTTGATTAGTATTTTTTTAATAAGTGATTATACCTAAAAATTTTCATGCTTTCTTATATGAATTAGATAATTTTTAATTAATTGAACAGATTTTCATACACATTTTTAAACGATATTTTTAAAATACTAAAATTAAACTGAAAATAATTTTTTTAATATGAAATTTTAAGAAAACTACACCCTAAGAAGCAATTATATTTGTTCATTTTTTACGCCGTGATATTCAGAGTTTTAAACCAATTTTAGAATTACCTATCTCGGATTCCAGAGATGCCAGAAATGATGCCAGAAACGTAAAGAATCGAACAAAACGACCTTTTGCACCCAGCGAAGTTGTCATGAGTTGTCGTCCTTAGAAAACTGTCGACAAACGTCACTGTAAAAATGTCTGAAAAGCAATTAAACTGAGCTGATTTTTACAATTTTTCAACCACTTTTTTTGATCTTGGAAACAATGTTTTTCAGAGATTTCAATATATTGTTAACTGTTGATCTATGATACTTGTTGCAAACTTCGACTTGTTTCTTGCTCCTCCAGACTTCTTTGAGTGCATGACGACACGACGACAGCGCTCCCTCGCAAAAACCACGCATCGGGTTATAAGACGTTCCAACTAAAAAGATGTCTTCATCTAGGAATGGTCTTTTGGCCCAGTTGCTAATGTCTTTCATTGTGAAAGGTGTGCCTGACTTTTGAAAGTGCCTATAAAAGACAAAGAATTTAAAACTGTTCACGGCGGTTGGTTATAAACGAATTAAGGCTGGTTCACACTAGCGTCGGAATCAGAATCGGAATCGTAAGAAAACAACAAAGAATTTAGGGATTAGAATACAAAAGAAAGGTGTTTTTCTTTGTTCCTTCCTTTGTCTTTGATTATGCTTATGCTTGGTCTTATGCTTCTTGCGATGCTTATGTCGATGTCTTATGTCACACGCTTGACTTAACTCTTTTGTCTTTTCCTTTGTTTTCTGCTTCCGATTCCGAATCCGACGCTAGTGTGAACCAGCCTTTAGAGTTCAGTTTGGTGATCTGGCCCTGGATGTACCAACACTCAGGGCCTCTGAATAGCTGAAGTTGCTTCCCTTGTAATTACATCGGCGCAGATGACTACCTGATAAACCGTACTTCTTCCTTGACAAGGTCGTGAAATCCTAGGCCCAGTCCCTGGCTCCAAAATTACTAAAGATTATAGCCTTGTATATGTATTGGAGGGACTAGTTGAAAGAACCGCCACAATACCATTTAGAAAGAGCAAGATCTTGGAGCTTCTCTCTGTGCGCGTGGCCTGTCCCAGCCCTAGTTCATGTTCATCATTGTGAATCATTTGTGAAGAACTACTATAACATGCTATAACAATGGCTTAAAGATCATCGAAAAATCTAGTCAGTGCTACCTTACAACATTATGAGAAAATTCTAAGGCTTTAGTAGTGCACTACTAGAAGTATATATCGTCAATTATTTCACACTTAACTTGACACGGTTTTTCTTTGTTATTCATAGGGCTCTATATCGCTTATTGTGTGCGCGATGTTTGGGCAAGTTTTGTCGATTTCAGTGTTTTGTCAAAGAGTTGGTTTTGGTCAGTATCAATTCAACTCCAGATCGTCCCCATACTTCATTAGGCCTCTTACATGTGGACACTGAGACTTAGCTAGAAATTTCTTAGAAATGTACTAATGTATAAGTAGCGATTTTTGGTGTAAAAAGTCAATTTGATCAATGACTGGGCCGAATCGAACCCGAGACCCTCTGTCCTCCTATACACGACTTTACGCACTATACTATAGAGCTAATAATTGATGAAATAATTTCAACAAAAAAGCGGCTCTTGGAATACAATGCATATACCTACGTCAAAAAAGGGTTGTCGGAGCCAAAGGCGATAGGCGATAGGCTGGGTTATTCAATGACTCATAGTTAGGGTTTCCTATTTGTTTTACCAATAAATTATAGTATTCAGATAATTATATCTAACTTTCGGAGCAGGACTAATAAATACAAGAGCTTATTTTTATTCGATCTTGGTTCTTCAGAGTTGGGACGACCGAAGCTATATTTCCTATCGCCTTTGACTCTGACAACCTTTTTGGGAAGAGGTGCATATATGGCATATTGCCTCGGTATTTAGCTATCACATAAACGTTAATGTGGAACTAGTGTGAAGATATGACGTGTCGATATATGTGTTTGGAATGATATAATTATGTTATTAATCTCACCATGCAGAATCCCAATATTGGTATTTAGTATGAATTGGCTTGGGAATTTTTACTCCAAACTTTGCCTCCAAAGCTCTATGGACTTCTAACTCTAGATAACTAGTGTTGGTGTTTAGGTCAGCCATCTCTTTCCATCTTCTCGCACAAGCGCCATCGGTGTACACGGTATAAAGAACTCCTTCCCCGTTGGTGCCGTACTCTCTGAAAGAGGAAAAATAGAAAATAATAGTTAATGATTTATAGTTATCAACATCTGTTTGATGTTTATTACAAGATATATATGAGTTTCAAAATTTATATATATAAGGATAATTAATTTTATAAAGACATGCTGCAGCAAAACATTTGTCATATACATCACTTACCTGTCAGCAAGGTTTTCTCCAATGCAGTTATCATGAGAACGGAAGATCTGACCTGGTGTAAGGAACCCCTTCTTCCACCAAGGGTTTTTGTAGACGGCGGCACCTTTGAATGCTGGAATTGGCAGAATTGACTTAAACTGGGGCGTGTCTTGAATCTTCTTGGCAACTGTACCTTTAACCTTCCCAAATTGTTCAGGTGTTGTTGCTACTACGAGCTTCTGAGCTGTGATCTTTAGATTGGGAGTGAGAATAAGGTAGTTGGAATCTTCTTTGGTTATTGATTGTACCTCAGTACTTGTGTAAATCTTGCCTCCTAATGTTTTGACTTCTTCGTTTAGTCTTTTGATAATTGTGGACATGCCACCTTGTGGTATTACATATTTTCCAGATAGACGAGTTCCCCATACATACATCAACTCTAAAAAATGGATCGGACTAACTAGCTCTTGAAATTGGCTTCTGTGTACGCTTGTATCTGATAAGAAGTTAGTACCTTCAGACGATATCATGTTCGAAAGAAACCTGTTAACTGTTGCATAGTTCTTTGCTTGTGCAACGTTTTCTGGCTTTAACAAGTAACCCCATAGTTCATATCTAGTCATGTTCCCAAATTTTGGATGAGCTTTTAGTGCAGGATATCCTTCTTTGATATCTTCGGTGTTGTTTGCTATTATCCCTCTTGCGCTGAGTAACATTGGTTTTACAAAGTTCCACTTCTCGGTTGTAATGTTCAGTTGTTTCAAGAGGCCACTAAAATTTTAAGAAGATATTTATTAATTGGGCCAGAATCTAAATAAATAGCACAATACTTAGAATTTCTATCTGCAAAAAACCCTTGGGGAATTCACACTACATTTTTTATATATTTTCATAGTTTGATTTCAGTAACATTTTCTGAGCCACCTTGCCTCGTTCTTCGTTCTCTATACCAGAATCCTTTTCAAGAGCCTTTCATATTCAAATTATATATTCCTTCAAGAATACAAACACAATAGTTTTACTTACCGAACACAAGCTACTCGAAAAGGATTCTGGTATAGAGAGGGGACAAAAATGTCATCTTTGCTAGGGGCTTATTTCTTAGTCATTTCCTGCATCGTTTTTGAGAGAAAGAATTACATTAATCAAAAGACATCGGACGAAAAGCATGATCAAAACAAAAAGAAAAATGATGAAGGAACCTATTCTCCAGATTATAAAATTAAGATGAAATAACAACACGATCAAATCAAATGTGTGTCAGTGTAAACAGGTATCTCTCTTTCATATCCACTGATTTCACCTTTTCCCGCGTCACAAAGGTGATTCAAGAGAGATAGGGTTGTAACTGAGAAATTACGTACTGATCATCTTGTTTAACAAATTGAGAAATATTTAAGTGTGTATTTACAGAATCAGCTTTTGCTTTTTATCAATCCTCCAAGCTCCAAGTCCTGTCGACAAACAAACAGTTAAGTGAACAAACAGTTATATAAGTGAACACATTCGGCAAGTTTAAATGATATCCAGCTATTTCAAAAAAAGGGCAAAAGGACCAAAGTTATACGCGACTGATGGACCTGAAAGGAAGTATGGGTAGAAACTATAAAACCAAATGAATACATGCATGCGGAGCGATAGAAGACGTGAAGCTTGTGAAGCATGAATCTCCTCATTTTAGCTTCAATATCATATAGCCACAGAGAGCCCGGTAATCCCGAATTATGCACTGGGTAGGAAAGAAATCTTGGTTGCTAATACAGCCAGAGTGTTTTTTTAATTGAGTATAATCTTTACGTCTCCTAGCGCTCATGCAAATATCCGAAAGAATTTCATGCGTTAAGTAATGTCAAAAAATCAAGACAAGAAAATAAAACAAATATGTAAATTCGGTCTAGTCGCGTTGGCTCTGTGCCTCTTGTCCGACAACCTTATTTGATGAAATAGGTTGTATGATTATGCATCCTGAAATCACCACCAGAGTTTCACATCAGTTTCACATGAAAGAATTTGAACAAATGAACTGACCAACACTGATTTCTGGAGCTTCCTTAAAACGATGATCGTGAATTCTTCCGCCAAGGGTGTCTTCTTTCTCAAAGATGCAAACCTTGGTGTTTGAGTTGTCTTTTAGAATTTCATACGCCATGTAAAGACCGGAGATTCCACCTCCAATGATAGCCACATCGCATTCTAGTATCAATGTCAGAAAATCAATGAAAATGACGTTAAGAGGGGATTTTTTTCAAGTTCGAGCAGTGAACGACAAAAACTCCTGAGTTGAAGAATTGCTTTTGTACAAAACTAAAACCATTTCTATAAGAAAGTTTAAGTTGTTTGTAAGTAGTTTTGGCCTATAAAAGGTGAATCAAAGTGTTAATCCAAAGCGAAAATTTGGATCGAAAATGAGATTTAGGCCTTCATTTGCTCATTTGCTGTATGTTTTCTTTATATTCAGCTTGAAAAAGCTGAATCCCAACACAACTTCAAGAAAAAGTCTTTGTACAATCCAAAAATCCGTTTTAAACAGTTATTTTATCTTGGTACATCAGTTTTTAACCGGTAGAAAAAGGATTTGAGTGTTAATCCAGAACGAAAATTTGGATTAAAACTCGCACGAAGGTGTAGTTTTTGGCGCTTTTCGCCATTATTGCTCGTCATTGAAAAAAATCTCCTCTTAAGTTCTCTTTTGGCGTGTTCTGTGCTAATTGCTTTTTGCAATAATTCAGCGCAACATTCCATGAGTTATTTTACATTTGTCATTATTGATACGAGCATGTATCTCACTTCCCTATGATACTGAGCTCGTCACATTTTGTAACACATAATCACAGTTCAAGATAACTTCTTCCAACAAATTGTAAAAACATCATCAACACATAATAATAATAATAATAATAATCAACTTTATTTCACGAGGGTAACACGTAACAGTAAACTGATAAACTTGTGGCCCTCATGAAGAATAGCCAATTCCAAATCTATACATGACCATTTAATTGTAATTTATACTGAATTAGTTGATCAAAATGCGATTCGCCAACTAGTTTAGGAGTTTTGAAACATTCTTTTTACAATTTGGTCGAATCATGATGCATACGATTTAGATATACACCTATTTCAAAAAACGCTGTCGGGCGAAACTGCTTCAAGCCTACCAGCAATTAGACCGAATAGGAGTATGGGTAGGCAATAAAATTTTCTCGCTTTTCAGCTTTTGTTCTTTATTTTCAACATCGACGAATGAACTTCTTTTGTGCCATGATAAGCTAAGCCAATGAAGTTGAGGATAATTGTCCAGATATTCTTATGGTTTTATAGCCTTTACTGATTTCTACCCCTACTCCCTTGCTGGTGAGTTGACTACCCGACAACGTTTAATAAAAGAGTTGTACAAATAAAGAAATTGCTCACATACCAATTGAAGTCTTGCGTCTTGCCATGACATTTTTAACTGAATTTCAATAAAACATTATATGAGCATATAACCATATCTTGCTTTTAATATATACACGTACAAAATCACGTCTAAACGAAATTTAGGGAGCGGTCTCCAGACTTGCATGTCAAAAATATTTACTGCGTAACTGGCATTGGCGGGTTGAGGAAGTTGAAAACGAACTTCCTCTAGCGCGGGGTGGCTGTCAACATGCACATGTGTAGGTGTAGGAAGATAATTTGTTATACATATATAGCCATTTCAATTAACGTTGTCGCTGAAGAAAAGCCTAAAGGCTAAACCCTTTCAACTATCTTTTGTTCACTAACAAACTTCGCTGTAGGCTATCTGAGAAATTAAGGAATTAATATGTGTCCAAGTTGTAGAATTTGCAAGCATACAGTGAGTTTTTTATTGTAATAAGTCACTGTGAAAAAATTCATGATTCCACTCTCAAAGCTCTAGGATTTAGGCTTTTTTCAGCGACAACGTCAATTGAATTAGCTATATATATTTGCCCTCATATAGAGGGCTTGCCTGGAACGTGAGATCATGAATTATTAATGAGCTATTGGACATGGCGACCTTGTTTGAGCACAGGAGGCCCAAGCTCTCTATGAGGCGAATATTATAACAGTTTAAAGAAGGAGGAAAGGACGGAAGGCCAACGGACTGACCAACTCTCGAAAATCGCTCGATTCTTAGACTAAACCACGTCCCCTTGCTTCGACACTCCGCATCACGAAAGCCAGATAGTTGTTTAAGTTTATCAAAAAATATCTCACAAAAGTTCTGCCGTCGAGGAATCAACCCAGCGAGAATTTCAAATGACCAGCCATTTTGAAGCAGTTCAAAGCCGCAGCAAGACTTCTTGTCAGCTGGGGACCGTTACGGCCTGGCACGGGTCAAATTTCAGCCAACGAGTCCCCCCATGGTCAGGAAATAGTAAACCGCGATGAAGACATTTTCAACTTCTTGTGTCTTTATATACTTTCTCATGAAGAGCAGATGAGAGAAAGAGCTTGGCGTGCATTTTATTCTGCCATATTACGGAATAAAAGATTATGTCTGTTTATGAATTTCGATAAAAAACTAAAGGATTCATGCGATTTTGTTATTGTCAGTACGGTAATTTGGTGTTTGCACGAGTGCTTTTGTTTCTGACTTATCAACAAAGAATTCTTGTACATCATGCACGCATTGACTGCGCTTGGTTAACAATAGTGAATAATTGTTATACGTTTCAAATTGTGCGCGTCACAGAATTCAATTCAAAAGAATTTGTTGCTGTGATAAATCGTAGACAATAGCAGTTCCAGAGCACAAAATCATTGACGTACATCGCTTCAATATTTACTTTGCGTTTTCAGTGAGCATAAAAATCCGTGTGCTTATAGTGTATTATAATAATCAGTTACGGTCCTCTGGAAAAATAAAGGAAAAAAATCGAACAGTTAACGTTTGGATCGCACGTTTTGCGAAAACGCCTCTAAAACCGAAGAAAATTTAAACACTGAGTTTTCAGCTTCATTCACATATCATTCGCTTTGGCGAAATCGCGTTGCTGTACGTACTCCTTCCAGTTTTTCCATAAAGTACTATGTACTAGGGGGATATGAGAATAAAATGAGCGATTTTGGGGGTAAATAAATATCGAAGAAGTAGTAAAATTTGCCAAAGGGAGTGTGGTCTTCAATATTTTGCATAAATTATACCCTTAATATCCGTGAAATCCGTCCGATCTTCCCAAAACACATTCAGTGTTGTTTTTCAGTCCATACGTAACTAACGTGTTAAAATGGATTTGAAATTGAAGTCAATCTGTTTAGGCATGAGAGTTTCAAAGTTGGAAGCTGTTCATGTAAAAATATCGGGTCGAACCACCTTAATACGATTCATATGCTTATGCGCTTGTAGAGCAATTACAGTAACACCTCTGGGACAATTTGTAGAGCACTTGTAGAGCAATTCTTTACCGAATAATTGGCGAATGGAAGTTACTCAAATTATAGAGTAAATGTATGTCAGCACCATCTTGGAAGACATATCGTTATCCTCCAACATGGCTGGCACAATTTCAGAACATAAATTCAAGCATTAAACTGATAAATGTCACTTAATTGAACTATAAATTGTACTTCTAAGTATATATGAAACCAAACTAATTCAATTTGATTAGACGCGGACTTTGCGTTGTGACACAACTCAAGGATTCTAGTCTTCTAAAACTCGAGTCAGCAGTCTATAGCCCTGTCCTGGCTTTGCCAGCGCCTTGAGGTAAGATTCATGATATCATGTCTTAACCGAAATCTTGGGATGCTGAAAAACTCTGATTGACACTTACCCGAAGCAGATATGACGACAATATAAACACCCAGAATAAAAAATCCACGCATCGTTTGGGATAATCAGTCTAAAATACTTGATTCAATACACTAGGTCAAAAAGCGACACTATTTGTGGATGGATTTCCTGTGTCACGTACGACAGAGTTGGCCCAGGCCATTTGTTGTGGGCTTGCGGTCTTGAACTGTTGGTAGGTAGGCACGTACGTATATAGATGTAGCGAACGATGATTCGTGACGTCATCAAAATACGCTTGGAATGATCGCTGACCACGCGATTTCACGATCAAGTTTCTAGCTAAGTTGTCATTGTTATTCAGATTTATCATACCCCGAGAATCCACTGAATCCTGCTTTGTATTCGTGGAAGCATTCAACAAGGCCATGAACTTTTTAGTGATATTTCTCAGGAAAGACAATGTCCTTTTATGAGTTTTTCATCTCCGTTGTGCGCTCGATCGAAGCAAGACAAGAAGACGATACAAAGTTGCATTCCAATGTTCTCCTCTTCAAAGAGGTAAAATGTCTTTAGAAAGCCACATGATATCGCTCAAATTTCTGGTGAATCGAAATTTTGCTTTCTTTACGCAGACTACTCTCAGTAGTTCAGTTAAATCCACATATATTTATGCATTCTCTATACATTACAAGGCAAATTATGTGTCAGATATTTATCAAGACTCTTTTAGCTGCCAGGGAGCGATACATAAACTTTAATCAGTTAGTTTTATAATCATTGCTAACACTGTTTGTGATTGTTTGAAAAAGCAATATATTTCAGTGAAATGTACTTGTACATTTCTAAAACTTGCCTTGTCGTAGTCAGTTACATAATCATTGCCAACGCTAGCCGTTTGTGATTGTTTGAAAAATTGCTTTACTCAAGGTGCTAAATATTTTGAACTGTGTGTGTCCGACACTGAACCTGGAGAATTATTATGTTCTGTAGTTCAATATTGAAGGTCAACTAGCAGTGTTCGTCACACAACGCACAGGAGATAGACAAGAAACATTTGATATATCAGACAAAGCGGTGTACTTTCGTGAGTTTTAGGGGAACAGTTCTGCTAACGTGGATACACCAGCTGTTTTCTGCTCGCAGCATTTCACTTTCTATTAGAAACGGCTAGTCTTTAACCAATAAAGATACTTAGTATCTTACTGTCTATATATAGAGTTAATCTTGTCTCAAGTGCTTTTATGCAACAAATCAGTGAAACCTGATGGCCACGTGCGTGCAGTATTTCATGTTATGGCACGAATGTCACGGAATTATCGTGTAAATGTACAAACTTTTTCATCATTTGTCGACTTGAAATAACTTGATTTAAAGCCGTTTCATTCATTTTATAAAAATATAGTTCTAACCTTACTTTGAAATAGTATTTTAAATAATTCTTTAGTTAACTAAACGACTGAATCGAGTCGAACAAGACGCCCATTTGGCCGTTCACTCGGCGGGTTGTTGTGTGGAGCTGTTCACTTAGCCGCCGAGTTGGGGAAAGACGCTTTCCATTCCTACGCCAGCGGATCAAAATATTCCCTTGTGTTACGCTATGGGATCAAGTTTTAGCTTGTTCTTGCTCTTTGACCTTCTGAAATTAGCTAAAGTGTATTATTGTGTCGATATAATATTACTTGATAACCCCTGATACGAATGGAACGTATGTACAGTATCAGGTTATTCACTAGAACATCAGTACAATGTTTTTAGTTGACATTTACTACTTAAACTAGTCTACCTAATAGGTAGTTGAGTGCTGCCTGGAAAGTGGTGAACAGAAATTTTCATGAAAGATGTGTTCAATCAGATATCATGAAATAGAATTGAAGTGTCAAAATGAAACTTAAATGACGTTGGTTCCACTCTAGTAAAATAGATACAACAAAAGCAACTGAAGGAAATAGTGTAATATGTATTTTGAAGTCGGTATTTTAGGGATTCATGAAAATCAAGTCAACATGGAACAGTCGAAAAATAGACATTATCAGTGTTAGAGTGTTTTCAAATAGATAGTAGACTAATAGACACCACAGAGCTTCTGTTTTATTTTGTGTGCATCTAATTATTACACAGTTAGATTTTGTTTGAAGTCAAATCACTGTATTGCATGCCACTTTGAGAATATGAATCATGACCGATTAAGTAATAAAACAATTCTATTTTTTATTAGTCTTTTAATAAAATTCATCAATCATAAAATATGTACTCTACTACAATTTATTATACTATCTTTCGAAGTAATAATTATGGTAAAGAGCAGCTTAAATAGTTCATCTTGTGCCTTTAAATTGCCTTGGACCAGTTTCGAGCACGTGGCCACGATCTGCGAAATGTCAAACATTCGATCGATTTTCCTAAATAAACTAGCTCTTTAAAATCAGCTAGTTTTATAATCATTGCCAACTCTAGCCGTTTGTGATTGTTTGAAAAATTGCTTTACTCAAAGTGCTAAATATTTTGAACTGTGTGTGTCCGACACTGATCCTGAAGAATTATGTTTTGTAATTCAATATTGAAGGTCAACTAGCAGTGTTCGTCACACAACGCGCAGGATATAGACAAGAAACATTTGATATATCAGAGAAAGCGGTGTACTTTCGTGAAGCCGTCATGAGTTTAAGGGGAACCGTTCTGCTAACGTGGATACACCAGCTGTTTTGTGCTCGCAGCACTTCACTTTCTATTAGAAATAGCTAGTTTACCTTAATGTATCTCTTCCTTCAAAGAGGCTCTATCACGCTTATATACCAATGGGCATGCAAAGCATTGTGGTTAAAAAATGAGGCATTATGGTAAAAAAAGTAAAGTGCATTATGGGTAGAAATCGAGAATTTAGGCCCTTTCACGGATTAGGGTTGCTGCCTTGCTCGCTCGCTTCAGGCTCGCTCGCAGCGGCAGCAAAAACTTTTGAACTTAACTCACCAAATTAAGGTACTTAATCGTCAAAATAGATTATTTATGGCGCTATCTGACTTCGGATGCTAGTCGGCTCGTACGCCTTGTTTATATGGGGAAACCCCAAATTCTAAATCTAACTGATAGTGCATTAAATATGTTTAGATGACATCCTTTTGTTAGATTTCGTCTTAAACGTCTTCCTTTTTCCGACCGCAAATTAATGACAAGATTTGGTTCAATTCTTACCATCTTTTGTCTTAGCAATATGTAGACTGAGTTCCACAACATCGCGAATTCGTGAGGACTTGGTAGCCTATGTACAGCCGCTTCTCACCCCTCCTCCCACGAGGAAAATTCGTAGCGGGAACGTCTGTGTAACGGCGTTCTTAAGAGTGTTCCAGGGGGAAGGAGTGAGAGCCGTATGGCTTTAGTAGGAAAGTTAAGAGTTTAACTCACTGTTTCGAAGATAGAAACATTAACTTGTGACCACAGGAAACCCAAACGCTTTAAAACATAAAGACTTTCTTTCAAAATTTGGTGATTATTATCTTTTGGTCAATAAACCAAAAATCTGTTAAACTGATAAATTGTATGTAAATTGCTTTCACTATCTACTTTAATTTCTGGTCTCTTTTCGGACATATGTGAAAGTCTTAGCTAGGGGGTGTTTACATGGCACTAGGATCATCCTAGCACTAGAATTATCCTAGCAACCAACTTTACGTTTAGTTTACATGACAGTTTTTCGTCACCCGAAGCAGAGTTCAAACAAATGAGTGGCTACTAAGTCTATCACAGCAAAGAAGGCTCGATTGCTCGTCCTAGGTCACCGGAACTACCACAAGGGACCCATCATTAGCGTTTCCTATAATCCTAGTTGGCGAAGTATCTCTACTTTTTCCGTTTACATGATCGAAACATACTCTTAGTGCTAGGATATTCCTATGGGAGAGACAGAATGATCCTAGTAGTAGGATGATCCTTGTACCGAAGTGAAAACACAAATTTCCATCTAAACAGAACGCAGTAAATGTATAGCAGGTAGAATAATTAACCTGCTAGGATGATCCTAGTGCCCGATTGTAAACACCCCCTTACTTGATCCAGACAATTACTTGTCATTTCTTGTGAAGCCAACCTGAACTGGCTTTTATTTACAATCTTATAATAATCAGAAATGATCTTAAGTCATGATTTATAGATGAACAGTTTTGTGTTAGTCATGGTCTTGGACCGTCTATCAGACGACTATTGTCTTGGTCTTTGAACGCACCGAAAGACTATTCAAGTAAGTGGTAATTCAATTTCATTTCTATATTTAGATCCTGTACCTTTTTAACTTCCATAGGCACGATCGGAAAATATAGATTTGTATGATTGTTTCGGGACCATGTAAAAGACCAATAATCTATCGATAGCGATAAAGTCAGATGAAAGTCAAAAAAATCCAAACAACCTATCCTGCATGAGACTCATCATAACCTTTTTTACAGCTTAATTAAATCAGTCTATTTCAATTTATTTCTTCAGCTTCTAATTTATTTTCATGTACTAAAGCCGGGAACGCCGGAATGCCGGAACACCGGAACACCCCAAAATGAAAAACCCGATTTTTCTTTCGAATTCTGCGTTTATTATCCCGTTAAATTCCAAAACTATATAGAAAAGTAAATTATGACTCACGCTCTTCGCATCTTCGGGGACCCAAGGCTTAAGAGGAAGGAGGAAGAAGAGGGAGAGGGGCAAAAGGCAGAAATAATTCAACGGTTCATAAACGTTCGAGACGGCTACGTAAAGTGTGAAACATTCGAATTTGGCGTAATTCATGCAGAAGCCAGTTTTAATGTTCTTAAATGCTAAAGATTCCTTGTCAGCTTTATTGTTCTTAATTATATTGACTGATCTTATTGTTCGCTTGTGCGATTCAATATCAATGAGTTCCAGTCTTAAAATGAACGCTAAAATGCATAAAATAAACACACTTACTTTAAAAAGCATAAAATGAACACTTTTATTTGAAACATCAAAGGAGTTAATAAACGTACATATTTGAGAATTCGTGGGCATAAAGCTTAAACTGCGAAGAGCAAAACGAGAAGATACTTGTTTGTCATGTTTTAACTGATTTTGGCCAAGAGGCTGAGGCCATCTTCAGATATTTAGTCTACAAAATGTAAAGATTTTTGAAACGATTATGAACCGTTTAATTATTTCCGCCTTTTGCCCCTCTCCCTTCTTCCTCCTTTCCCTTAATTCTTGGGCCAGACTACCCAGACTACCCAGACTACCCAGCATCGGAGAAAATTGCCCATACATTTGGAACATTTGCTCAATTCGGTCCCAGCCTCTCTCTTTTTGAGCAATTCGTACACAAAGTAGCTCAAAACCCGCTCAAAATGTAACAATAACACTAAAGAGCGTGTAAGTAATGTTTTACGTCTATTATTATTATGATCTACTTTTCTTTAGCTTTTCGAGACCGCGAGTCTTTGGATGCCGTAAGAGGCGAATGTATAGCAAACGGACAGAATGACCTTCTGAAATCGGCGAAAATACGGTGAAAAATTTTAACGGATTCCTATGAATTATATACCAAAATGCTCAGAAAAGCGTGGGGATTTCAAAACCGCTGTTTGATTTTTGACAAGCTCTGTTTTATTTCAAAGAGAGCCGATTTTCTAGCTTGACCCCGGTTAAGTCACGCATTTTCTCTTGTAAAAACCATCCAATTGTGTGCATTCAACTTGAAAAATACGGTTATTTTTTTCAATTAAATTCGATCAAAACCATAAAATACAGTCTTTGAATAATTGAATTAACTGTATCCACTGTTTGATTTTGCTTAGATAGCTATTATTTTGAGAAAAGATCCAAAAACCGTGTTTTGGAGACCTTATTTGTATGGGCTCATGTGGGGGGCGTGAGCATGAAATCGTATAGCTGACTATTTGTTAACAGATTTTCTCCGATGCTACCCAGACTACTGGGTAGTCTGGGTAGTCTGGGTAGTCTGGGTAGTCTGGGTAGTCTGGGTAGTCTGGGTAGTCTGGGTAGTCTGGGTATGTGTCCAGTTCTTGAAAAACTTTTCAACTTAATTTTGAAATCAAGTATTTTCCCTAGTGCCTGGTGCGAGGGTTCAATAACACCAATTTTTAAGAGCGGTGATAAATGCGATACCAATAATTATAGAGGAATATGTGTTTCAAGCTGCTTAGGAAAATTGTTTACTTCAATTTTAAATCAAAGATTATTAAAATTTACTCAAAAACATAAATCATTGCACAACTCTCAAATAGGTTTTATGCCTATACAAAGAACTTCAGACCATATATTTACTTTACGATGTCTCGTGGATCGATACGTAACAAATATCTGCGGAGGCAAAATATATGCATGCTTTATTGATTTCAAAAAAGCTTTTGACTCAATCTGGCATAAAGGATTGCTATATAAATTACTTCAAAATAATATCAATGGAAATTTCTACCAACTAATCAAAAATCTGTATTCAAAGTCATCCTGTTTCATTAAATTAGGATCAAAACGAACTAAAAGTTTCAAATATGGTCGTGGAGTTCGTCAAGGTTGTATTTTGAGTCCTTTACTTTTTAATCTTTACTTAAATGAATTATCGATTTTACTTGATAAAACCGTTAGAACTGATGCATTTTTATTGCCCAATGGGGCGAAACTAACATTACTTATGTACGCTGATGATCTAGTTCTCCTATCTAAATCTCGAGGTCTTCAGAATAGTATTGATTGTGTCGCTGATTTTTGTGCAAAATGGCAAATGAGCATCAATGAGAAAAAATCAAAAGTTATGATTTTTCAGAAAAAATCATCAAAAAAGACAAAGCAAAGAACATTTCAAGTAAATAATAAAGTACTCGAGATTGTTAAAGAATTTAATTACTTAGGAGTTACATTAAGCTCAAACGGAAACTTTTCTACTCATCAACAGAAATCAAAAGAAAAAGCGCTTAATGCTTTATTCAGTATTAATCGCTCTGTTGATCTGAAGAAAATTAGACCACAACAAGCTAATAAAATTTTTAATTCTATGGTTTCCCCCATTCTTACATATGCCAGTGAGATTTGGGGAGTATATCAAAAACATGACTTTCAAAAATGGGACAAAAGTCAGACAGAAAAAATGCATCTTCGTTTTTGCAAATTTTATTTGGGTGTGAATAATAAAGCATCCAACATAGCATGTAGAGCTGAACTTGGTAGATTTCCTCTTAAGATTTTTATCGACAAAATGATACTCAAATACTATAACCATTTGTTTAGTTTGCCTTATGATTCTTTTGCAAAACAAGCCTTTTTATTATCGAAATCTTTGCATGAACGAGGAAAAGCATGCTACCATTCACATTTAATCTCAATGTTAAATTCCTATGAAATAAACAACGCCATGACTAGTACCCTAACTAATAATACTGTCGGTAATTATCATGACATAATGAAAAATCAATATCTTAAGGCATGGAAATCTTATATAACGCAGTCTAGAAAACTGCAATTATACTATTCAATTAAAACAAATTACCAAATAGAAGAATACCTTGATACTGTCAGAAATTATGAACAAAGGAGATTATTAACAAAATTTAGAATAAGCAACCATAAATTAGCTGTCGAGACTGGAAGATATGGGAAACAAAAGATTCAGGTCGACAAAAGATTCTGCATCTTATGTAACAACAGTGAAATTGAAACAGAAGAGCACATGTTGTTACATTGCCCATGCTATTCCAGTTTACGACAGCATTTTATGAACAAAATAACTGGAGAAATCAAGCTAAATACCTTAGATACAAAAACATTAACTGTAAATTTACTAAGTTCAAATAATCCAACTATTACGTTCTATGTATCAAAATATATTTTAAAGTGTTTCGAACTAAGGGCAACCTTAGCTCAAACTACGACAAAATAAGGACAATTTAGATCTAGTATCACTCATATATATATATCAACATGTTAATGTTTCATTATAATTTTTTCTATATCTATATTCATATTAGTCTTTAATCATTTGTATACTTTAGCAATACCTGTAATTAATGGGTCATGCGAATAAAGTTTATCTATCTATGGGTAGTCCGGGTAGTCCGGGTAGTCCCGGTAGTCCCGGTAGTCCCGGTAGTCCCGGTAGTCCCGGTAGTCCCGGTAGTCTGGGTAGTCTGGGTAGTCTGGGTAGTCTGGGTAGTCTGGGTAGTCTGGGTAGTCCCGGTAGTCTGGGTAGTCTGGGTAGTCTGGGTAGTCCCGGTAGTCCCGGTAGTCTGGGTAGTCTGGGTAGTCTGGGTAGTCCCGGTAGTCTGGGTAGTCCCGGTAGTCTGGGTAGTCCCGGTAGTCTGGGTAGTCTGGGTAGTCTGGGTAGTCTGGGTAGTCTGGGTAGTCTGGGTAGTCCCGGTAGTCTGGGTAGTCCCGGTAGTCTGGGTAGTCCCGGTAGTCTGGGTAGTCTGGGTAGTCTGGGTAGTCTGGGTAGTCCCGGTAGTCTGGGTAGTCTGGGCAGTCTGGGTAGTCTGGGTAGTCTTGGTAGTCTGGGTAGTCCCGGTAGTCTGTTTAGTCGCGGTAGTCCCGGTAGTCTGGGTAGTCTGGGTAGTCCCGGTAGTCTGGGCAGTCTGGGTAGTCTGGGTAGTCTGGGTAGTCTGGGTAGTCTGGTAGTCCGGGTAGTCTGGGTAGTCTGGGTAGTCTGGGTAGTCCCGGTAGTCTGGGCAGTCTGGGTAGTCTGGGTAGTCCCGGTAGTCTGGGTAGTCTGGGTAGTCCCGGTAGTCTTGGTAGTCTGTTTAGTCGCGGTAGTCCCGGTAGTCTGGGTAGTCTGCGTAGTCCCGGTAGTCTTGGTAGTCTGTTTAGTCGCGGTAGTCCCGGTAGTCTGGGTAGTCTGCGTAGTCCCGGTAGTCTGCGTAGTCCCGGTAGTCACGCGAAAAGCGTGCAGCCTCAAAGCGTCAAAGTAGCGTAAAGAAAACTGACTTATGAAAATCTCTAATAAGACCAGAAAATACCAATTAATAAGGTACTTCTATTTTTGCTTTTGTCACTACTTAATCATTTGTGTGTTGATTCAATAACACGTTCTTCGCCATTCAAGGAAATGAAACGAAATGTCATTCTTGTAAAATTGGCCAATTGCTTTTAGACTGTTTTGACAAATGAAGCTGGTATTTTGTTAATGATTTATACTCATTTATATTCATTATTCTCCTGATCTCAGAAAGTTTACCAGCTGACTGATACCCAGACTACCCGAACTACCGGAACTACCCAGACTACCCAGACTACCGGGACTACCCAGACTACCCAGACTACCCAGACTACCGGTACTACCCAGACTACCCAGACTACCCAGACTACCGGGACTACCGGGACTACCCAGACTACCCAGACTACCCAGACTACCGGGACTACCCAGACTACCCAGACTACCGGGACTACCCAGAGTACCCAGACTACCGGGACTACCCAGACTACCGGGACTACCCAGACTACCCAGACTACCGGGACTACCGGGACTACCCAGACTACCGGGACTACCCAGACTACCCAGATTACCCAGACTACCCAGACTACCGGGACTAACCAGACTACCCAGACTACCGGGACTACCCAGACTACCAGACTACCAGACTACCCAGGGACTACCCCAGACTACCCAGACTACCCAGACTACCCAGACTACCCAGACTACCCAGACTACCCAGACTACCCAGACTACCCAGACTACCGGAACTACCCAGACTACCCAGACTACCCAGACTACCCAGACACCCAGACTACCCAGACTACCGGACTACCCAGACTACGGGACTACCCAGACTACCCAGACTACGGGACTACCC